>JADRCH010000013.1:7705296-7812250 GCA_019843965.1 Rhynchomys soricoides
GCCTCCTTTTTTCCTCCTTTCTCCTTGCATCACTGTGGTGGGCAGGAGACTTGCAGAGTTTATACCTGATTCATGCACTGAGTTATCTGCTCATTTTAGACTACAACAGTGTAAGTA
Source organism: Rhynchomys soricoides (assembly GCA_019843965.1). NCBI lineage: Eukaryota > Metazoa > Chordata > Mammalia > Rodentia > Muridae > Rhynchomys > Rhynchomys soricoides. The sequence continues at coordinate 7,705,414 of JADRCH010000013.1, forward strand.
AAACCCAAGAACAATATAACAGCCATCCTTGGAGGCCTTTGCCACCAGGGCAGAGAATGCTAAGAGCTCAGTGCTGTGTTCCACTAACCACCAGGCCACTCTCCACCCTGGGACTCTTCCCTCCCCTCCCCTCAGAGGGAGCCTATGTAAAATCCTGCATTTTACTTTCAGCTGGCAGACTCCCTGGTGCCCATGGAGATCAAGCCTGGCATCTCCTTGGCAACTGTCTCGGCTGTGCTGCACACTAAGGATAACAAACATGTGCTTCAGGTACCCAGGGCATGTGGGAGGCTGGGTGGGGACCCAGCTTTCCCTTAGGAGAGCTCTGCCCACCCAACCAGCCCCCAGTTCATCCCAGTCAGACACTGAAGTTTGGGTTGATTGAGACATGTGTGTACTTGAAACAAAGAAAGCACTTCGTACAAATTCTTAGCCACTTCTTCCTCTGCACATGCCTCAGAGAAACCACATAAGCTATCCTGAGTAGTTTCCAGTTCCCCAGCTCTCGGAAGTAGCAGCATTATCCCAACTTGACATGGGCACGTTCCTTGTCAACCCCCATACCTGTCGACCCCCATACCTGAGCAGTGCAGGGTGAGACCTGAAAGCTGCAGACAACACCATCCTTTATGATGCCTGGAATACAAGCACAGAGCCAGGAAGGCAAGAAGCCTGGCACACGGGTGGGCAACACTTACCTCAGAAGCATCCCTCTATAGCTGTACCATGTTGCCAGTGTGCCCCTGTAGCTAGCACTTAGAGTACTAGGCACTGTGTGCTTGCTGCCATGCATTGCCTGAGGTCCAGGAGTTCTCTGACCTCCTAATGCTTTTTCACCACTGCCTGGTGGCACAGCCATGGTTTACCTGCCAGACACTTGAGTCTGTTTTTAGTCAGCATGCGTGGCTGAGACTGCCAGCGACTATTAGAAGGGATTTCATCAGCAAGTAGTGGAATCCCTAAAAATGCAAACCTGGTTCTTGCTGAAAGGCAGATATGATCCCAAGCATATGGCTGCATTAACTCAGGTGGAACCGAGCTGCTGAGCCTGGTTTTCATGCCAGGCCAGCAGATCATGGCCACTGAGTCAGTGAAGAGGTGCTCACTGAAAGCCCCACTTTCCTTCTGTCCTAGCCCCCTCCCAAACCCACCCAGCCCACCAGCAGTAAGAAGAGGAAGCGGGTGAGCGAGGACATTCCTGACTGCAAAGTGCTGAAGCCTCTGCTGAGCGGCTCCATCCCAGTAGAACAATTTGTGCAGACCCTGGAAAAGGTGAGCTCGGTGGCCTGCTCTGCCCCAAGGATGTGCTAGGATATTTCAGAACAAGGAGAGGCTCAAAATGGACTAAGCCAAAGAACATCTTCCTCCTTGGGCTGTCCCCAGTCTCTGCTCACCACCAGCCCTGTCCTTCAGTCTACAGCTAGGGAGCAGCAGGTATGGCACAGTACAGGCTGCCTGTCCTCTCTGGAGCCAGGCTGCCCACAGGAAGAGCACCACTGTCTGGGAGGGCTAGCATATGTGACTAGGTAGGTCAGTGATTCAGTCAGAAGTGGATTGAAGAGACAGGCAAGAAGGAAGACATTGTGCTATCTCAGTGGCTGTCTGTCCTGTGGGCCCCACTGGCTGCTGCTTTCAAAGGAGAGATTCTTTTGTGTAGGGGTGTTCTGCCTGCATATTTATCTGTGTACCCTGTGTATGTCTGGTGCCCATGGTGGCCAGAAGAGGAAGTCAGATGCCCTGAAACAAGTTATAGACAGTTATGAGCTGCCATTTGGGTGCTAGGAATCAAACCATGGACCTCTGCAAGAGCAGACAGTGCTCTTAACCATGCAGCTAGCTCTCCAGCCCCTAAAAGGGAGACTTCTTGACTACATTGGTGTGCAGAGGGTACAGAGAGCACTACCTTAAAGATCTTTATACTTTTCTCTTTGTCACAGGATTGTGACGGTTAATGTTTCTACACTATCACCCTTACTAGGAAGACAGGGCTGGGTTGAAGATAGCATGGGGCATGCTCTGAGAAAACCCCAGCATGTGATGGCAGGGACGGACATTCTCCTGCTAAGCTGTAATAACCACACGGTCTCAGCTGCTGACTTCTTGGAAGTTTCAAAAACAAGGCTTCCCGTTTCAGGCTTGGTTTTATCTTTTAATTTTCCCAAACTACTCTTGAGATCTTCCCACAGTCCTGTAGATGAGTAAAGGACCCCATCTCCCTTGAGGCCTTATGGGCTCCTGATAGGAGCCAGGAGTTTCAAGTTTCACTTTTTTAAATTATTTCTCACAATAACTTGCTTTTCCACAGTGACCTTTCCTTTTTCTCCTGCCTGGCCCTCCTTGTCTCACCTCCTTCCCAAGAGCATGTGGGTGTCCTGCAGCCAAGGATGAGTAGTCCCTGCCTCAGGCTCTTTACTTGTTGCACGCCTCTCCAGGCGACTCTAACTGTAGTTCTCTTTTTTTTTTAAAGATATATTTATTTATATATTTATGTATGTGAGTACACTGTAGCTGTCTTTGACACACCAGCAGAGGGCATCAGATCCCATTACAGATGGTTTTCAGCCACCATGTGGTTGCTGGGACTTGAACTCAGGACCTCTAGAAGAGCAGTCAGTGCTCCTAACCACTGAGCCATCTCTCCAGCCCCTGTAGTTCTCAATTTTAAGGAGATTCCACAATTAGCAGTAAAGGTGGCTGGTGAGGTGCTGTCAGACCCCAGGTTAGTGGTACCTTGCTGTGAGGATTGGTGCTTTCTCTGGGGGCTCAGAACTGCAGAGACCAAAGGCAGCAGGTGCCAGGATCAACAATCTAGCTCATCCCCAAGAACCTGAGAGTCTGGATGTACTCAAGTCCCTCAGACAGGGTGAAGGAATCAGCTGTTTTCCTGAGAGTTTTTTGTGTTTGGGCCTTTTGTAAATATGAATCTCTTGGTTGGATTCTGGCCCTGATGTCAAAAGATCTGTGCTGAGTGTAAAAGCCAGTGTGGACTGCCCAGTCAGGCCTTGCTCTCACTGGAGCTGTCCTTCTCTTTTCTCTTGGAATAGCATGGCTTCAGTGACATTAAGGTGGAAGACACAGCCAAGGGCCATATTGTCCTGCTGCAGGAAGCGGAGACACTCATCCAGATTGAAGAAGACTCAACTCATATCATCTGTGACAATGACGAGACACTAAGGGTACGATTGCGGGACCTGGTCCTCAGGTTCCTGCAGAAGTTCTGAGTGGGGCATCCGTGAAATCCTAGGCCCTCACCCAGAGACAGTCTGTTGGTGTCCTCTGGCTTCCAGAGAGGAGAGGTGTCTCCAGCCAGGATCTGCCAGTGTGACTTCCTTGTACTGCTGACCTCAAGAACTTTTAGAGCCCTGTTCTTTTCAGTTCTGGGCTCCTGAGCAGCTATGGGTCACAACATGACAGACATCCTTTCCTAAGGGGAAGTGAAAAATGCCTGGCCTGTGTTTTCAGGGCTCACAGGGGGTAACTCTCGGACTTACCCACCTACAATGCAACACCTAATAAAGGCCAGTCCCCAAATTAGAAAGCAAACCTATCTAGCTCTGTTCTGTGGCCCATTTTGCTAAAAATAAACATTATTTTTATAGACGTGCCCAGTTCTATTGAACTACAGTCTAAATAGTGTTTTAGTATCTGGGGGGGAAAGTCTGCAGTTACACCCAGCAGTGAAAACACCACAGCACATCTGTTGCACCTCTGCCCTAATCATTAACCAGCCCTGTCTACAGAAATGCAGATGCACTCAGTGCTGGAAGGTCATCCTCTGACACACAGCAAGCTCATGGCCCCCTGGGCTCAGAAGACCCTGTCTCAAAAAGCAGAAACAACCTGGCAGTACATGCCTTTAATCCTAGCACTTGGAGGCAGAGGCAAACAGATCTCTGAGTTTGACACCAGCCTGGTCTACATGAGTTCCAGGACAGTCAGACCTACACAGAGAAACCCTGTCTCAAGAAAGCATCAGAAACAGTAAATTCAGCTACATTTCAATTCTATGAAAAGGTACTTTGTACAGAAAGATCCCCCACTCAAGCCTAGGGGTAGAGGTAACTAAAGAGAGACTGAGGGGCCCCCTTTTGTCAGTTCTATTTTTGTAGTCTTAAAGGGTGCCCACTTGTGGTTGAGTTCTGCTTCTTCCCCCAGGGTGCCCAGGCGCTGCTGTACACCAGGCAGCAGGATCCTGGGGGGTGCCCTGTGTCATGGAGATGCTGCAGGTTTGGACCTACAGAACTGGCCCCTTCACAAGCTCCACCTAGATATTGTGGTGGACCAACTCAGAGCCCTGGATCTGGGCCTGGGTGGTAGCCGAGTTGGTCAGCCTGCCTGCTCTCCTGCCCGTGCACCACTAGGGTGAACTCCCCAGCGTTGCCCCAACTAGCACACTCAATGCTGCAGTTGCCAAAAGGCAGGGTCAGCTCTCCTGCTCTCATGCCCTCTGAACGGCTCACCAGCACCTTCACCACTAGGGTCAGCTCTACTGTGCTGCCCAAGGCCTCTCCCAAGTGTTGCAAGCAGTGAGGGGTAGGGGGACCCACATCTCTTCCTCACCCCAACCCCTACCCCATGGCAATTGAGGTGGGTGGCTGTACCAGCGCTCCTGTTCTCATACCCTGGGGCCAGATCACCTGAGCTCTCTACCCCACCCCCACTATCAAGGGGAATTGTGCTTGCCCAGTTGAAGGGCAGAGCCATTTCTCCTAAGTGTGGTGTCCAGATCAGCACAGTGCCTCAGGCAGCAGTCCAGTTGGTGGTAACACTGGCCTGGGACATCAAAACAGACCCTGACTATGACAAGACCACAGAACCAGATATGGGCCACGCTGCCCAGCATCGTGGGCTGGAATGTCCCCATGGCCTCAAATGGCAGCGCAGGCCACTCAGCTCAGCATGGATTCCCCACTCCCCCCAGCAGCGTGGCCCTCAGACATCCAGTTGGCCTTTGATAGTAACTTGGACCACAGACCCAGGATGGCCCTTGGCAGCAGCCTGAACCAGGGCCTCACTATGGCTTCTTCAGTCTGCCGCTACTTACCACTATCAAGTCTCCAGTTCCCCCTTTCTCCACAGCTTTCCTTTCTCTTCCACCTTTCCCATCTCTCCATCACATCATAGTGGCTCCCTTGGTGTGTGCTTTGGGTGTCTGTCTTCCGGCCTCCCCAGCCAGTGTGGTCAGGATGGGTGCTTGGGTCCAACTTAATCTTTATACTGTACATATTACCATCTAAAATGCTTGCTAGTCAGGGGTAGCTCACACCTGCAATTTCAACACTCAGGAGGCTGAGGCAAAAGTATTGCTCTTAAGTTCAAGGCCAGCCTGGGAGACCTAGTAGTTTCCAGCCTCACCTGTACAAGATGTGACTATATCTCAAAAATTTAAAAATATATTTCCTGATTAACTGCAATGCTTTTCTATTTTAAAAATGACCTTTTATTTTACACACAGACCTTCCCAACCTATAATCCTGTCCCTCTGGTCACCAGTGAGCACAGATTAAGCACCTGCTACTGTATTTGTACCCTGTACTTTCTCTGTAACTTCATCTCAGTGGAGCCAAGGGCTCCCCTGAAGGGTACAGAGGAACTCATTCCAAAGACCTCATGGGGTGTGAAAATAAAGATACTTTCAGAAATGTTTAAGAATTCTAACCCCACACTAAAGTCTGACTAAACCTAACAACTGCATTCAGTCCCTGAGAAACACATAGTGGCAGAAGGAAATCAGTTCCTGAACACTGTCCTGACCGCTGCTTGTGCACTGTGGCATGTGTTCTCCTACCATATGTAAACATAGCCAACTTTTTAAAATTAAAGAATTATAACTTAGTTTACCTTTTCTGATGGTCAGTTTCTTAAGTTTTGTAAATTTTATCACTACTAAGGTCCCTGTCATTCACCTGTGCTCTAAAATCACTTCCTGACTCAGTAGATGGATGAGGTTGGTAAGTTGCCTACAAGCCAAAACTAGCCACGAACTAAGAACAGTCTAAAATGTAAAGAGAGAGAGAAATCACATGACCCACAAAGCTTTAAAAAAAAAGTCAGTTCCTGTTCATGTGCCATGCTGTGGGAATATCTGTGAATCCTGATGCTAGGAATGGGTGAACAGCATGACGCCCGTGTAATAGCTCCCACCAGGCACAACCCCATATGTTTAACTCCAGACAAATGTTCTATAGGGACTACAGTGGAGGAGTAAGATAGAGTGTTAGATGGGTCCATGAATAACCACACACATTCCCAAACCAGAAGAACTGGAGCTCATGGACAAGGCAGTCCACCCAGAGATGCTGAACTAAAAGGGAGGAAATGGCCACGTTCCCATCATGGACGTAGACAGTGTTGTGCAAGGAGCTAGGGCTAGCCTGTGTAAGCCCCTGACCAATGTGAATAAACACAGATACAGCGCAAAGCAAGCACTGGCACTCAGAAAAGAAGATCCCAGAAGAGAGATTCTGAGAGAACCGAACTCTGCAGGTCTCTAGTCCCCTGAACAAGTCCAAGTATAGCTAAAAGGGAATTATCATGATCAATTTAAACATAAAAACAACCATAGAGTGTCTCCGAGAAGTGCGCATTTAAAACAGGATGATACACCATGTGAACAGCAGTACCAGCTAAACAGACTGGGGACATTGTTGCTGGAAATGACAGTTCATCAGGGAGATACAATCATGACCATGTGTCAACAGTGCTGAGAGGCAAGCTACAGAGCCGGAGATTTGATGACACTAGTTACTAAAACAACCAAAGCAGTGAATTTATAAATGAGCTAAACAGAACTCTATAGCCTTGTCGCAGGCTGCAAACTCTTGGGCACAGTTCTCCAGCTGCAGATGACAGTCTTCAACAAGAGCGTGTGGTGTTTTTATCATGAAGACTGTGCCATACAACAAGTCTTACTATATCTAAGATTATCCAGACAACGTTCACCAGGGTGGAATTAAATTCAAATTTTATAAACCTGTACTTTTTAGAAGCCTGCAAATATTCACAGAAATTAAGGATGCTAATAAAAATAACTTGTGGATCAAAAAGGCATTCCCCAGTGAGCTAAAAACATTCTGAACTGAAGCTGGGGAGGTACCTCAGTCCTAAGTGTGTGCTATGCAAACATGAGACCATGCTTGTATCCCCAGAGCCCATGGGAAATCTAGATATGACTTCTTGTACTTGTAATCTCAGCATGAGGGAGGTGGTGGCAGGGGGGTGAGGGGATGGGGACGACCCTAGGTCTAATGGCCAGACAGCCCTACTAATTGAGCCCCAAGGCCCAGTGAGAGATCTAGCTCAAAAAAAAAAAAAAAAAAAAAAAACCACAAAAAAAAAAACCAACAAAAAAACAAGTTGATAGATCCTAAGGAACAACACATCTCTGCCCTTTATATGCACACATACATATACATGCACACATGTGTACACACACACATATACACACATGAATGAAGTACTCATAATGACAAGAGGCTAGGAGAGGCTGGGATACATGGAGTAAGACTCCATCTCAAAGAGTTAAGAAACACCTTAAATATTCATATAAAGGGAAGGCCTAAAATGGACCCAAATTTTTACCTCCAGAAACTGTAAAGAGAACAAAAGTAAAACCTAAGAGGAAAAACAAAATAACAGAAATAAAACAAGGGGAAAGTATCAGACAGACCTGAGGCTCTCTGGGAAGGTTTGTGACACTGGCCCACCTTTCACTGGACTAACAGGGGTAAGGGGACAGCCTGCCCCTCTCAGGAGTGAAAGAGCGGGTGTCACTACAGAGCCCACAGCCCCTAAAATATCAGTCAGCCACAAAAGGAGGGACTGCAGATGCTGAAGAGACAGAAGATAAGGAAGGGGAACGCTGGGGAAATATTAGGAAGTGCTTTATGCCAGAGCAAATGGCTATGGATCAGAGCCCATTCAGTAAGAGATAGCCTGATCTTAATTGAATCCAAGGCTGGAGAGTCTGCTCAGTGGATAAGATCATTTGTTGCTCTTGCAGAGAACCCAAGCTGGATTCTAACACCCATATGGTAGCTCACAACCATCTGTAACCCTAGTCCCAAAGGATCCAAAGCCCTCTTCGAGGATACCAGGCACATACATGCACATATAAAGACACATGAAACACACTCTCAAATCATTTTAAGAAAAACTGAATTTAAAGCCATCAAGATGGCTCAGTATGTAAAAGTGCTTGCTTCATGTAACGGATGATCCTAAATTCAACTCCCAAAACCCATATTGAAAGCCAGAGGCCATGTTTGTATCTGTAATCCCAGCATTCCTAAGGCAGGAAAATTTCAGAGCAGCTGAAACAGACCCTGCTTCAAACAGGGTCTAGCCAATCAGTGAACTTCTGTGAGAGACCCTGACTCAGAAAACAGAATAAAAAGCAATGGAGGAAAACATCCAGGTCAACTTTGAGCCTCCACACCAATGTGTGTGTCTGTGTGTGTGTGTCTGTGTGTCTGTGTGTGTGTGTGTGTGTCTGTGTGTGTGTGTCTGTGTGTGTGTGTGTGTGTTTCCTTAGTTCTGTTGATATGTAAGAGAAAAAGGACAACCTTTTCTAAAGAGTTTGTTTGGAAACAGGATCTCACTACACTCACAGAGATCCACTTGCCTCTGCCTCCCAGTGTCTAGGATTAAAAGTGTGTGCACCACTGCATCCAGATTTCAAAGTTAGAAATTTTGCTGGGTGTAGTGGCACATGCCTTTAATCCAAGCAGAAGCAGAGGTAGCTGGATCCATGTATTGGAGGCCAGCCTGGTCAGCATGAGTTGCAGGCCAGCCAGGCCTTCAGAATGAAACCGTCTTTAACGTGGAGACTGTTAGGGAGATGAGTGCACAGCTAGCTAGGACCGCTCCTAGGGCTAGAAAAAATTCCTAGTGCCAGTTGTTGGTCAGAGAGACCTCAGAGGCCCCTAAACTAATACAAGCTCTTGACACCCCTCATGGCTGTCCAGCAGAACTAAATGGTAAGACCTTGTTGCTGAAGACATCAGATTATAAATAAGAGCTACAGAAATCAAGCCAAGCCTGCACTGGAACCTGCTCTCTGCCAGCTAGCTTTCATAATACTGGAAAACACGTTGTGGGCTGCTAAGGGAGGAATGCATCAAGATCTTAACAGCTGTTAACTCTGTAAACCAATACCAACCTGCCACATGAACTGTGCCCACATATGCAACAGTGGAATGACTGCTATAGGGGTAACCAGCTGCTCTAAGATTGGATCTGATTCTTCCTCCATGGGAGAAAAACCCCATGCCTGATGCTGTAAACCTGGTCAAAAAAACATGGCTGGAGAAGTCATAGACTCTAGGGGGTAACTTACTGCTGCTGCTGTAGTTAGGTTGACATGGTACCAAACTGCCTTCCAAAGAGCTACACTTGGACCCACAGACAAATGCTATTAATCAGACAATTAAGACAGAAGCCTTAATCAGAGCCTCTCCCGGTAAATGAAAACAAACACTAAGACATAGCTGACAAAGGGGTTGAGAATAGGTGACATTTATAGTACCCACTCAGTAAACATGGCAGAAGGACAGAAAGACAGACAGAAAGGCTATGACCGTCGTCATAGCCATGAACTCAGCAGCTAACTACCTGGCCCGGCCTGCACAAGACTGGCCATGCCCACATCAACCATGGATGGGGGGCAGGGCTCATGGGACCCTACCCTTCTCTGTTAAACTACTGGCTACTCGGAGATTCTAGAAGAGGAATCTCTACTCAATTGTGTACTCGATGGTGAGCCCATCAGGCTCCAGTGGATGGTGTCATACCATGGTCACACAGACAGCCATGGTTAAACTCAGCTGGATCACAAAACAAAACAAGGTATGGGGGTGTGAAGGGAACACACAGGGAAGGACTGACAGGAGAGGGAAGGAGAGATAAGTGATCAGGTGAGTTGCACACATGTATGAAAGTGTCTGAGGACAAATTTAGTAAGAAAGGCAGCATGTTAAAGTTTAGAAGATGCTTACTTACCATCCCTAATCACCAGGAAATGTGCTCTTAACTTTGAACCCAAGACTGGCAGCACTCCCAGGCTGCTGAGCACGTGGAACTGAACGCCCCTCAGCATGACTGCAAATATAAAATACAGTGATCACTTTCAGAAAAAGGTCTCCCAAAGCCTCGGAAAACCGAAGGAATGTGCAACACCTAATGACCATGCTCGCAGGTATTCACTGCAGAAAGGTAGGTGGAGCCACAAAAGAACCTGCTCATCAAGGTTCACAGTAGCTTTATTTAGAATAGCTGAACTCAAGAGACAAGCAGATCTCTTGAGTTCCAGGCCAGCCTGTTCTACAGAGTGAGTTCTACAGAGAAACCTTGTCTCAAAAAAACAAAAACCAAACCAAACCAAACCAACCAACTAGAATAGCTGAACTCGTCCCAAGATGCCCTTAAACTCCAGGCAATCCTCCTGCCTCTTGAGTACTTGGACTACAGGTCTGCACCATCACACCTGGCTCTCATCACTGAAACACAGGAATGGCTGATTTCAAGATCCTTTCCACCCTTTCTGCTGCCTCCCCCAGCAGGTCTGAACCCCACCCCACAACTGTCCCCAAGGTCACTAACTGTCTGGGTACCTTGGGAGCAATCCAGCCCACTCTGCCTATGCTCTCCCCTAAATTAGCCATAGGTTCAGCTTGTTGCACTCGTTCATCAGGGGCCCACTAATCGCTTCCTTGGGACTGTACCCCCCACATGCTCCTCCTTCAGTGGGTGAAGTAGAGCATCAGCATGCATGGGACACTGGTCAGCCAGCAGGGTTGCTCTGTCTGGAGATCCAGGGCAGCAGCCACTTCTCAGGAGACACCCCAAGGCAGCTGCAGCATTTGAAATACATGGAGGGCCAAGCAGTTTGCTTTATTTTAGTCAACCACGTCTGTTCGTGTGTGCCAGAGTGGACTTAACGTCTTATGGAAAGCCTGTGCACGACAGATAGCTCTGACCCCACCAGTGCTGTGTGTGACCCAGTATGTGAGCACACATAATCCACTGCGGAGCCCACACCCAAACCTCAACATCCATAGCCAGCTCAAACACTTGAGTAACAGTGCTTTCACAGCCACTGCCGACACCCTGGATTCCACAGGTGGGTCCAAGGCAGAACTCACCAGAAAATCTCAACAGGAACATTCTTGGTGTACAATGTACATTTTTATATCGCAGTATCGTTCACTCTCAGTATCCTGGGCAAGGAGGAACACGATCTATGGTATGAGTCCCACATCTGTACACACTGCTGGCCTTTAAAGGTCCTACCAGTCTTAAATGTCAATGCCCTGGGCCCCTGCCTACAGAGCCAGAACAGAGCCTGCCACTCCAGGCCCTTCCTGGGTTTCTATCTTCCACCTGTCCCCTCCCCAGCGCAGGAAAAACTTGCTCTCAACCCAGGCAGAAATTCTAAGATGCAGACACCAGAAGCCTGTGATCTGACAGGGGACTCCTAGAGGCTGTCCCTGCCAGGTCAGCACAGGACATTTAAAACGCCATAGGCACCAGAGATGGCTCCGTGTTTAAGAGACTTGTTGCTTTTGCAAGCACTGGACTTCAGTTACCAGCACACACATCAGGTGTCTCACAACTGTCCCTAAGTCCAGATGCAAGAGATCCGATATTCTCTTTTGGCTTCAGCAAGTAGCTGCACACATGTGCTTACACACACACACACACAAAATATATATTTTTTTAAATTCCCACAGTAACAGGGTAGCTGGTGTGCAAAATGGAACACTGGCCAAGAGCCTGGGCTCATGCTTGTCTGGCTCCCCTTAGCCTCTGACCAAAGCTGGAGTGCTCCCATTCGGCCATGTAGAAGCTACTGAATCAGACAAGTACCTTGACACAGGTAACTCTTCTGTCCTTGCTGAATAACAAACACCTCTAAACGGCTTGAGTTAAAGTCTCCATTTATTTTGTTTTTTACAAAAATCCAACGTAAGACCTTTGTGCTCATGGTTTGAAAGGGGCAGACAGATGGACAAATTATGTTATCAGAGCCACCCCAGGCGGCCCCACCCTCCAGCTCCACCTTCACTAACAAGGCCACCCCAGACAGGAGCATTCTAGGTGGTCCACTGGCCTGAGGCACCCCAGGGGATTGTCACTCTGTGGGTGGCCCTTGACCTCAAGATTAAGAGCAACTGGAAAACAAAGCTGTCCTGGCCCTGGGAGCTGAGACTAGGTAGCTAGCCGAGTGTGACCTATGTTAGGAATCTGCACTAGGAGGTGACCCATGGTGAGCGGCATCAAACACCAGGCAGGCTCCCCATACTTGTACTGGCACAATCATTTCTAACCATGTCCCCTAACCCCACCCAAATCACAAGCAGGGTCTCTGCCTCTTGCCTCTGACAGAGTCCCTCAGGTACAGTCACTGTCCATACTTGCTGCTGGGGTCCTTCAGTTAGTGTTCCCACCAGGCCCAGAGGTGGGACATAGGACACTCTGACATCACTATCCCTCAAACACAGTGATACCCAGGAGTGACCCATAGCCTTCAGTGACCCACAAAGGGGGTCCTACCACAGAAACTGACTTTCTTATCGGGTGCTTCGGCACCATTTACAACCTCTCAATGAAAAGAAACAAGATGACGGGGACGGGGCTCAGGGCAGAGCGATTGTCGGATGTCCACTCTTAGCTCTGGCTTCCATCCCCAATACTGGGAAAGGGAGAAAAAAGATAAAATAGCAGCCACATATTTAGCACAAAACACCACACTCTTTGGCTCCCCTGAGGGAAGAGGGCTACTGCTACAAGGGCTGGAGAGGACAGAAGGTTGGGGGAAAAGTCTAGACCCCTTCGCTGAGTTGCCAAGAACCAAATGTCCCAGGCAGCCCTTGGTGTCTGGTTCCAGAAGACCAGCAGAAGTTCTGCAGCAGCCTGGTCCTGCTGGCCTGAGGGGGGTCCGGGGGGCCATGCCAGCCCTACGGCAGGAGGTGTCTAGAGAGAAGTCAGGATAGCAGGAGAGGACCCCAAGCAGCAACACACACGTCAGGGCCTAGGAAGACGGGACTGGCTTAAGGCAAGTGCATGACCAGGATAGACTGAGCTCTGGTTCAGCTGCTGGGGCTGGGGAGACAAGTCACAGGCCAAATCCCTGACATAACAGTTTCCCACTGCCACTGCACCCCAAGTTAGTTTGTTTCACTTTCAACCCTGGGAAGAGAACCAACAACAGGAAGTGGAAAGTGGTAACGTAGGGTGAATGCCTGTTAACATCTGCGACAGACTAGGACTCACCTAGCAAATCACAGCTTCTAGGTTCTAGCATACCCCAGACCTTGAAGCCAGGGGCTTCCTACAGCCAACATGGCATCAGGGGTCTAAGCCCCACAGGTACAGGATGGACGTCTAGACACAAGAGGGAAGGTGAATTTCACCTAGGTGTTCTTTCCAAGGCACATGCCTTGCACTAAGACTCCGGAATCCTCAAAGGATACAGCTGGTTCTACACCAGACGAGCTCCCAGCCAGCCCGGCAAGTTCCTGTTGTCTCCTCTGAGAGAAACAAGTACTACAGGGACCTGCCACCAGCACCCTGCACCAGTGTCACCTGGAGGGTGGGCTAAGTACAGGTCTCATCTCTGCCTCACTGTTTGCCTCTTCAATCTCTCTCGAATACAAGAAAGAATGGAAAGCCCAGCGATGCGCGAGTGCTGCCTGGTTCCAACCCTTCAAAGCATCTGGAGCGCGTCGTTCCCCACTGTGCGGCCTCCAGCAGAAGCTGTGGTAGCAGCACTGAGGCATTGGAAAGGGGCCGAATAGGTCAGGAGATCCTGCCCAGGCCAGGTCCATCCTGCTGATTTCTGCAGCCAGTGTCCCTGGGAGGGTGGGGCCACAAACAACTGTCCAAGAAACGCAGGGCCAGGACCCTCTCCACTAAATACACAGCCAGGTAGGTCCCTCCCTTGGAGAGATTGGCAGAAATTTCAGATGTACCCCGACCTACCAAATGTATATATATATGTATGTGTGTATGTGTGTGTGCATATATATGTATATACACATATGTGTGTACATATACGCACACATATAAATAAGCCTTGAATGGCAGATGTGAAACTCTTTAAATAATAAATGCTGTTACTGAATTTAAAAACCACAAACCAGCTGTCCTGGGCTTATGAACAGTCTTCAGTGTTCGATCAGTCAGTGCCCTGTGCAGAAGCCCTGAGTCTGCTGACCAGGATTCCAGGCCAAGTGTGGCTGACTGCAAAATAAAAACAGCCATCCCTTTCCTGCTGCCTCTCCCAGCAAAGGGTCTGGGCCCTGCCCCACAGATGTCCCCAAGGACCTTCAACACCTTGGGAACCTTGGGGGTGACTCCCCTCACTCTACTCATTGTCTCCTCAGAACTGGCAAGGCCCTAGATGAACTTGAAGCACTTGGTCTTGTCGTGGGGCAGGCGGGTCTTGAAGAGCACAGAGTCCACCCTAAACTGTGTGTACAAGAGAGGCATATAGCCGTACACCTTGACAAAAAAGTTGATACACTTGTGCCGCTCATGAAAGTGAGAGTCATCGTGGGACAGGGCCTGAGGGCACCCTGGGCATCGAAAAGTCCACCTCGATGTCACCTGGAAATGGAGAAAAAGAGCAGGGTGAGAACACAGCATGTCTTACAGCCATCCATCAGTCCTCTGTATGCGGTGTGGTGTCCTTGCACACCTTACAGAAAAGTCTCTGAGCTGTGGCTCTGTCACAAGCTGCACTAAAGCAAAACGGAAGAAGGAAGCATGTGTGCACACACCTTCCCACAGGTAAGGGGACGTACCTTGATGGGGGGCTTCCGTGTGATGTGGGAGACGAGGAAGTTCATGGCGATGTCCTCACAGTTGGTGTACTCGTCCACCATGTCTCGGATGGCCTGGGGCATCACGTAAGAATAAAGATAGGCATAATACTGTGGGGAAGAAAGGATTGGGTCACAGTTAGGACTTCTCTCACTTTCAGCAAAAAGTACAGGTAGCTCTAGGGCTGTTGGAACACATGAGGGAAGGTGCCCAGGGGTGGTCCAGGGGGGGACACAGTACTGGCATTTAGGGACTGGGACAGGAATGAGGAGCAACTTTGATGTGGATCTTCACTGTGAAACATGAAAGCACCAGGAGGAGGCCACGCCTTCACAAAGGTCACCTCAGCGAGCTGGGAAGCTGGCAAGCTGGCAAAGGTACTCTGTGAGGGGCAGTGGAGTGACTTACTCATCTCAGAACAGGGATTCTGTGGTGCTGGGAGTGGAACCCAGGCCTCTTGCATACTAAGGCAATGCTCTACCATGGAGCTGCATGTGCCATCCACATTCAGAATGGGGAGCTCTTCTGAGCCAGTTGAACATTTCAAAAGTATAGGCCAGCATCACTCACAAGAAATGTGACTCAGGGGGCTAAGACAACAACTCCATGGTTAAAAGTGCTTGTTTTGTAAGCCTAAGAGCTAGAATTTAGATCCCCAGAACCCACATAAATGCCAGGTGGGTATGCTAACCTACCTGTAATTACAGCCTGGAAGGTGGAGGAGACAGAGGGTCTCTAGAGCATGCTGGCTACCAAGACAAGCCCTATCGGCATGCTCTGGGTTTCACTGAGAGCCTCTCTCAGTGAATAAGGTGGAGGAGTGATCAGGGATGATTCCTGACATAAACCTTGGACCTGCACATACACATGCATATGCATGCATGTGCCCATACACATCCACATAAAACCTGTATACACATACACATGCACACCACATACACATCTGGAAAATTAAATTAAAAAGATAATATGAGCCTTATGGCATTTTAAGTGTCTATAATCATGTTCTTCAAACTCAACAAGAGCTGGAGCCACCAGGAGGACAAAAGCACTTTGCATGTCCCAGCTTAGCTTGATGCAGGGCACCGCCACAAAAGAAAAGGACTGAGTGGTGTGTGCCTTTACTCCTAGCACTTGGGCAGCGGAAGCAGGCAGATCTCTGACTTCAGGTCAGGGCTACCCTGGTCTATGAGTGAATTCCAGGATAGCCAGAGCTATGTAAAGAAACCTTGTCTCAAAACAAACATATAAACAAATAAACGGAAAACTAAGTGTAGAATTAAAACCTTACTTACCCTATTTATGCAAAACAAGTGCACTTCAGCAATTGAGGAACATAAAAACATCACTTGTTTATGTTTTAAAAAAGGCATTTCCTATCTCCCTCACACATGTTTTCATACTTTGCTGTTCTTTATACATCCCAGCCCATTCAGCTCTGCCCAGGCACCACCAAGAGCTCGGGTGCCACCGAGGACAATGATTACGTTACAGATCAGAAGAAATGGATGAGGAGGGAGAGCCAGGAGCAAAAGCAGCATATATAGAGGTAACCGCAGGGAAGATGTGCTGGCCGAAGGTACCTGCACAGTGAAACCTAATGTGGAACCCAGTGTGAAACCTAACATGAAAGCATCTCTGGGCTAAGGTGGCAGAGCTCTTGGACAGAGTCCCACAGTGGACCTATACAGTGGCAATCATTCTGAGCCAGAGGAGTGCCAGGCTTGGGCCTGACTGAGCCGTATCTGGGTGGCAGTGCTGAAAGTAGACACTATCCAACAGGTCTCTGATCTAGTGCACTCAGCTGTCCAGAGTGAGAGCCAATGGTCTCCAGGCAGTACTCCTGGTTAACAGACAGTCCTCCGGGTCGACAGACAGTCCTCCGGGTCGACAGACAGTCCTCCAGGTTGACAGGCAGTCCTCCTGGTCTCCAGGCAGTCCTCCTGGTCAACAGACAGTCCTCCGGGTCGACAGACAGTCCTCCAGGTCAACAGGCAGTCTTCCTGGTCTGCAGGCAGTCCTCCTGGTCTGCAGGCAGTCCTCCTGGTCTGAAGGCAGTCCTCCTGGTCTGAAGGCAGTCCTCCTGGTCTATAGGAAGACCCAGTCTTGACTTTGAGTTACTCTATGTATGCTTTTTGTTCTGTTTTCTTGTCTTGAGATGGGGTTTCATTGCACAGCCTAACCTATCCTCAAACCTGTAATCCTCCTACTTAGCTACATACAGACCACTGGATTCCAGGTGTGAGCCACCATGTTTGCCTTCTCTAAGCACCGTGCTCCTTCAAATGTAGAGATAGCTTGCTGCTGGCACATATAGGTCACAGAAGCAGAAAGGCTGGTGCAAAGGCAGCGTTCATTCCCACAGAAGCTAACCTTTGCTAAGCTTGGAGCACTGAACACAGCCTTGTTTTCTTACCTTGTGAAAGAAGGCAGCGCCCGTCAGCACCATGGACAGCTCACAGGAGTAGTTGGAGTTGTAGAGCCAGGACTGGTGAGGGATGTCCCACGCATGGTAGCGGCCAGGGAAACCCACAATGCGATCACGTGCCTCTCTCCACACCCTTGAAAACACACACACTTAAAATGAATGCTTTTACCTGCCTGCCTAAAACTCTCAACAACTTTTGCATTTTTCCTTTTATTTCAGTTTCTCTCTCACTTGAAAAAGAAAATTAGACACAAGCAAAATAGATAAAAAATATATAGTGTCATCAATAATCTGCCTATCACCCCACAAGTTTCTAGTAAAACGTCATGTGGTAAGAAGGTCGCATGCAAAGCAATCTGCTAAGAAGTGGAAGACACCAATTCCTGTTTTAGTTCTTTGAAGGTTTGTTTTTAATGATCATGACAGCTTGGTTCCACAGAATATGTATGTTATTTCTCCACCCTGAGTTCCTGTTCTTTCTGCTTGAGAGGGCATACGGGAGAAGTGCTCAGAAATGACAGACAACCACCACGGTGGAGTGTACCCATTTCCTAAACTGAGCAGGGCCCGGGGATGAATCCAATGTGTGAAACTGTCCACAGAGAAATGTTGTTATTATTTTATTATTAGAATGTGTGCGTGTGTTTATGTTCATGACGGACACGCAGAGACTGTGGCACTGGTCTTCCTGCTTTATGTGGGTTCTGGGATCAAACTCAGATCCCTCAGAGGGGAAACAACTTTTACCTGCTGAGCCATCTTGCTGGCCTAGGAGAAACTTTTACATCATTTCCAAATTTATAACTAAGTCAAAACAAATACAATTAGTTCCCAGTTTCACCGGTTGAAATTGGAGCAAAGCTGGCAGGTGCTAGAAGGCCACAGAGACAGCAGCTGCCTGGGAACTCCTGAGCTACATCAGGGCATGTCACTCCCTGAAACAGATCTCATTCTAGAGTGTGTGAGAGACGCAGGTCTAATAGATGACAACTCACAGCCTCCAGCCCAGATTTCTTCTTTAAATGCTGGAATTTATTGTGGCAAAATATCAGTTTAATCTTTTTTTTTTTTTTTTAAGGATATACTGTCCAGTGGCCTTAAAGATACACAGTTGTGCTGCATTACCAACATCCACCTCCAGGACCTGCCAACAGTGGAAATCTAAGTTACTGCTGAGACTGTAACTCCTACCTCATCTTCCTCAGCCTGGCTCACCCCGTTCTCGCTATCCCTCTGAACCTGACTTCCAGGGCCACACATGAGTGGACCACACCATGACTTGCCTCTCTGTTCACACTTCTGACTGTTACAAGTGCTTCTGCTTCCAACAAAAAAACTTCTTCTGCACAAAGGAACCAGCAGCATGAAGAGACAGACTGGGACAGAAGCCCTGCCTGGTCCACACCCAACATGGGGTAAATGTAAAGAGCTCAAAAACTTATACAACAAAGGCTGGAGAGATGGCTCAGTGGTAAGGCTGCTCTTCCAGAGGTCCTGAGTTCAATTCCTAGCAATCACATGGTGGTTCACAACCATCTGTAATGGGATCTGATGCCCTCTTCTGGTGTTCAAGACAGAACACTCATGTACATAAAGATAAATAAATCTTTAATACACACACACACACACACACACACCAAAAATGGGCAGAGGAAATAACTGGTCAAAAATTACAGGAAAACACAGTCAAAATTACCTTGAGATTGCACGTTACCAGCTGGAATGACTATCGTAAGAAAACAGAAAGTTCTAGTAAGGGGGTGTGGACACACAGAGCCCTGGCACACAAGCAGGAGTGAGAATTGGTCCAGCTGCTTAGGAAAGCCAGCACAGAAGCTCCTGAAGTACACCCCCCGCCATACCACTTCCTAACCTCAAGTCAGCTTCCCACAGAGCCACGCTTCCTGTGGCATGTCACTGTGGCCTGGGTGCCTGTGCCTGAGCGAACAGTGTGGCACACAGACACAGTGTGGTTTTCTTTCAGGTACAAAGAATAAAATGGAGCTGAAGATCATCATGTGCTGTGAAATAATCTGGACTCAGAGACAGATGCGTTCCGATCACGTGCGGAAGCTGAGGGGAAGGACATGAACAGTGGTGGAGGCAGACAAGGGAGGGTGAAGATGAGCGGGTAAAGTACATCCTACGGAGGCACAGACAGAACTTCATACAACTGACACAAGCTAATAAAGTAGAAACAAGGCAGGCTGTGCTGGGAGCACATGCCTTCCACTCTGTGCACCTCCCTTCCTGGCCGACAGGACTTGGTTGGGATCCAGCCCTAGAGACAATGTGTCAGTTCAGTTCTTGAAAACTAAACCCCACATTCTGAATGACCTCTAGGAAACACACAGAAAGGGATCCCCTACTTTCTCACCATTTGAGAAAGGTCAAAAACCCACAGATGACAAAGAGGCCAGCACCTTCGTGAATTCAAACTCCTCAGAGCATGGACTCCTCTCTGTCATTCTTGGGAGGGGGGCCCCGGAGAGACTGAGATTCTCCTCTTAACACCCCATGGTTGCATTCACAGCTCCAGCCCTTCAGCAGGCCTTGAGTGTGTCTTGCTACATCAAACTACAGCCCGCTTACCACCATCGACACCTGCAATGGCAGAAACCATTCCTGAAGCTCTTCACAACTTTTCTCCTTTCCTAACAGGGGCGGCAGCAGCCATCACAGGGACAACACAGCCCAGTTTAGCAGGACTTTGCTTTTCGATCTCAGCCAGCAGCAGCCTTGCTTCAGGAACCCACCTCACACAGGCTGATGTGGGGATTGTAAAGAAAGGAGGAGCGATGGAGAGATTTGGGGAAGAGCGCCTGAGAGAAGGGGTGGGGGAGGCGGTTGAGCAGATTCGTCAGAAGTGAATCCAGGCATTCTCTATAGGACTTACGGTGGATCCAGAAGACTATTTCTGTCACCTCTGTGTCCACAAACCTAAGCAAAGGAAGCCGCAGAGACAGGTGGGTGGCCGTACAGAAGGGAGAACAGAAGAGCCCCGATGCAGTCCACTGCTGTGACTTGCCTAAGGTGAACAGCTACCTCTCTCCCAATTTATATGGACAAAAACTGACCAAATACGACAAAAATGCTTTTGTAAATGCTACTAAAAGCACAAAGTGGATATGGATGAATTAGAATTCATCAAATCTTAAAACTCTGTGCTCTAACGCCACAAGGAGATGCAAAGACAGCCCACTGAGTGGGAGATTTCTGCTCACCTCTCTGACATGGAGAGTATGTACTGACATCTAGAATAGAAATTCTGACAACACAGCAATAAGAAGATAAACAGGCTGGAGAGATGGCTCAGTGGTTAAGAGTACTGGCTGCTCTTCCAGAAGTCTTGAGTTCAAATCCCAGCAACCACGTGGTGGCTCACATTCATTTATACTGAGATCTGATGCCCTCTTCTGGCATACATGTGTACATACATATCAAACAAACAAGCAAGCAAGCGGCCTGTGCCTTCCATCCTTCTCTGTCTATTTGACTATACGTGGAATTAAGTAAAATCCAAAAATGGAGGGGCACACTTGTGAGGGATTTTTCCTTAATCTGAAGTGGGAAGATCCACTTCTGATCTGGATCTTTGAGGTATGAAGGCACACCTTTAAAATGGATCTTTTGAGCTGGGAAGACTCACCTCTTAGCTAGGCCACACCTTCTGCTGGCAGCCTATATAAGGACCTGGAAGAAGCTGTTGCTCTCTGCCTGCTTGCTCTTGCTTTGCTAGCACATCCGTCCCTTCACTGGTGTTAGAGCCTACTTCTCTGGGCTTCCAGCATATATCATCTGAAGACCAGCTGAGACATCCAGCCTGGTGGACTGAACTACCGAATGCTCAGACCTTTGATAGTTGGCTATTGTTAGATTAGCTGAACCACAGCCTGTAAACCATTCTAATGAATCTCCTTTACATATAAAGAGACATCTACTCTATAAGTTCTAAGGAACCTTAATATACAATCCAAACAAAAATAAGCAAAATATCTGAATCAACGTTTCTCCACTGAAGGCATACAAATGGTCAACTCATTTATAATCACATGAAAAGATGCTTAACATCATAGCCATTACAGAAAAGAAATCAAAATTGTAAAGGGGAGCTGGAGAGATGGCTCAGTCCATAGTCACAGCTGACTTCTGGCCGCCATACATGCTCACATACACAAGTCTAGCATGGACTATAGCACTTGACTCCCACTTAGAACAGCCATAAAATACAAGTAAGTAAAGTATGCACTAAAAGGATACAGGTAAGCGGCGTGCTCACTCCGTGCTGGGATGTGGAGCAGTGCAGCCACTGTGAAAAGCAGTCTAGCAAGTCCTCAAAACATCTACCCACAGCTAGGTACAGACCCAAGAGAAGTGTTCCTGTCCAGACAAGCATATGATGGGCACAGTACAGCACTGTGTATCACAGCCAAGTAGAAATGACCCAACTGTCCACTGGTGCAACTAAGAAAGACAACACAGGCCTCCTGCTGTGCACCTTTAATCCCCCGCACTCAGAAGGCAGAGGCTGGCAGATGTCTGAGAACTCCAGACCAGCATGATCTACATTGCATGTTCCAGGCCAACCAGAGCTACATAGTGAGACTCTGTCTTTTCATAAAGACAGAAAACGTGGCACATTTGTACAAAGGGAATGAAACTACTGCATGCTAAGAGATAGATGGTCCTAGAAACACAAGGCTGAGTGGAGAAAGCTGTTGGGTTTCAGACCCAGGACAAGGACTGAGATGTGTATTTTATATACCAAAGCAGACCTGGCCTCCAGGTTCTCCCAGCATGCCTCAGTCCCTACCTGGCATACCCTGCCCCCAACTTTGAACAGGGGCCCCAGAGGCTCCTCCCTATATAATCCAGACATTCTGCACTCCCCCCTTCTCTCTCACACCCCTCTCTTTCTCCCTCCTCTATTCCACCTCCACCCCCATTTCCCATGGTAACTTTCCTGGCCTCGGTCCTTGGGGCCAATGAACTCATGTGCCCAAGAGCAGTTTATTAATAAACCCGCCCTTAATATAATCCAATCTGGCTTGGATTGGCTCATTTCACTGGCAGCTGAGACATAACCTATCAAAAGCCACTTACAGGAGGCCTCTCATGTCCACAATAGGTAATCCACAGACCATGAAGTTTCATGGCTGCCTTGAACTTAGGAGTTGGATGGCGAAAGAGTCACTGCTGATGGAGTCAGTTTCTGGGTGCTGGGATTAAAAGTGTGCGCCTCCACCACGATGATGATCTCTAAAATGGGCTGTACAAAAATCTACCCAACACTTGGATGTGTGAATGGGACTGTATATAAATTATGTTCAATAAGTGTCACCAAAACTTAATTTCAAGCAAAATGTTCACCCCTGGGTGTCACCACTGAGTCAAGTCTAAAGCAGCACCCAACTAATGGAGCACCCCAACTAACCCATTAATTCATGTACATTTGTAACGGACATTATTTTCTGTGATGGAACAGGAATTAATATATTTTCCACAGTGCCCCTTGGGAGCCACAGTAAATGCCAACTTCTTTTTAGAGGTTCTAAATGCTCACCGTGGATGTTTCACACACTGACCTAAGCCCACACACCAGTGATGACCCACTAGGAACCCCTAACCCACTGCGTTCTCCTACACACAGTATGCCCCACTAGGACACCTAAGGCCCCAGAGCACCTGCACCATGACTCCGAGAGAGCAGTGCAGCATGGCAGGGACAGAGAGTTAAGAGGTATGCAAGTTCATCCCAGCTGTTTGCCACTGCTTACAGCGTTATCTCCGCTGTCTAAACTTACTCCTATAGATCACGCACACAGCGTCCACATCAATCCCTAGGGCTGCAGTGGATCACCTTGTTCATTAATTCAATTAGACGCAGCTCTGGGTTGTCTGTGACTGCTCTGACCTCATAAGGACTCATCCGTTGGTGGATCTGTAATATGATAGCTTTATTGGGAAATGGTGGAAGCCTAGCTGGAGGAGCAGCTTACCAGGGGCATGTCCCTGGGTGGACATCCTGCCCTGGTCCCTTCCCATAATCATCCATTTCTTTGCTTCCTGTCTGCCACGACACAGAGAATCTCCTCTCCATACGTTCTCATTGCCACACTGTTATGGCCACAGCGTCCACTGACAGGATGCTTCAAAACCCAAGTCAAATAAATCTTCCCCTAAGTTGCTTCTGTCAGATATTTGACACAGAGATAATTAACTAATTCAAAGGATGTTAGGGAGAGAAACCAAGGTTCCCCGGTAGTTCCCAGCACATACACGGATGTCAACATCATCACCACCACCGCTGCTACCACCTCCTTCTCCATCCCGGGGAGGTACTCTGGCACTGTCCCATTCCTCACAAACAGCCTTGGTTCCTTCCATCCATCTAGGAGTTAGTTCCCACTTCTGCTGCACAACCCGACTTCCTCACCTCTATTCTCCACCAAGGAGACTGGGTTTAAGGAAGTCAGACCTGAAGGTCCAGAGAGGTCATGCCTTAGTCAGGGTTTCTGTTCCTGCACAAGCATCATGACCAAGAGGCAAGTTGGGGGGGAAAGGGTTTATTGAGCTTACACTTCCACATTGCTGTTCATCACCAAAGGAAGTCAGGACTGGAACTCAAGCAGGTCAGTAAGGAGGAGCTGATGCAGAGGCCATGGAGGGATGTAACTTATTGGCTTGCTTCTCCTGGCTTGCTCAGCTGGCTTTCATATAGAGCCCAAGACTACCAGCCCACAGATGGTACCACTCACAAGGGGCCCTCCCCCCTTGATCACTAATTGCTGGATCTCATGGAGGCATTTTCTCAACTGAAGCTCCTTTCTCTGTGATAACTCCAACTTATGTTAAGTTGACACACAAAACTAGCCAGTACAGAGAGTAACCCTGGCCCAGCCAGTTGCAGACTCTCACCTACCTTGCCCCAGAGAAAGAGCATATTGGTATCAGAGCAGCTAGCTCTGGAGAAGGCAAGCAAGAATCAGCCCAAACCATGGAGAGATGGGACCAGCCCCACCCACCCTGTAATGCCCTCATAGGCTCAGAATTTCTCCTCTGATGGCAGCTGGGAAGTTCAAGTAGTTGGTTTTGTTTGTTTTATCACTTCAGTGTTTGAAAAGCAGTCCCTTACCGAAACCCAAACATGATTTCATCGTGGCGGAGGTGAGCATCGTCATCGATGGACAGTATGGCCTCTGTCTCAATCTCATTCCAGGGCAAGAACCGATTGTTCAAACTGTTCTTCTCAGTACGAACAACCTGAAAGGAAGGGGGAAAAAAACACAAGAAATCAATGCAACATCAAAAAAGTCTCAAAGTGACTTTTAATCTTACCAACAACTGTCCTGGTGGTTTGCCGCTTGCTTGTGACATTTAGCATGTACCTTTCAATGCTGCTGCCTCTATTCGGAACACACAGGGATCTCACACTAACCATCAGTCACTGTTAACTGGCTTTCTCATGAAACAAACACTGAGGATTATTTTATACACTGAACATAGCTTTTAGGTTAAACATGTTTCCCAAGAGAACACAGGTGGCAGAGTGCAGCTAAATCCAGACCCTAGCTCGGATCCACCCAACTGCTCACAAACTTTAAAACTACACTTAGAAAATACTACTGAGTTTATCTCATTTCTGGCCAGTACCACCCCATCTCACTCACAATTTTAAAGCCTTTGGGAGATAAACCTTTTGAGAAGAGAAAGTGTTCATTTCACCTTTGTGGAGCCCACATGCAGGGTGGACATCACCACCTGCAGTGCTCACTAGGCATATAAAAGCTGTCCCTTTCTTCACAAGGTGTGTGTGTGTGTGCGTGGGGCTGGTTTGTCTTGATCAGGGAGGCATCTGGGCTAGGTCTTCAGAGGGAGTGTAATTTTAGTAGAAGGATGGAAAGAAAGATGTTTTCAGCCAGGACACTTGGCTGAGATCATGGTGTGTGGATACTTGGTGTCAGTAGGAGGTCATCCTCCATGCAGGGGAGATGGTGTCATGGAAGTGAGAGAAACTATTCTTTCTGGCTTTCTAAGTCCCTGAGATCCTCTTTGCTTTCTCAGAGTAAAAAACAATGCTTCCTCATTAGCTGGACTAATAGCTATGGCACAGTGGTTTGAAGGAGATGTCCCCATAGGTCTGGTCCCAGTTGGTGGCTGTCTGGGAAGTTTAGGAGGTGTGCCTACTGGAGGATATGTATCAATGGCACATGCTTTAAGAGTTTTGACTTGGGTCATTCTGAGTTTACTCTCTGCTTCCTGCTGTGAGCCAGTATGTGAGCAGTTTAGCTTCTCTCAGATGCCATGTCTGCTGTCTCAAGTCCCCGCTCTGGTATGACAGTGTCTTGTCCCTCTAGAACCATAAGCCCAAACAAACCCTTCATTCTGTAAGCTGCCTCGGTGTCTGGCAACAAAAAAGCCACTAATACTGTGCTGTAAACAAAGAGAGCTAACAGACTCCCTATGACATCACTGAGACTTACTCCCAGCTACACTGAGGGGAGGGTTATGAAGAGAGCACCTACTCTGCACATGACTTTGGAGACGGTCTAAATTGGAATCCACTACAGACTCCACTCTTTACGTTTCCAGTCCCTTGTCTGCTAAACTACTGCCGACTTTGCAAATATCTTTAAACCAAAGCCACCATTGAAAATGTACTATTAATCCCTGTTCCATCACGAAAATGATGTCAACTACAAATGCATGTGAAGTAACAGATTAGCTGGAGCACTGCTTTAGACATGCCTCAGTTCCACAGCCATTCTAGCCCCATCAACACCAAAGGATCTACACCAAGTAACTACACTATTCCAGATGGCAGAGCCCAACAACAGACTCAGAAACCCACCTTGCCCCAAGAATATTTAGCCAGTTAAGAAAGGAAGGAAGGAAGGAAGGAGAAAAGAATGAAAAAGAAAAGAGCAGATCCTGGGTTTGTAGCAAGAGTCTCCTAAGCACAGATTCAGTGGTGACAACACAGAGGCCAAGTTCTGGCCAGGAAACAGAGTGGCCATTTAACAGGCAGAGACTGTCAAACCGGGTTACAGGAAAGCAAAAGAGAGAGCACGACACGAGAGGGGGAGAATAACTGCTAGGTGGTAGAAGGCTCACTTCGAGTGTGAGGCCCTGGACTGGACCTCAGCAACATCAACAGGGACAGATGGATGGATGGGGACAGACAGACGGACAGGGAAAGATGGACAGATAGGGACACACACACACACACTCACACACCATAGAGCAGCATATATACACACAGCTAGGAAGAAAGCTACCAAGCTCTTATTTTCAGCAGCCTTTGCTTCCCTGTGAGTGGGAAGGTGGCCAGAAATGGCAGGCCCCAAAGGCAAGTTTAGTGATGGTAAAATCCTATCCATTTTAAGATGCACCCAGTTTCAGAGATGTTATCAGGTAAGATCATGTGACCACCTGAGACAGGATGAGACAGGGTGACTGCTCACTCAAACGGCCCATCATTCATTCACTTTCCCAGCATCCCTTGTGTCCACTCATAGCACTGTATTCAGGCAGTTCTGCAGAACACAGCCCCTCCTCAGCCTCAGCAGATATACTGAGAAATTCAATCCCTCAAGCTTCTCTTTAAGATTACCAATTTTGTGAATTAATTTCCAGCAAGATTATCAACAGAGCCTGAGCACTTGGTGACTCACAGCCAAGCTGCAAGCTGCAAGGACATTGCCTGGCCTTCCAAGCTACCAGCCAAAGTTGCATTTCCCAAGAGCCCCAGCAGATGGCTCTGCAACGGTGCAAAGAGAGCAGCACGGCTGTGGAGCCTATCAGAAAAGCAGTGCGGATTCCACCCAATCTCTGATAGACAGCAGCGTGAACCTGGTGGTTCCTCGGCTGAACTGCTAGCTACAACACGGTATTGTCTGCAGAACATGGAGTCAATTACTAGACAAACAGCCAAACTCCGAGTCCAAAACCAGGAAACAAGGAAAGCTGAAGTGAAGACAAAAATGTGGGCCCATAGCAGACAGGATTCACTTGCAAATTGCAGTTCACAGGCGCCAAGTCACAGGCCTCCTTGTCCCCACACCACCACTTGAGACAGTCTCTCTACATTATCCAGGCTGTCCTGGAGCTCACTATGTAGACCAGACTGGCCTCAACTCACAGAGATCCTCCTGCCTCACCTCCCAACTGCTGATATTAAAGATGTGTGCCACCACACCTGGCTCCCTCCGTATTCTTTAAAGACCTAAATAGGCTAGACCAGAAAGCCAGGAATCTAACAGCAGACAAGCTCTGGACTGGATTCACAAGCAGGTTTGTGCATAAGTTCACTAAAGTCCATCCTTGAGATGACTGTCAAGAAGCCCGAGAGGGAAGATGGGGGAAAAGTTCTGATTCAGAAGCCAAATGGGGAGGCTTCACCTTTAACCCAGCGCATGGGAGGTGGGAGCAAGAGGAATCTAATTCAAGGCTACATTCTACATTGCAGGTCCCAGGCCAGCCTGGGCTATGTGAGACTCTGCCTCAAAACAAAAACAGATTCTAGTTTCAAAGCTACAGTGCTCAATCACTAGACTGAAGCTCAGCAACTAACCATTGTGGGTTTCAGCACCAAAATCCTGACAGAGAGACTCAGTCACTCCTAAATGCACTGCACACAGCTCCCCGCTAGTCTCTAGGAGTTTCTGAAAAGCACAGCAAATGTAAAAGACACAGGCCAACTGATAGGAACTTTAAAAACACGCCCATTTTTGTTGATGATTTGTTTCAAATTATACCAGTAATCCTCCACCCCAAACCCCCAAGACTGGCTGTTTCTTTACACTGTGCCAGGAAGGTGTACTACAGACTTTGTGTTATACTTTGGTAACTCAGAAGACTAGCTCTCAAATTACTGCTTCAATTAAGAGGCTGGCATCGACCCAAAGGAATGGTACACATAGTGCCTGCTACAGAGATGTCCAACACACATCAAATAAATACATGGATGAGTAAGTAGCTGAACAGAAACAGGAACCAGTCGGCTCTGCAATAAACATTCAGCGTAACAGGTAATATTAAGGAATGATGAGACAAATCAGGAGACCCCCTTCGTATTTGCTCCTATTTATATTTTCTTCTTGCTGCGTTGTTCAGGCAGGCCCTGAACTCAGTGTGTAGCCCAAGCTGGCCTTTAACATGCAATCCTCCTGGCAGTTCCTCTCAGCTGCTGGGATTACTTGTATGTGCCAAAACAACTAACTTCTAGTCTTGCTTTCTAATGCAAAAAGATCTCTTGACCTACATCAACCATGTTGGAGGAACTCTCAGTAACATTTGCTTGCTTCCCACAGCACATTCCCAGGTCAGCTGGCCTTTTGTTACCATCCTTCAGAGAAGCCTGGACTCCAGTCACACCTTTCTTCTCATCAGTGGCCAGGACAGCAATCCTGACCTAGAACCTGCCACTACACTTGACAGGCTGTCCTACACAACATTAAGTTCACACTTGCTCAGCCCAGCCTAACATCCTGCAGCCTCTAACAGTACCACAAGCATAGTACACTTCCGTAGCCAGCCTTGTCATCATACAGGCGACAGATGGAAACAGCAGCTACTTCCT
Source organism: Rhynchomys soricoides (assembly GCA_019843965.1). Lineage (NCBI taxonomy): Eukaryota > Metazoa > Chordata > Mammalia > Rodentia > Muridae > Rhynchomys > Rhynchomys soricoides. The sequence goes on from JADRCH010000013.1 coordinate 7,734,246, forward strand.
CTAACTTAAAGCAGACCACGGAGCTCAGGAATGAAGAGCATGAGGCCTAGGAAGCTGCATTCAGGAAGCAGCATCTATCATGTCTCTAACATGTTAGCACCAACATCAAAGAGCTTGAGACGGGAGTCACCTACTCATGGAACAAGTAGGAGGGGCCAAGAGGGACAATCAAGGGGGTGGGAGTTAAGAGTAACACCGTGAACTAATTTTCATTCATAACTATGAGGCTAATGCAGCACAGAAACAGCACCTGTTTTAACTTCTGAGGCACCTCTATTTGAAGTTTTAAAAGCAGTGCTGATGAGACCTGAGAAAGCATTACTGAAGCAGCACAAAGCAGAGGGGCAGCTTCCAGGGAGAAGAGGCACACAAAGACCACACTCAGCACCGAGAAACCACAGACCAGGTTCACACGCAGGGCTTGGCGTGCACCTCTATCCCAGTCTGCCGAAGAGTGAGGCAGGACAAACAGGAACTCAGGGCCAGCTGGATTACAAATGGCAAGTTCCAACCTCAACAGCAAGCCTCTGCTTTCCACACAGCACTGCTGTCTAAAGCCACTGCATCTTTGGACGAGCACTGTCTCTTCTAGCTTTCTTCACACTTTGCACTGTTACTTTACAGTCTCAGGTGTATACATGATATAGTTAGATTATTTATTCATCAGCAATCTTATGCCTTTCCAGGCAATCTGTGCTTGGTACAAAAGAAAAGCACTACATTACTTCATGTTGAATGGTCCGATCTTACGTAGTGAAGGGTGGCCATGAGAACTAAGTAGACCATGTCTAAGGGACTGGTAAATCAGTGGGCAGCCTGACTTCCAACAATCCCTTTAAACATCCACACATCTTGCTTATTGCACTTGTGACTCCTGGCAGCTTTAGAATCTTCCTGTGCAGCCATGCGGTTCCTTCTTGAATGGCAACACAGATGAAGAGAAACCATCAACCACCCAGATACACTCTGGAGAAGCTGTGAGGTTTGTCCCGACTGGCTCATGTCTGGTTCACACGTGATATTTTAAAGAGTGGGGTGCAGATTAAGAAAATAATGCATACTGATCTCTGAGGATGGCCTTTGCAATGGCCTCTCAGCTTCCAGGATGTTCCACAGAGAATGCCAGGAAGTGACAGGGAAGGCAGCTCCCAGAGGCAGGAACTGCCCAGCTCTCTCTTCTATGCACCAACAGGCCATGTAGGAAACAGTGTTAAAGTCAGTCTGTTGGCAAGGCTTGCTATTCCCTAAACAGAAGTCACCATGTTCAATTCCAGCACCAGCCAGGAAAACAGAGGACAGTGGAAATCAGTCTGGAATCACTAATGTTTTCTTGGACTTGCCAAGAAATGGAAGTGTCCCTTCCACGGCAGCCCAAGCCTTGAGACACCATGGGACATCCCGAGAGTCTGGTAAGTGTTCTAAACTATTACTTACTATTTCCTACAATCTAAAATAAAGTCGACTAAGGAAAATAGGTAAACAGAAATAACTGAGATCAAAATTTTTGGCGTGTCAAAAAAGATTCTCTGGAGCAGTGGTTCTCAGCCTTCCTAATGCTGTGACCCATTAATACAGTTCTTATGTTGTGGGGCCCCCCAACCATCAAAATTACTTTCATTGCTACTTCATAACTGTAATTTTTGCTACTATTTAAAATAAATCATGATGTAAGTATTTTTGGAGACAGAGGCTTGCCAAAGGGACCAAGATCCAAAGGTAGAGAACCACTGATCTAGAGGTTTCTGCTTCTGGGAAGGCTCCTGACAAAATCTATCCCTACAGATGACAACTATAAACTCTGGGCAAACTTTAAAGATCCCTCAAAGAGAGGCTGGAGAGATGGCTTAGCAGTTAAGAGCACTGGCTGTTCTCCCAAAGTACCAGGGTTCAATTCCCAGCACCCACATGGCAGCTCATAACTGTCTGCAATTCTACTCTCAAGGGATCTCTCTCTCTCTCTCTCTCTCTCTCTCTCTCTCTCTCTCTCTTTCTCATACAAACACACACACAGAGAGAGAAAGGCAGAACACCAATGTACATAAAATACAAATAAATTATTTTAAAACTCCTCAAAAGAAAATGAATGACGGATGAAAGGGAGCTGAGAATCAGGCTGAGAATGCTTTGCTCTGAGGTGAGGTCAGACCTGGCTCTAAGGGACAGGTGGAGCACTGGGGGAAACCCATAGTCTGTCTGTCTTGAGTATCAGGAGGTTTTCAGATCCCCGAAAGGAGAAGATTATGAAACACAGAGAAGGAAGAGAGCTTTATGGGTCGAGTATAAACTACCTGACTCCTGTCCATTCCTACCCCAGGCTACCCTGAGCCCTGCTCTTGCAGAACAGGCAAACATAAACTCAACAAATACTGGGGCAACCATCCAACAGCCAAAAACTCTCCCTTTGTGTCCCAACCATTAAGCCACCCGGAAAAAAAAATCCAGGAAAACTAAGCCATGGCCTAAGATAAACTACAGTAAACCAAACATGAAGGGAAACCCTGGAAGCAGCTAGAGGGAACCAATGCTGCACATCCAGGCACAGTGGAACGGCTATACAGTAGTGTCCCCAAACTATCGGGAGCTCTGCAGGAGATTGGATGCCCAATTCCTTGGCATGGGAATGTTCTTCTTTTTAAATTTCTTTGTAAAGATTTACTCATTTTATGTGTGTTTTGCCTGAACGTATGTTGGTGTACCACGTGTCTCAGTTGCCTGCAGCAGTCAGAAGAGGGTGTGGGATGCCCTAGAACTGGAGTTATGGATGGCTGTGAGCCACCATGTGGGTACTAGGAACAGAGAACAGGTCTTCTGTAAGAGCAACAAATGCTCTTGTTTGCGGAGCCATCTCTCCAGCCCTGCTTTGATTTGCATTAGGCATCTCTCCATCTTTGTCTTCCTACACTTCATATGGAAGGATTCTGCCCAGTAGCCCAATAGCACTGGGCCTGAGATCCTCTTTACACATAGTGTGGAACCAGCTCCATGGACAGTGGCCATAAAGGTCACCTTCACTCCATCATGATGTAATAAATAAAGGTTGGGGACTTTAAAATGTAAGACCTACCACATGTCCGCCACTATGATAATCCCTCTCCTCTCAAGTATCTATGGCTCATAGGGGTCCACAGCTAACAGATGTCAGCCTGTACAGCTGATGCCTGCCTGAACCCTGGGCACAATTGAAACACAAAGTGCCCAGCATTCTCTGCAGCTGCATGGATGCTCCTGGGTTGATTCATTAGCCAGTATGCTGACTTGAATCATCTTCCCTTGAGGTATAGTCTACTAGACTGCCTGGGAAGCTAATTTTACAAAGGACCTGTTAACTGAAGCACAAACAATAGGCTGTGCTGGCATTAAGGTGGAAAACCTTCTCTGAGGAGCATTACAGACAAGCCCATGCTGGTGCTGACACCTGCCTTCACCGAGAGGGCCAGCAATTTCAACTGCTGTCTTCAATACCTGCTTCCCTTCAGCAGAAAACACAGTCAAAATATTTAGTGACTGAACGGAAATTCTCTAACTTGAAACTCTTTCCTTTTAAAAATAACTAGAAAAGACTGCATGCTACTACAGAAAGTGTGTTAGAACAGCCCGTTTGCAGAATTTCTGGCATTTCCAGCTAAGTATCATATTACTGCAATGGGCTGCCCAGAAATCACAGGGACCACTCATTTCCCAACAGATTAAAGAAAGGATTAGTTCTGGCAAGCTTGCTGATGGATTTATCACTTACTGGAAGCAGGAAGCCAACACTGCTCCACCATCCACTGTATGAGCAAGTGTGTCTCTCACAAAATAGCTCACTTTAAAACAACTCAACAACACCTATGCCTTAGTCACTGTTCTACCACTGTGAAAAGATATCATGACCAAAGCAACTGTTGTAAGAGAAAGCATTTAGCTGGGATCTTGTTTACAGCTTCAGAAGGTGAGTCCACTACCATCATGGTGGGGAGCATGGTGGTAGGCAGGCAGGCACGGTACTGGTTAAGTAGCTGAGAGCTATGCAGAGAGCATAGATGGCCCTGGTGTAAGCCTTGGAAACATCGCCTCCAAAAAGGCTTCACTCCTAATCCTCTCCAAACCGTTTGCATTCATGGGAAAAGGTACCACCTATATGGGTTTATAAATAACTTGATAAATGTGCTATACCAGCATGCAAAAGGCCCTGGGCTCAATCCCCAGCACCAGGAGTGCATACATGCACACACACATGTACACGCACATGCACACACAGAGGTACATGTACATTCACCTCTACTACAAGTAAGGGAGCAAAAGTGATAAAAACTAGAGAAGGCATTAAAAGTGAGGTACTATTCTGCACAGTAAAATGCACTGCCCATTTTATTACCATGATGGGGACACCAATGTCTGGCCACAAAAGGTCCTCCGAGGGCAGCTTGGGAGAGTTCCACACCACCACTACCTTGTTCAGGTAAGGGAGGCCATTGAGTCTCTCCAGGGAGTTCATGAGCACTTCCTCTCGCTCATAGGTCAGCATCACAACTGTGAACTGCTCCCGCTGGACATTGCCTCCAAGTGCCGCCTGGAACTCCTTGCCAGAGCCCCCAGCCCCACCACCAATGGGCCGAAATCCAGTCCCTGAGCCCAGGAATTTGGCCTCAGAAGGCAACACAGGATCAAAAGGTGTGTGGGGGAAAAGATGGAAAGGTCCGGGTGCAGAGTTCCAGCTACGGTAACAGTCTGTGACAGTCAGAGTGAAATTGCGGAGGTATTTAGGTGAAGCATAGGGTGGTTCTGTCTCTACTGGCCCCAGGTCCAGGTCCCCATTGTCAGCCATGTTGGGGTCAGTTCCAGCTGCTTTTCCTGAACGATGGGGGATCTCAGCTGCTACCTCTTCCCGGATGGGAGCAGCTGGGATCTGAATTCGAGTCCTAATCATGGCCAGCACGGTATTAAAAATACTGTCAGCAGTGGAGAAGTACGTCTCCCAGAGAAAGCGGCCTTGCCGCCTCATAGCCAACAGATCACTGTCTGAAAGACTTCGTAACAGGAAGTGGACCTCTGTAACACGAGGCTTGGGCACCACCAGGGCAGCCTCATTCCACTGCAGCATGTCGTGGTACGGGAGCTGCACCTGCTCCCCCAGTACAACTGGCACAGCTCCTACCTCCAGGGCTTCAAAGAGCCGTGTCGCACACCCAGATGAAATAAGCAGGCGCGGGTCCCCGGGAGTGATGATGAGGGCAAAGGTGGAGAGCTTCAGTAACTCTAGACGGTCTTCCCGCTCCCCACACAGTGCCCACTCAGTAGGCAGACTGGGCTTCGGCTGGTTTTTACAAGTAAATTCTACCAGCACCTGATCTAGCTTGCTGTCCTGTACAGCCTTTAAGGTGGCAATGATCCTATCATCATAGTCAGCAGGAGGGTCGCCCTCCATTTCTTCCTCAAAGGAACGGGCCTCCTGAAGGCTAGATCTCAGAGACTCAATCTTCTCACCCTGGAAAGTGAAGAGATATTTCCGCTTAACTGGCACCTGTGGTGGGATTTCCATGAAGTTGGGTTCAGACATGGCATGAACAAGTGGCGACACTACCAAGTCAAAGCCAGCTCTGTACTGGGAAGCATAGAAGGTGGACTGGGCCACCATGGCCCGGCCTGTACTGACATTGTACAGTAAATTCTGTGTGTCTGACTTCCGGGACAGGTTGATGATGACATGGTTGTGTCCATCTGTCCTCCAGTGTGGCAGAGAATACAGCTGCTTTTCCAGGTTGGCAGGCCGCAGTGCAGCGGGCTCTTGCATTTCCCCCACCAACACCACGTACAGGCAGGCGATGGCTGGATTTTCTGTAACATAAACATTGGCTCTCACTGTAGCCTGAAAAGCCTGCTTGACCAAAGGGTCCAGGTAGCTCCCAAAGGCAAACTGGTCACTGTCATAGACATAGACAGGAAAGCCAGACGTCAGAGGACAACGAGAGTAATCAAAGCAGTTGTGTAGCCGGCAACCCCGAGTGACCTTGGGGGGTGGAAGGCCAGCATCGTCCTTCTCCGGGAGCAGACGGATGGGCAGGGACAGCTTGGGCTGGTTCTGGGCCATCAGCTCCTTGTAAGAGTGCTCTGTCTGGCTAATGACATTCTTGAGCTGCAGCAGGTCCTGCTTGGCGTTCTCTATGCTCTTCTTACAGGCTTCAATCTTGAGGTTTAGCTTGGCAATTTCGCTGTTCAGCTCCTGCCGCTTGGCTTCTAGCTGTAGAAGCTCTTCGCTCACAGACTCACGAATCCGACAAAGATCTAGAACGTGCTTTACCTCACAGAGCTCGTTGCCAGCCCGAGGGCCAAAGATGCGCTTGCCAGCCTCATCTGCCTCATCCAGAGTGGTAAGGTAATAGTGAGCAATGAGGGGGAAGAAGACCAGGATGATGAACAGCGTAAAACTCAGCCATGTCAGCCGGATGCGGTTGGACCAGCGCAGCATACAGGTCTGACCACCGTTCCCCACTCCCCCATTCCGCAACATGGTATAGCCTGTCATGAGTTCACTGTGGCTCTTGCCCACTCTGATCACGTCGGATCACTCGCCATAACCATGAGTCTGTTTGACAAAACTCAACCTCTTTTTCACACACAAGTTTCTGGAAGAATCAGTGTACTCCCTGCACAAGGCACCAAATAAAATGGAAATTTCATTTTCCTTGCTGAGACTTAGGTCTCTAACCCTAGTCAGGCAAACCCTAAGTATCGGCTGTCGACATCAAATAGAAGAAGGTACCACATTGCTGATGGGATGAAAAGGAAGAGGTCCATGGTGCTAAAATCCAGGGAAAGAGGCCTGGACTCAGAGGGACCATTTTAACTGCCATAGCTTTTGTTCCTTGGCTTTGCTGGCCAGCCAATATGCATAGCTTCTATTTGAGTTATACAGTGACTGGTAAAAACAGCTGGCAGTTTGAAACGCCAGCCCCGTCCTCCATGTCACTACCAACAATCAGGCCTGCAAGAGAAGGAGAATCTTGTCAGTTCTGAAAAGCCTCCGTTCAAAGCTCCATTGCCTCCCCTACCCCGGCCCCAGCACAGCTGTCTATACCTGAGAGCTGGGCACAGCATGAAGTGAGGAGAAGCACCAGCATCGACCCTCGATCCTCCCAACAGGAAAGTCTGTCTCCTTTTGAACTACTTAGTAAAAACAACTCCAAGAAGCCCGATTTGTTAAATTTAGAGTTGACAAGAGTTAAAAGAACTCTTTTGAACTTCACCCAGGAGTAGATAAAAGGTATTTTCCAGTTTGCCTCTATTTATCTTCCATTAGCAGACATCAGGCACTCCTTCTTAAAATAGAAAGAGTAACTTGGTCTTTCTGAGAGAAGACTATACTTAGAAATGAGAGGCATCATCTGAATCCTTCAGGGACAAACCAGCAGCCGGCCCTTACCCTCAGTGGCCTAATCCTGTGAAGTGGATATAAGTGCATGCAGACAACAAGGTATTATTTATTGTGCTATGAAAATAAGCAGAGGGCGTGGGGTACAGAGACCCAGTACCAACACAGTTTCCAGTCCTGTTCCCTCAGCAAGCTCTACAATCCCAACATACAGAAGCATTCTATCTACATCCCCCTCAAACTGGACAGAGCTACAAGTCAAACTTATATAGAACATATGCATACATACATACATACAGTCCATACTAATCTATGCCCACAAGATACTCCGACTTCATTCTTTCACATCTTCACACACACAAAATACATTCACAGCCAGGTAGGGTGACAGACACAGCCAGACACAGCCATTCTAACTGGCACTCAAGAGGCCCAGGCAGGAAAGTCTTGAGTTCAAGGCCAGCCAGTGCTACACAATAAAGCCCACCTCAAAAAATGAAACAAAAGTGTGTGTGTGTGTGTGTGTGTGTGTGTGTGTGTGTGTGTGAAAGAGAGAGAGAGAGAGAGATACTTTTGACAGTCTAGCATATGTCAAAAAAAATTCTAGCATGGTAATAACTCTTGACCTCATCAAACTTTACTGAGTCTAAGAGACAGATGTAAACCGCTGAGGAGAACTTGTCCATCTTGTACAAATCTGTGAATTCAATACCCAGCAGGGAGAAGGGGGAGGGGGAGACAGAAGCCACCTGCAGGAGCACTCCTACACCAACTGTCTCACAAAGGCTTAGCCGCTCCCAGCCTCCATCTGTGCTCCAGATGTGCAACGGTTAAAGTCTCCTAAGATCTCTTCTGTTCTAAGGTATAAACAAAAGCTGATAGCAATTTTACTAAGGGTTAAGGAGAGCAAGTGATCACGACAACAAAAAGCAAAACAGCATTTGTCCTTGAAATACTAATTGTGGATAATCTGAACTTGTTAAATAAAGCAGTTCAAAGTACTTACAGGTCTTGCAGAGGACCCAAGTTTTGTTCCCAGGACTCATAGGGGTAACTCCTGCAACCACCTGCAACTCCAGCTCCAGGGATTGCCAAGCATCTGGCCTCCACATACTTGTGAGCACAAGCACACACAAACACACACACACACACACTTAAAATAAAAATAAATTAGGGCCAGGAGTGGTAACGAGTTAACCTTAATCCCAGAATTCATGAGGCAAAGGGAAGCAGATCTCTATGAGTCTGAAACTACCCTGATCTACATAGTGAGTTTTAGGTCAGACAGAATTATTTAAAAATAAAAATAAATCTTCAAACTCAGATAAACAACTTTTACTCAAACATTCCACATTTCATCCTTCGTTAGATTGTTTGTTTTGTTTTCAAGACAGGATGTCACTATGTAGCCCTGGCTGTCCTGAACTCACTGTGTAGACCACATGCCTCTGTCTCCCAGATGCTGGGATTAAAGGCGTGGCCACTGTATAGTTCATGGCCCACATTTCTAAAGCATCCATATTATCCTTTTACTCAAATGTTTATGCTTCTACTGTCACAATAAAGAACAGGACAGAGAAAGGGAAAGACAGACTCTAGGCCGTGAAGCTGGGCCTTCCCGCTTACCCTACCTGGCAGCACTCTTCCTTTCTCTGGCTTATGCAGTAGCATTATGCTTCAACACAGGATTTCTTGCACTAGTGGACACCAGAGCCTGTTCTCCTGGTTTAAAGAGAAAACAGAGAGTGACAAAAGTGCTCACTACAGAAGGTGCTGTTAAGGACTTTAATTAGTCTTTCTGAAAAAGCTTCCCTTGCAGATTCAGCAGTCGCAGAGCAGACTACCAAGCAGAGCTGTTTGGGGTCAGCGTGTACTACTGAGAAGCTCAATGACAATGGGAATTTTTTCACAGGCAAACTACTTGGGCAGTTGTTGCTTGGCGACAGGCTTGACAGTGTACGCGAACTTCAAAAGTACACAGCAGCTCTTTGTAGGTGAAGTGATGCTTATAACTAGAATGGAGTTCAGACAGGTGAGAAACATCTGGAGGCATAAATGAACCAGCATCAGTGTGAGCCAGGTGTGCAGGCACACCTGTAATCCCACATGGAGGAAGCAAAGGCAGGAGGCGCCAGCTGAAGAGGCATATCTGTAACCCCCACCCCCACCCCCAGAGGAAGCACAGTACTCCCAGGGCACCCAACATACAAGCAGAGTTGACAACAGAAATAAATGTTCTAATGGAAACCAACACTGATTCTAAAGAATTTCACCTGACTAAGTTCTATCTCATTCACCAGCACAAGCCAAAAGAGCAACCAATGGCCAATAATGAGGCTCTTGCCTCCTAAACAGCTACTTACAGTTTGCAAGCATAAAAAGAAAGCCTCAAACTCTCGTCCGTAATTCTCCCATCTAGAAATAAATGCCCCCACAACACTTACACAAAGTGATCTCGTGGGGTTTTCAGGGCAAGTGCACGGTGTACCTTGTAATCCTTACCAGCCACAGCATGAGTGTCCGCTGACCTGCCCTGTCCCTGCCCACAACGCATCCTCCACACTGCAAACCTGAGGCAGCTTCTCTTCCCCTTAGGATCCTTTGGTGTTTTCTTGATGCACTGCCCTCCTCCCCATTCAAATAGAGCGTCACCAGGGCCTTGGTTCACCCACACCAAGTTCTATACTACCACATACTTGCTGCTCTGTCTGAAATACTCGGCTTTTCCTGCTTGACTCTAGGGCTTCAGGTCCAATTTCTTTTTGTTTTGTTTTTCTGAAACAGGGTTTCTCTGTGTAGCCCTGGCTGTCCTGTAACTCAATGTAGACCAGGCTGGCCTTGAACTCAAAGAGCCCCCTGACACCACCATCGGCCCAGGCTCACTTTAATGCTCTCACTTTAAAGTTGTCTACTGTAGTCCCTGACACCTTCTGACTTTCTGATATTAACCTACTGACTTTCTTCTTCTGTTTTTTTTCCTTCCCCCCTTCTCCCTCCCTCCCTCTTCCTCCTTTCTCTCCCTTGCCTTTGCTCTTCTTTCTCACCCACTTTCCACACTTAACCCTATTCCCCGAGAGCAGGACCTTTTCACTCTGGCCTTGCTATGTCATCATCTGTCCACTGCGAGTTAATGAATGAGTTGTGTCACTAATTGCCGCCCAGTCTCTTCCCTTGGTTTTTAATGGTAGGACATTTTTAGTACCCCACCCACACCTTTGACTCATGTTCTTTTTCTGTCTTGGGGACATCCAGTCTTCCTCCTACCTCCTACTTAAAAAGGATTCTGGAAGGCTCTCAGCATCATGTTCATGAATCCATCTGCTTCCATGATGTCAAGCATCACCTATACTCAGATGCTCTAGAAGCTACCCTCAATGCTCGCCTGGCTGCTCTGCACCACAGCGAGGTCCTCCTGGCTCCGGACGAACCTGCCTCTCCTGAGTTGCACCACTCACTTCAAAGAATTCGTTTTCCAAATGTTCTACCCATGATTCCACATTCCTCCAGTCAGAAACAATGTGCTGCTATACTCAGGAAAGACCTCAAAGCAGCCAGGTCTGGATGGAACCCCACTGTCAGATGCTCATTTATCATCAGAAAAGCAACAGTACCTTCTCTTGGAAGCATTCTAGAACTCAGGGACTGCATGTAAGCAGACACTTCGGAGTATGTTGTGTAACAGGTTACACACTGGCTACAAGCCTCAGTTATGTTTCAATCTCCAGCTCCTACATCGGTGTCTGGTCTCATGCCAAATCGTGCCATTTTTATTGTGATCATAATCACAATAATATACTTGCAATAATGGTTTAGAATTAATTTTTACACTTACCCTTTTTAATTAATATTCTGCGTTCACCCTAGTCCTAGCCCACAGCACTCAGATTACTTAAACCCAGATTCTCTACCAACTCACCCTATGTGTTACTGAAATCGGTATTTGCTCCAGCTTCAATGTCGCTGGCCCATCCTTCAGGTCTCCAAGCCAGTCTTCTACACACACAGTCTACAGACGACCGCAGCCCATCTCACGGTCTCCCTACCTTTCTGTCTTATTTAGTATTTAGTAAGAATTAATCTGTTAACCAGGAATGATGGCAAATGCCTGCCAGAGAGGCAGAGGCATGAGTTAAGAGTTCGAGACCAACATGGACAATGTATGGAGACTCTTATTTCAAAAACAATTAAAATAATTAAAATGTTAATATGATAATACCAACAACTAAACCACCTGTGGTCTTAATTCCCACCATGCTTCCCATCCACTACAAGTGTAACACAGCCAAGGGGGCACTTGCCAAAGCCAGCACTGTGCTTTTTGAATGTTCAACCTCAAAAACTATGAGCAAGCTCAAGCCACTCAAAATTTCAGGAGGATGAGGGCAGACCTCGTGAAGTCCACCTCTAGCTGAGGAGCTTGAGGAACTGAAAGCTGCTAGCATGGAGATCGGGAAAATGGCCTTGCTAAGTTGCCCATGCTCTGGTGGATGGCCCTATCTATACCCATGCACAGGACAGTACCGACTGGACTCTGGATTATCAGAAGAGAACATGAAGCTGGAAGGCGGATGTGGGGGAAGTTGGATGGGGAGTGGGGGGGGGGCTGATAAGATCAAACACACTGTACAAATGCATGAAATTACCAATGAATAAAAACCTGAGCTAGATGAACCTCTTTATTTTCCACATTACTTAACCTCAAGTGTTTTGTGACAACAGAAAACAGACTAATACAGAATTGTAAGTAATCTAGAGATGGTTTAAAGCACATTGCACAGGGGTTCTTCTCTGTCTGCGGGTCGCTAACCCTTTGAGGGGTTTATTTATATTACAATTTGTAACAGTTGTAAAATTAGAGCTATGACGTAGTAATGAAAATAACTGCATGGTCAGGGTCACCACGACGTGTATTAGAGTTCCTCATAACAGGAAGTACAAACACTGTACCATTTTACAGAAGGTACTTGAGTATCTGCAGGGTTTTTGTCAACAGAACCTAACTCAGTCCCTCCCTCATACTAAGGAAACTGTACTTTTTATTTGTCTTCTTTAATGGCTACCCTTAAATATAACGTTGGCTTAAGCAAGCCAAAGGTTTAGTGGTGTTTCTGATGGCTCCCTCTGCTCAGAGCCCAGCATGGTAACCTGCATCAGGCGCATGGTGATCCACTTTAGTCTTAGCCTCACAGTCCTCACCAGGCTCCCCGTTCAGGGTTACACACATCCTTGCCCATTTCTTTGCTTACAATATTCTGTTCCTCTCTGTGCTTCCTTCCTTCCTTCTGGTTGTTGTTTTTCCCCCTCATACACAGTTTTGTTTCTCCACTATACTTTAGAGAACCTCTAGATTTACCATTGTCATTATAAGTGAAATGTCAGTCTATCTGTACGGGTAAGGCGATTTGATCCCACAGTCGGTTTGGGTGGGTTCTGTGTATGTTTTCTACAAGGGGTGGAGGGTGGAGTACATGTGCATATTCAGAGACCAGAAGTTGACCTTGGGTGTGTTCCTCAATACTTCTGGTTTCAAGACAGGGTTTCTCTGTGTGGGCCTGATTGTCCTGGAACTAACTCTGTACACCAGGCTGGCCTCCAACTTACAGAGAACTGCCTGCCTCTGCTTCTGAGGGCTGGGATTAAAGGCATGTCCCACCATAGCAGGGCTCCAATCTTACTTTTTAAGAGAAGGTCTCTTACCAACCCTGGAGCTTACCATGATGCCACATTTACTGGCTGGCCCCAAGGATGCTCGCACCTCTGCCTCCCCAGCACAGATGCACGCCACCGCACATGGATTGGATGAGTGCTGGGAATCAAACACAGGTCCTCCTGTTTGTGTGGAAAGCACTTTACCAACTGGTCATGCCCAGGCCCATGCTCTGCTGTTTGAAAATCTTTAACAAGTATTGACTTGTAGGGTTTTTATTTGGAGAGGAATCACTGAACTTTCTGGATCATAGGACTCACGTTGCTAACCTAGAAGTTTCTTAACTGCAGTCTCTGGACATAGTCCGCCTGTGTCTCCCCTTGGGTCTCTATCTGGTGCCTGTCAGAGCCCATTCCAGCCTCCAAACCTCGTGTCCTTCATAACTTTCACTTTGCCCTTTGTGCTGCCTTCTGGCATTTCTTCATATCTGTCTAATTTAGGAGCTGGGAAACTTTCAGCAAAGGATCAGACAACTAATATTTTAGTATGCATGGAGGTCACATAAAATATCAGCAGTATATTTTAGTCTTTAAAAAAGGGAGAAGGACCTGGAGAAATGGCTCAGTGGTTAAGAGCATTTGTTGCTCTTGCAGTAGACCCAGGTTCAGTTCCCAGTAACCACATGGTGGCTTAGAACCCAGTTCCAAGAGATCTGATGCCCTCTTTTAACCTCTATGACTCCAGGCATGCATGTGGTACACACATACATATAGGCAAAATATTCATATACATAAAGTAAAACAAATCTTCAAAAAAAAATTAAAACAACACTTTTAAAATATTGTTCATTCTTACATTAAAAACTATAAATAGCAAGACATTTGCTGGGCACAGTGACATACACCTTTAATCCCAGCAGCTGGGAGACTGGGGCAGGTGGACCTCTGTGAGTTAAAGGCCATCCTGGTCTACACAATAATACATACATACATACATACACACACACACCCTCTCTCAGATTCAGATTCTCTCTCTCTTCTTCCTCTCTCTTCCTCTCTTCCTCCCCCCCCCCCCCATCCTCCATGTGTGAAAGCCAGAAGCCAGATGCAGCCCACAGGCATGATTGTCAGCTCTCTGCCTGTATCACTATTCAGCCTACCACTGGGTTTCTGACAACTATTTTAAGTCTCCAGAAGCCCCAGCAGGTCCAGAAGACAAGTACCTACTCCTTGTCTTCCCTGGCTCACCTTATTCTAGCTGCTGATTCTTGCGTACTGGATGGTAGATTGCTTCCTTTGTAATCCTGTATCAGTCACTCTTTGGGGTTGTTTATTTCTGAGAAACCTATAGGCACCCATCTAGAACAGTCTGTTGGACAGGGAGCCTGGCCTTATTATTGGCCTTCTGATTCACGTCAATTTCTCAACCTAGAGATTCTCAACACCACACAGCAATGATAAATGTGAACACAGAATCCACAGACAGGAAAACCACAGCCATGCTTTCTTGGTGGCCGTTTCCTCTTCCTGATAACCCACAGTCCAATGGAAGAGGCATCTGTGTACCTGTGGCAGAAGCTCTCTGTCCCCTTCTGCTTCCCTGAAGAGATATACTCTCACATGGTGTCCCAATCCTAATGCTCACAAACTCCAGGGCTTTTCCTCAACTTTGAGAAAATTCAAACAAGCACCAGTCACTAACAGTGACTCAGGGGAGGTCACTCCAGCCTACTGGCCAGATTCTTAGCCCCTGCTTCTTACCCACCACTTGTCTGCTTTAAAGGGAAGTTACCTCTCTTTCTTGACTACATAATATGGATTCTGAAGAGGAAACACATATGCTATTTTGCCAAAGGCAGAGGCTTCCCTTACCCACGCAGACATGCTTACGAAACTAGGACACCGTATGTTCTCTTTTGCAACCTGATTTTTCTTTTCACTTATGTTGAGAGCTGCTAAGTCAGACATGGTGGCACATGCCTGTGATCCCAGAGAGGTGGCAGCAGTAGAATCAAGACTTCAAGGTCAGAGCTGAAGTCACAGCTTAGCGAAGGACCTGAGTTTGTTCCTGTGTCAGTGGCTCACAATAGCCTATATAACTCTAGGACCAGAGGATCCAACTGTCCTCTGCTTGGATTCTGAAGGCACTGTATTCACAGGCACACAGATATACACACATATGCACAGAATTTTAAAAAAATAAAAATACAACAATAAATTTTAAAAATAGTTCAAGGTCAGCTGGAGAGATGGCTCACGGGTTAAAAGCACTGACTGCTCTTCCAGAGGTCCTGAGTGCAATTCCCAGCAACCACATGGTGGCTCACAACCATCTGTAATAGGATCTGATGCCCTCTTCTGGTGTGTGTGAAGACAACTACAGTGTACTCATATACATAAAATAAATAAATAAATCTTTTAAAAAAAAAAATAGCTCAAGCTCACCCTTAGCTATACAGCCAGTTTAAGGTCAGCTACAGTTTTAAAAAAAGAAAACAAAACCCCTGTCCTCCTACCCTGAGATATCCTACCAGAAAGGCACTAGTAGTTAAAACACAGGCATTAGTAGTTGAGTACCACCCATAGGAGAAGGCCTTGCACTAGAGTCGGTCGGCCCTTTTGTGTGCTGGGGAAGCACTACGCAGAGGTTTCCATAACGATCAAGGCCTTTCTGAGCATTTCTGCACAGAGCCAGTGCGTGTTTCCATGTGAAGCTGCTCAGTTAGAATGAATGCCTTGCTAGTCTTTTTATCAGTGTTTACTAGGAAGAGGATAATACATTTCCAAGGAACAGAATCAAAGCTTCCTTCCTCTTATCAGCACTCACTGGTAACGGTGACAGGTGGGGAGAACTCAGTCATCGCTTACTCCCTCCATCTCCTATTCTTCTGTCTGGGCAGAGAGAAAGGGGCCCACAGCTAATCTGTCCTTCAGACCAAGTGGTAGTTAAGAGTAGGTGAAAATTCTCTCTCCTCTCCCAGAGAATGATAGGAAAACATACTCTGCCACTAAAAGAGCCACACCAAGCAAGTATAAAGAAGAAAGACTCCATATACAAGCCACTTTAAATCTTACGGAGTCCATCAAGTTTCCAAACTACAAAGGCCTTCCAAATCCCTAGACTCCCACTGGACTCAACTTAGTATTATTTGGTTCAAAACTTAGGTCATCACTTCAACTGATTCTTCAACCTGACCAGAAAAAACTCCCTAGAGAAACTGAATTTTTTCTCTCTAGTTTTTAAATCTCTCATAGAGAGATGGTGCTATCACTAAAAGACTAATCAAACTCTTAGCTAACACAGCCTGTTCCTCTGTCACCTCCTCCCCTGTCACCTATTCCTACCCCTTGTCACCTCCTTCCTCCTCCCCTCTGTCACCTACCCCATCATGGTCACCTCCTTTTCTTTGTCTCCATCTTCTCTTTGTCTCTTTCCTGTCACCCCATCACCTCCTCCTCTGTTGCCTCCTCTTTTCCTCTGTCACCTCTTCCCCTAGGTCAAACACCCCACCCCACCCCCACCCCTGCCACCACCTCTAGCTTTCCTTAGCATTCAGCCGGCCCCTGAATTGGCAGGCACATTACTCTGTTCCACCAGGACCTATTCATATCACAGCCTTTCTGCTTGATTTTTCTTATTTTAAGAGTAAAGCTGGGGGGGGGGGGGGGGGGGATTAAAGCTCTGAAGCAAAGCCAGGCATGGGGTTCATGCCTTTAGTCCCAGCACTTGGGAGGCAAAAATAGGTGAATCGTTGTGAATTCAAGGCCAGCCTGGTCTACAGAGCAATTTCCAGGACAACCAGAGCTACAGAGAGAAACCCTGTCTCGAACAACAACAACAACAACAACAACAAAGGGGATAAAGCTCTTGTTTACTTGGAAACTTTGGGACATCTGTTTACTGAGATCTGTGTTGGTGTCTTTCAACAGTTATATCCTAAAGAGCTGGAGAGGGTGAGAAGAGAGACAAAGAGGAAGTGGAGGAGATTATGCCAAGACACTCACCAAATACGCCTGGTTCCACTTGGGTTGCCCTTACAGGTGTTGCCAAGTGAAACCTTACAAGTGCTTAATATGGCACTCAAGAATTGTGAGCCAACCCTTCCTGAATGCTCCCTGGGTGCCAGGTTAAGTCTACACATTCCTCAATACACCACCTAATCATCCTACAACTGTACAGGTCGATGCCACTGCACCACGTACACAAGAAAGCCAAAGTGCAGCGTCCCCTATGGTGGCACTTACCAAGGCAGCCTGCCTGACTCGGGTCCCAACCATTGTGTTAAACTGCCTGTGACACTCATCTAAGGGAGAGGGAGAGGGTCCCATGTCTCATAAGCATACACACAGGATGATTTCTACATCCTCCATGACTGTGCTAATGTACTATAACCACAGTGATTAAAGCCACCACTCTCCTCAGATTTATAGTGTTTCTTTACTAAAAGAGAAAATGATATGCCGGTGTATCAAGACCTACCTACCTATCCATACATTTCTATTCCAAAGTACTATTTTCTTTTTCCCATTTCAGCCAAAACTCCCTCATCGAGCAGGAGAATTCAATCAAAACCCAACACGGGTTTTCTACGCATCGTGGCCATGGCCATGAGACCTGACTTTTTTTTGAAGGCTGGTGGCAAGTGAATCAATTAAAGTCAACTAAGGAAGACAACTCTGCACCTAGACTGAAGCAGAAAGCCAGAAGCATCACTGCACCCACGAGTTCCTTCACCTCTGCAGCACCAGGCACAGCTCGCTCCAGACAACACAACTCACGCTATCGATTGTTTCAGAAGCCACTTGGGGGCACCTGTTATTTCTGCTTTACAGACAAAGACCTGGTAAATTGTGGAGGGTAAGAAAGTTGCTTAAGAAAAAATAGCAAAAACCTGAGGAGCCGGACACAAGCCTAGATCTGTGTAGCCTACATCCTGTACACAGCTTCTCACTTGTCTACTGTCTATTTACTGGCAAGAAATACTTTGTTGCTATCCTTTTACTTGGTTAGCATGTATCGTTTTTGTAATTAACAAACAAAAAACTAGGCCTGGCAGTGTACTCCTGTAGTCCTAGCACTCAGGAGGTTGAAGCAAAAGGACAGAGAGTTGGAAGCCAGAGTGAGGGCCACAACAAACAAGAGGGAAGGGAAGGAGGAAAGACAGGGAAATATTTTGTTGCAGTCTTTTAAAGTATATCATGCTTAACAGTCCAATAAATAATGTGATAATTACCTATTTGAGGGGGGAGGGGAACAGATTTCTATGACTAACCAAAATAAAAAAGTTCCAGATGAGTTAAAAATTGTCACAAATGACCCCAAGAAAAGGAAAACTGCTTGTCACTTTAGCTCAAGCTAAAGATGGCTACTTTTCTAGGAACCCAAGCAAGCACCCTGCAGTGCACCCACAGAAGTCAAACACACCTGACTACCTGTGAATTAAAGTGCTGTGTGTTGGGGGAAGGGTGATCCGAAGACTGATCTGCTGCTACCTGACCAGTGTTTAAAAGGGAAAACATTAAAAGTGGTCAGAGGATAAAAACAGGAGATTACTAAAAGAAAGAGCCAAGGGGAAGTCAAGCAAGCATGCTCCAACCTGCCAAACTTTCCACCAGTGAATCAGCAAAGAACTGTACAGTATCGAGTACTTATCAGAATCTGGTCCCATGCCTTTCTGGAATACAATTTGGCAAATGGAGACTATCCTGACCCCCAACTCCACTTCCAGAAAGCCTTAAGAATCATGAGTAGGAAGAAAATGACCTGCAAGAATGCTCAAACACTAAGGCGAAGTTCAGAATACTGTGGACCACGCAGGCTACAGCAGGTATGGTAGGTGCTAGTTACCTGTTAGTAGGAAGGTGAGCAGAGGTTACTGGTGATGAAAGTCCTAACTTTTCCTATCTTTGATTTAACAGTTTCACTCTCTAGGAATAGATTCTAGGTGATGAAGACCTATATACAAGATGTAAATGCCTAAGCATTCTGTCTTCAGTATATACAACAAAACACCCAGGAAGCTAAGTGCCGCTAAACATAAAATATGTTACTTCCATGCACTTCAGACTGCAAACTTTTCAATCATCTTAAGTAAGATGGAAATGCATTCACAATGCTATGTCAGTAGTAAAACAACATTCAAAACCATGTATCCGAATGGAAAAACACACAGATGCAAAACACCAACTGTGGCTCCTTTACAGGACTTCTGCATTCTTCCTATTCCCTCCCTCTTTCCCCAACCCTCAAAATCCCAGCACCTGAGAGGCATGGCAGATGCATCCCTATGGATTTGAGGCCAGCCTGGGCTACATAGTAAATTCCAGGGCATACAGAGTTATACAGTAAGACCTCCGCCCCACCCAGCAATAAATATTATTTTGAAAATGACATGTGAAGCAGGCTAGCCCCAAACTTGTGACAATCCTCCTGCCTCTGCCATTATCTCCTGAATATTGGAATCACAGACCTCTAATGTCTTTTTTCCCCAAGCATATTTCTTAAAGTAAGAGACATATAGGAAGCAGTTTAATAAGGTCTCCAGGCATACCTCTGTGGTACGACAGAGACTGAACTGATCTTCCTAAGGCTTCCATTTTTCAAGAACACAGGACTTTTCCTCTCTGTGGCCCACATAATGGATATCATTAGTACCCTGGGCCTGACTCACAATGAGACACAGAACTGAAGCAACAGCTGGCTCACCTGTTTGTAAACCAGCTTGTGACTCTTGAGAACAGAACTCTACCCTTGCTTTATCACTGCCATCTTTCTGATTCACCAGTCCTTTACAATGCCTCTTCCTGACTTGAAAGCTCTTGGCACCTTTTGGTTTGGGGGGCAGAATCTATGTACCCCAGGCTAGCCTCACACTCCTGATGATCCAGGGATCACAGTCACCACACCCTTCTTAATCCTTTTTAACTCCTAGACAGAACAGTTACAGCAGCTGCCCTCAAAGGGCCTCTCGACTCTAGGACTTGACTTACAAGCACCCAGCCCATGAAATGCCCAGATGTTCATGTGTTTTTTCTTATTGGAAGAACAGATGCCATTGTGTCAAGTTGAGGCGGCAGGGCTCCAGGCCGCCTTCCAGCCTTATTTTCCTAAGCACACCCCCCCCCATCCCGCCCCTTATTTTCCATGGAGTTCATTAATAACAAGTTTGGGGCCTTATCTGTTTTCTTCCTTCAAAGCCAAGATGCTTTGGGTATTTTACAACTAAGAAATAAAGGAAGTCATGCTAGGAGGGGTCAGTCACGCCTGGGAGAAAATCCAAGCTACAAAAAGCTATCAGCTGGATTTCTGCAGAGGAAATCCAATATAGATAAAGACAAACACACACTTTGATCTCAAGCTGCATGGGAATGACTGCATTTAACTGAGCACGCGCTGAGGCATTTGCAGGTCTGACTCCAGCTACTGTGATCAGCAAGGAAATCCAACCATTTAGGAAAAGCCCATCACCTTGAATTTGGTTTTCCTTTTGTAAAAATCAAAACCAAAGTGGAGGGTGAAAAGCAAAGGCAGCCGTGTCCTCAGCACTGGTGCTGAATTCTGTGAACTGTGCTGAAAGCCACGCTGGAAGCAGGCCATTAACACAGAAACTGGAGGGCAGGGGACTCAAAAACTGGCAAGGGGATTTAAAACCTTCAAATAAGAAACAGCTGGTGGAAATGGAATGCATTGAGTACAGCAGAGGCCTTAAGAGTCAGTCAGACAGACTCACAGACAACTGAAGTTGGCCAGGAAAGATAGCAAAACGCAGAATCTGTCGACGCCTATATAATCTGCTGTCATCATACGTAAGTTAATGCAGCACAAACCCTACAACCTTTTCCTCAAAACATGACAAAAATAGTGACTTTTAACATGAAATCTGCCTGTTTCTAAATGCTGGCTCCTGGTTCAAGTTTCGGCATAAGTTGCAAGCCTTACTTGATTCAAACAAACTCTAGCAAGCAGCCTGTGTCAAAGTGAAGGAGCAGGCATGGTAAATGTCTCCCCACATTTACAGTTTTTCTATGCAGTCCGAAACAATGACAACTGGAGACAAAATACACAGCTGGACCTAAGAAAATACCTTCGGGCTGGGATGGTGACATCACTGTAAGAGTTTAGATGCAGACAGGTCAGTAAATACTTCTGACCAGTTTAAGAAGAGCATTACCACTTACACCTAGCACCGTAACTTCAGTCAGGTCTCCTGGGTACTCAGTCCTCCACTACCTCCCAATCAACAGCCCACCTCACACATCAACCTGCTAGCATTTAGCCTATCTCTCAGGGTCTTGGTTTTTAGATTTATTTCACTTTTTTATTGTATGAGTATTTTTCCTGGAAGTATGTCTATGCAGCACATACATTCCTGGTGCTTGCAGAGGTCAGAGGAGGGCATCAGACCCTCTGAAACTGGAGCCACCATGTGGGTGCGAGGAACCAAACCTGAAAGAGCAACAAGTAACTCTTCTTAGCTGAGCCATCTCTCCAGCCCCTCAGTGTGACAGGATTCTCCCTGTCCAATCGCATTAAAATATTAGTGCAGCAGGAAGCCTGTAATTGGACAGGGAAAAGGGAGGCAGATCTAAGAGTTGCAGAGACAGAGAGCATCTGGGGGGAGAAGGAGGAAGGCCAAGATGGAGTCTGACATGAACCAGCATGGCTTTATCATAAAAGCTAGAGTATTGGGATAATTTGTCTAACCTAGGTGGGCATCTTGTATGTTGAGAACTTATTGACATATAAATCTGACTGGTTAACTATAAATTTTAAGAGTTTTGATTTTACCGGGTTACTGGGTATTGTGATATCTAACTGCAAGGCTGGAATTTGGTTTGGTTACTGGAATGTGGGACTGCCAACTACAGGGGTTTATGGCTGAGAAAGAACTAGCGGCTCCAGGGACAAGTGAACCAGAGCTGGGAACGCAGTGATCGGGCACAGCGGGGACAAGCTCGAGAGAGTAACCCAGTGGGGCCAGAGTTGAGACTGAGGTGACCCTCCGGTGCTGGGCTTAGTGCGGGAACAAGCCAGCTCGGTTTTCTAATATTTCCTGCTACACCTCAATGACTTTAAAAAATAAATTCTTTAATTTTTAAAGTGATTTTTACTTATTTTTATTTTGTGTATTGGTGTTTTGCCTGCATGTATATCTGTGTGAGGGTCTCAGATCCCCTGAAGCTGGAGTTACAAACAGTTGTGAACTGCCAAGTGGGTGCTGGGAATTGAACCCGGATCCTCTGAAAGAGCAGCCATTGCTTTAACAGCTGAGCCATCTCTCCATCCCCCTAAAGAATAAACTCTATGGAAGAAAAAGAACACAAAGACAGCAAAGAACTTATACAGCAGTTAAAAACACTATTATAACCCATCACACTGTGTTTATATTTTTAAATTTATTTTTAAACATTTATTATTTGTGTGTCCGTATATGTGACCAAGGAGGTCAGAAGGGTGTTGGCTCCCTGCGCCTGGAGAGCTAGGCTGTTGTGAGCTACCTGATGTGGGTGCTAAGGAACTGAACTCGAATCCTCTACAAGAACAATATGAGCTCTTACCCACTGAGCCATTTCTCCAGTCCCATATGCTTACATATTTTAGCTGTCTTGTTACATATACTGAGGGCATATTCTCAGCCTATTTCTGCTTCATATTCCTCCCTCGGGATATAAAATATTTTTGTTGAGAAAAATATTTAAAAGAAGTTGGGAGGGCTGGAGAGATGGCTCATCGGTTAAGAGCACTGACTGCTCTTCCAGAGGTCCTGAGTTCAATTCCCAGCAACCACATGGTGACTCACAACCATCTGTAATGAAATCCAATGCCCTCTTCTGGTGTGTCTGAAGACAGCTACAGTGTATACATATACATAAATAATTCTAAATAAAAAAAAAAAGTTGGGAACACTTAAAATCAGAACATGTGAGAGAACAGGATTACAGGGTAAAGTGTCCACAAAGCAATTGTCAGAGTGTTAATCATTAACATCATAGCCAGTCTCAAAGTTACTGGGCCCAGTTGAATGGAAGAATATACAAACGGTGAGCAAATGAGAGCTGACACTTTAGGGCTTCCTAGACCACCTGCTTTTCCAAACTGTAAACACTCTCTGGGATACATGCAGGTATTAACTACAGAATATATTAGATTCTACTCTATATTATGTATGTGCCATTCTCCTTTGTACAGCTCCATCGCTGGGATTTTAATGGTCATTTGGATGTCTCTGAGCAATACTCTACTCTGCACATTATGGCCTACATAGAGGAGCCACACTACTAAATGAGTCTCTCTGTCCCTCTGCATCTCAAGGCTACAGTTTGTTTTTTTTTTTTAAAAAAAAAAAAAAATCCTGCTTCTTTTACACCTACTTACATCACCCAAGATACCTGAAAAACTGAAATCACAAAAGGTGCGTATAAGTGGTTCAGGCAGGAGAGGACAATGCTCACAGGTTAGTCTACCTCTGTCCTTGAGTTCTCAATTTCATCTGCACATGATCTGCTATTTCATGGAACCTACAACATGTGAAAAATCTTTCCCATTTGCTCAGCTGTCCCGTTATCACGGATTCTCAAAGGGAACAGATACCAAAAGTAAAAGGAAACAAATATAAATAAAATTTTTGTTGGTTGGCTGATTTTTTTGGCATAGGCCTCATATAGCCCAGGTTGGCCCCACACTCTTCTGGTGCATCTAGCAAGTCCTGGTTTCAGGTGTGTGCTACTAGAACCTGCCTGGAAAGACAACTTATCGAGAACATTCTCAACTCAACGTAGTTCTTCAGCAAATATTAGCGGGTAGTTTAGAACTTTTAATGGAAGATCCTTGGTTCTTAGTCCTTGCTTCACACTGAACTATGTACAGAGACAGTTACAGCTGCACCAGGACTACATCTGGTGAGACGCTCTTATTTCTAATACCTTAGTCTACTTTATAAACAATATCTTTAACCCCTCTCCAGTCACCACCAGTGGTAGAGGGCTTGCCAGTGTGAAGCCCTGGGTTCTACAGGTAAAGGAGCAAACAAACTCAGTCACTCAACTGACAGGACCTGCTTCACTGCCTAGCCCCTTTCCCACCTTTTACTGACTTTTACCACTAGGCTAGAGATCATGACATATAGCAGGCTGGCCTGGAACGCATGGTGAGCCTCTTGCCTGCCTACAGTTGAGATTATAGGTGCAAACCACCACACCCTGGCTCAGCGCCTTCCCACAGCACATGTTTCCAACCAGTACATGTTCTTCTGACAGCTGCTAGCTTACTTTAGACCTACCCCCCCCCCAATCCATTTTCCTCTCACACCTGGTTACTGAGTCTTTACACTCACAGGCAAAAAAAAAAAAAAAGCTCTCAGACCTAATCACTCAGAGATTCCAACAGACACCAGGTACTTAACAATGGTTTTTCTTCAAGAAGAGTATGAGGGAGAAGGGGGTAAGAGAATAAGACACATGCCACAGCTCTGTGTTACTTCTACGGTCACCTTTGGTGACCAGACATATGTCTCAGGAATTCTGAAGATGCTAGGTCTAGATTTGGTGGCTCCAGCCTACATAATCCCAATACTACAGAGGCTGAAGCAACAGGCTCACCAAGAACTTCAGGCCAGCCTGGGCTACAAGTGTGACCCTGTCTCAAACAACCAAACACAACAAAAACCCACACACAATTCTGAATAGCCACAATTCTAGGTCTCCTCCAAAAAGCATTTAGACTAACGTCAACTCTTCAGGCTCTCCACAGGCAAAGATCTGGAAATCCTCACAGGAAATGGTTATGTTTAATACATAGTAAGAGTTTAAGAAAGTGGCTTTTCTTTCATTACAAATTATGTCAAAGTCCTCTGCTGGAATAAGTTGTTGAGAAAGTCTAGTTTCACTCAAGATTATCAATGCCCCAGGGAGGAACCACCAGCCCAGACTATCTACAGAGAGTTATAGCCACTGAGGCAGAGGGGAAAGCTAACTGTTGAGCAATGGACAGGAGCCTCCATGCCTGCTTGGATGGATGGATGGAGAGGGTACAGGAGAAGGGATCAAGAAGTCCAGCCTTGAAATGCCAGGCTCTCCAAGTGGAAGAACAACAAAAGTGAAGAAATGCTAAAAGCCATCTCTTAAATCACATATTGAGTTTCCTCCTCCCCAAAAGAAGAGGACCAGATAAAGCCTTGAAAATTTAAAGAGCAGCAATCCAGGCTGGGGGCTGACACCCATGGAATTTCAGAAGGCTAAGGGCCATGGTTATCTCAACAGAGGCTAAGCAGCTGCTCACTGTGCACTAGAGCAAACACTCAGTGCTGCCCGGCTCCTCAGGCTCTGACCTGGGGCTGTAACCAACGTAGTAGTCGCTCCATCTGGGGCTGCACAGGGACCCCATCCCTTAGCTGTGGCACACCCAGGCCCCGGGCGGACACAGAGCACAGCAGCACCTGGACCCCGGGCAGGAAGTGACCACCTGGTGAGAAGAGTCCGACGGGCAGCGGCGCGCAGCTGCGCCGAGAGAAGCGGCCAGATGTAGGAGTGAGCCCGGGGAGGTGAAGGCTGCGCTTCCACAGGAGATGTTCCCGTGGGCCGCTAGTGCCTGGCCTCAGCGGAGGCGCGGCAGGCCTACCCGGCTGCGCCGCCGCAGCAGCTCCCAGGCACCGCCACTCGCGCCCCCGCCCGCCAGGGGCGCAAGCTCAAGGCTGCCCGGTCCTTCCCACCAACCTTGCCTGCCCTGCCCAGGTCCTCGGGCTTCCATGCCGCCCAGACTCCTACCGGCTTCCAGTCAGGGACGAGCCACCGCCGTTGCCTGTGTGAAAGTCCACTTCCCACAAGCCGCTCTGGCCGCCGGCTGCGCGCCTCCCAGGCCGCGCAGGATCCTCCGCTCCCCCTGCCGGCCGGCGGCCATTTCCGACCGGCGCCGGCGGAACCTGCCGAAGATGGGCCGGAAATGGCCGAACCTGCGTTTACCAGCAAGAGGAAAGCACAGAGGTGTTCGTGACTTTCCGGACGCGTCCGAAGGCACAGGCGGAGGGGGCGGTGGGCTCTGCCCTCCAGGATCCTAGGCCCAGGCTGGATGCCAGTAATTGTGAGAAGGGCCAAGCGCTAGGCTTTAAGGAGGGGCCCCACTAATCTGGGTAACCCTCAACCTAAAAATAAGCCCATGCTCTGATGAGGTACCCTGTGCTAGCAATGACCCACGGTTCTCAAACACTTTTAAATATTTAGCTGTAAATAAAGGGCGGGGCTTAATGGATGCTTTGGGAAAAAAAATCCCCGGCTTTGCAAAACAACAGATTAATCAACCTTGCAAGTTTTGGGCTAAAAGGAATATCTTTAAAATACTTTAAATCCAGCCCCTGTGGTTTGGGAATTCGCAAGACCCTTCGACTACAGAAAGAGAATACAGAGAGAGAATAGAGAGAGAATATGGGGGAAGGGGGAGGGAGAGAGGGAAGCGATAGGATCAATCTTTAAAGTGGCATGAGGTCACCGGAGTTAATTTAGAAAACAGTTGAAAATCACCTTTTAAAATTAACAATAGTATCGTCTAAAGTCAGATTGCTTTGACATATTTAGTCCTCCCAAAACAAGGCTGTTACCCTAGGGCTTCCAAAGAGTCCAGACACACCCGGCCAGGTTGGCTCATTTCCATCCCGTGCTTGGGTGGTCTGTTACTTTAAGTTCTCTTTAAGGAGAACTGCGCCCCAGAGATGGTTTCACAGCTGCTGACCCTTCCACCTGCCCTTCTTGGGAGCACCCAGACCCAGTGCTCAGAAGAGAGCGGCTGAGAAAACAGGATTCTACTCCCATAGCAGACAGTTTGAGTTAACCATTCCCTTTGCAAAACAAAACTTTAAAAAGAAACCCTGACAACCTATTTTCTGGAGCAGTCTCCTCATCCTCCTGGTCTCTCCATCCACCTCCAAGTCAGGCTCCACTCTTTCCCCATCTGTCCTATTTTACTCTCCTGTCACTGTGATAAAACACCATGACCAAAAGCAACTTGGGGAGGAAAGGGCTTACATATCCTGATCACAGTTTATCATAGAGAGGAGCCAAAGCAGGAACTTTAAAGCAGGGCAGAGCCCTTGGAGGCAGAAACTGAAACAGGCCATGGAGTTAGGCTGTTCACTGGCTCGCTCCTGGTGGCTGGCTCGGTTTTCTATTTTATACACTAGAGACGCACAGTGGGCTGGATCTGCCCATATCATTAATCAAGAGAATGCCCTCCCAGAGACCTGCCCACAGGCCAGTCTGAAAGATGAGTTTCTCCCTCTCTCCCTTTTCTTTTCTCCCCCTTTCCCCCTCCCCCTCCCTGCTCCCTCTCTCTCCACTTGGGGGAGGACATTTTGAGATCACCCTCTACATATCTCTGGCTATTCTGGAACTCACTATGTAGACCAGGCTGGCCTGAAACTCACAACGATCTGCCTGCCTCTGCTGGGATTAAAAGCACATGCCACCCACCCACACCTGAGGTTCCCTCTTCTCAGAAGACCCTAGCTTGTGTCATGATGACAAAAACTAACCATCGCACCATCCTTCCTTCTTCCCTTTCTGGGGACATGTAACTCTCCTCTCCTACTGATGAGAACAGGAGGTAGAAACTGACAAGTTGGGGCGCAGGCTGGAAATGCCTTTGGGAATGTCCATAACTTTTCCTTGCCAGAGGCCAAAGAGGCCCCAGTGCCTAAGCCAGCTGTCTCTGCCATGGTTCTGCCATGGCCAGAGGTTGGAGATACCAGGAAGGAGGTCGTTATCTCTTCCCCCCAGAGGAATACCCCTTCCTGGAAGACATACTGAAGTCGTGACCCAAACTGCAAGGACCTCAACACCTGGAATGAAAACTGGACTGACCAGCTAATAATCCTCCTTCCTTCCCCCTAGAGTCCTATTAACTTGCAGACAGTGAAGCTCAATAGGGTCCCACTCCCTGGGAGGAGGGACCCTTCCCACTGTGCAGAAGCTCCTTCACATTCTCTCCATATTGATCTTACCCCCTCTGTGGTACATGAATTTCATTCTTTGAATTGGGGAAAGAACCCGGAAGCCTCTGGCTTGGGGTGGTTTTGATGACCGTTGAGTTTCCAGGACCCTCACCTCTCAAGCTAAGCACAGAAGAGCCAAGAAAGGTTCTGCTGCCATCAAAGATGCCAAGATATTCCTTTATCACTATTTTCTTTGCCATTGACACCAGCCTCTTCCTCTCCTTTCAAAGAGAAACAAACACACGCAAAATCTCTACTCTCTCCACTGACATATCAAAATATAACTTTTTTTTTTTTTTGAGAAATGTCAGGGAAGTAGGAACTAACTTTACAAACTGGAGAGCTGAAAATGGAGAAAGCTTTGTCTGTTCAGCTTGAACTTCCCTTCAGCAGTTCCTCTACTTGGCTTTCTTCCAGAGATGTGTAGCAGCAGCGGCAGGAAGAACTGGCAATGTGTAATGGGACAGAATAGGAGACAAGGTAAGATTTTCCAGGGGTTGGTTCATCTCCCTATTGGCAAGAGCAGACTTGCAGATAACAGCTGCCTGGAGGACTTAGTCATCCGTGGACCTGAATAACACAACACATTGCTGCTGCTTCTACCTCTGACTTACTCGATTTTAACTATACCTAAGCTTTAGGGAGAAAAAGGTGATTCAGTGAAACTTACTGGACATTACCCTTGGCTGCTGCTCTCTGGCTGTCACCTAACACCTCTCATCCTTGTCAGTCTCCTGCCCCAGCTCCTTCTAAAAGGTGTGCCAAACCGGCAGGGTGACTCTGGCTCTCCCTAACACTTCTTGCCACTTTAAGCGGTTTCTGAGTATCAGTCCATCAGTAACAGTTCCCTTGCTGCAGGACTCCACTCGCTCCTCGTTTGGCAGCGGTGCCCTAGATACCATCACAGCCACAACATCCTGTGAATGTGTATTTTATGAATACTTAATTGCCAGGCAGTGGGTCACACCCTTTACATGCCTGCTGCCTCATTTTAGTCTGGCTAGGAATTACCACCCTATAGAGAGGAAAGTAAAACTTCCTGAAGTTCCAGGAAGCAGATGCCCAGGACCACAGAGGGCACAGCAGGGACCCCTGAGGGCACAGCAGAGTCCAGGACTCAAAGCCATCCTGACCGGGAACCCCACATTCGTGACCAGAATAATCTAGATATTTCACCAAGATGTTAAAAATTTACTATTTCCCACAGTGAATTCATTTATATTCCTTCTTCCTTGCTCTCCCAGAATGCCCTGGTTTATAATGACTTTACCTTCATCTTTCCTAAGACAGAAACTCTAAACCTGGCATAACCTTCACTGTTTCTCTTTACACTTAAGTTCAGTCACCAACACCTAAAGCCTTGACCTCAGGGTCTCCATCACCCATCTTTCAAAATTCCAGTACCTACCCTGGACCAAGTCCCCGTTATTCCTCCCATGGACTTACCTCTTTACCAAAATTTCTGGCTCAAAAAAACTTTATCATATTCACAGTGTTTTCTTTCTTCCAGAAAGGACCTGAATACATACAACAACAAAGCCAGCTCCCACTGGCCTCACCTTAGGTGGAACTTTTACAGTGTTTATTGTCTCTACCTTGCATCTCAGAAATAGGTTGTGAGTGGTGGTGAGTTCAAAGACAATCTGGTCTACAGAGCCAGTTCCAGGACAGCCAAGACTGCACAGAGAAAGCCTGTCTTGAAAAAGGAAGGAAGGAAGGAAGGGAGGGAAATAGGTTTGCATTGTGATCTAACAACCACACAGAGATCCCTTCTGTCCTAAGGAACTAAGGTAGGAAATTAGGAAACAGATGCTCCCTTGTGCCACTAGCCCCCCAGGGACCCAGTGTCTGCCAGCAGTGCTCTGCCCCCAACAGCTCCTAATTTTACATTTCAAGAAGACAAATGTGATAGCTTTAATTTGGATCACATGTCCACCTCTCAATCAACTCAGCCTAAGCAACAGATCACCCCAAACCCACCTGTAAATAGAGCTTATGTCC
Source organism: Rhynchomys soricoides (assembly GCA_019843965.1). Taxonomy (NCBI): domain Eukaryota; kingdom Metazoa; phylum Chordata; class Mammalia; order Rodentia; family Muridae; genus Rhynchomys; species Rhynchomys soricoides. Next base: position 7,764,222 of record JADRCH010000013.1, read on the forward strand.
AAAGGACAGAGGCACACGCAGTTCTCTCACGTGTTTATACATCTTGCAAGTTGAGCACCTACCAAAGTCACCCAGTGTTGCCAACATGCCTGTGCCCTCACACCATGACAGTCACCCGAAGAAAAGACACTCCCAGATAAAGCCTAACAGTGCTCATAGGAGATCAATTCAGCTACACAGAATGAAGATAATTTGACACATATTCCAAAAGCCTCTGGTGGTAAACAGTCAACATCAGCAAAGACAACAGCAAGTTCAACAGAAGTTCACAGTATCGCAGTAAAGAACAGACACAATGGGGCTTATAGAGCGGGCCGTAGCTCAGTTGTAGAGCTCTTGTTAGCCTGTGGTGGTACAGACCTGTAATCTCACAGTGGAGAGGTGGAGGCAGGAGGATCTAAAGTTCAAGAGCTTCCTCAGCTGTAACCCTGGCTATATGAGTCCTTGTTTTTTGTTTTGTTTAAAAAAAATTTAACAAAAATAGAAAACTACCCAAATGGCCAGTAGCGCAGATCAGATAAAACATGACATACTCGTACAGCACTAAGAGTAAGCACTCTGCAGATCTGCAGCAGACACTGGTATACAGTTTCTGACACATTGCTAAGGAAAAGAACTGGGGTTGGAGAGATAACTCAGCAGCCAAGAGCACTGGCTGCTCTCACAGAGGACCTGGGTTCTGCTCTCAGCACCTGTACGGTGAGTTACAACCATTCCCGTGTAACTGCACTTTACGGTGAGTTACAACCATTCCCATGTAACTGCACTTCCAAAGGATTCCCTACTCTTCTGACCCTCCCCCCCCACCCACAGACACTAGGCACAAACACAGCCCAAAAATATATATGCAGGTGAAACACTCATATACATGAAGTAAAAGTTGGTTTTTTAAAAGAAGAAAAGAAAAAGGACCCCAGGACAAAATAAGTATAAATTATATGATTCCTGAACTGAAGTATAAAATCATGCAAAAGCTAATCCATTCATTCAGAGTGGAGACAGAGTAGGCAGACAGCTATGGTTTGGGTTTTTAGGCTGTCCTCTGGGCATATGTGTCTTCAATTTGTCAAAATTCATCCAGCTAGTCACTTACCACATGTACCTTTTTACCAACATACATCACCACTGGAAAGATTTTTTAAAAAGATTGACTTATTTATTTTATGTGAGTACATCACTGTCTTTATACATACCAGAAGAGGGCATCAGATCTTATTACAGATGGTTGTGAGACACCATGTTGCTGGGAATTGAACTCAGGACCTCTGGAAGAGTAGTCAGTGTTCTTAACCGCTGAGCCATCTCTCCAGCCCTGAATGAAAAGATTTTTAATACATAATTGGGGTGCTGGCATATAGTTAGCCCAGAGCTTCCAGTTGTCAGCCTATTCCAGCAATCCAGGAAAAAGACCACCATACTGCACAGCCTTACCTGCTCTGGCTTGGAAATGTGGTGGCAGACTGCTGGGATGTAGTCACACAACAGGGACTGCTCTGGTAATAGCTTAAGTAGACTTGAGGGTATTTCTAGGCCCATGTACAGTGGTTCACCAAGAAAGCTGGTCTGCAGAAAGCACAATAGAGCCAACACTTAAGGGGAAGGACAGCCCCATGAGAGATGGACGGAAGAGCTTCTGAGGCTGACAACATTCAGTTCCTTCAGTTCCAGGACCCTCCACCTACCCCAGCTGTCATGGCTTGAGTTATTACCAAGAAAACCTTTAAGTCATTTACATTAACAGGAAGAACCTTGTGTTCCTAGCAACCAAGCACACCTCCACTGAAGTCATTAACACGCTTTCCTGAAAATGACTGAGTGGTAGCTGCATGCTGACATGCCTCTGAGCGCTTGTCAGGAGTCATTTGATTTCACACCCCAATGACACAACACAGTCAGCATGGGGATTATTCCTATTTCCCAGATGAGGAAATAGAAACCCAGAAAGGTTAACTTATAAGTTCACATCTCATACCTGATAAGTGGCTGTGCCAGGTATTGGACCCTCTAAGATGTATGACACCTTAGTGATGAAGGCGGCAGCTAATGCATGCAAGCTGAACTGTGCCTGCATCTGTGGACCAGCCTAAGTTGTCTGGTTTGTTAAGTAAGTTCAAGTGAAGAAAGTTTAAGAAAGCTTGGCTGAGAAGTGATAATCTCTCTTTCCTTCACAAGGGACTGACAGTTTAAGTTAGAGAAATGTAAAAAGCCCAAAATACAGCACAAGCTTCTGAAACAAAAACTGGATGCCAGGGACTGGGTGGTGATGCATGCCTTTAATCCCAGCATTTTAAAGGCAGAGGCAGGTGGGTATCTATGAGTTCAAGCCTGGTCTACAGAGCAAGTTTCAAGATGCCCAAGACTACACAGAGAAACCCTGTCTTGAAAACCCAAAAACCAAACCAAACCAAAACCTGGATACCAGAGGGATGCCTCTTGCAAAGGACCTGGGTTCATTTCCCAGCACCCACATGTCCTCTCACAGCCATCCATAATTCCAATTACAGAAGACCCAATGCCCTCTTCTCACCTCCCTGGCAGCAGACAAACTCATGATACATATACATACACAGAGACAAAAAACACTCATACACATAAAATAAACCTAAAAATTAAAAAAAAAATATTAAGGCACAAAAGCTGTCTCCTTTCACCAGGACAAGTATTTACAGAGCATCAAAAATGTTCTCTTAGGGAGGAGTCCCTGCTGGTGACTTATTCTTCCCCAAATGGTGACTATCCAAGAGAATTCTGGATGTCAGTCCCATAGATGAGAAATTAATACCAGAAGATCTCAAGTTTTAGGGAAGGAGGTTCCTGTAGTCACTTCCCCCAAAGACAGCTGCCAGACCCACAAGCCACTCAACAAAGATGCCATCAGTGACCCTGCCAACCTTCAAAAAGTAATAAGCTTCGGGAGTTGTAAGTGAGGTTAAGTCAGATAAGCACTGGTTCTCTGCAATACTCAGATTTAAAAAAAAAAAAAAAAGTGCTGAAAGCAGTCCTTGCAGATCTTTTCTATACATAAGTGACTGGGTGATTTTGTGGCTTATAATTAGAACAATGCATGACAATTTCTAGATTAGGGCTCCAAGGTGACTCTTCTCTTCCCCAGACTGTCAGCTCCAAAGAGTGAGAAGGTTGGTCTCCCAGCTCCACTCACTACACTGCTAAATGGCTCCCTCTCCAAGTCCAAGCTTTGACATTACCTTTTTAAAGTGTCTGCCAAAATTGGTAGAACATTTGGAGTGGTGAGCAGATAATTTATGGCAAGAACATCAGGTTAACATCAACTTCAAGCCAAAGCACATTTTATTGTTTAAAGACAAAAGCAAACCTATTTGTAGATTAGGGTGGGGCATGGCTAGTCAAATACTTTGCCAAGGGAAGTAGGAGGCTGGGTTTTGTCCTCAGCACAACACACACACACACACACACACACACACACACCAAAACAAAAGCACTATTCTGTTAAGTCATTACACCATGTCACAGAATTGCCTTATGACTATTAAAAGTAAGTTTTGCACTAGCTTCCTTCCAGGAACCTTAGCCTAATTCAAGTCTTAACTGCATTAAGACATCTAACCTGAATTAAATAAATAACAGTCATTGTAGTAGGGCTGGACCTGTAGCTCACCAGCAGACAGGTTGTCCACATAGGCAAGACTCTAAGTTTCATCCCCAGCATCTCAAAAAAGGAAAAACAAAAATCACATCAGCGAATAGTTATCAAAATGCCACTGCCATTTTCAAAGCTTGACCCTGAGAGCTCTGTCTGATGATAGCCTTCCCCCTAAAACAAACACAAAGACACCAAAAACTCATCCTAAATTAAATCATTAAGTAGCAAAGCTGTTCAGATAAAGCATACCGAAGCACAGTCTGTTTGAAGGATTTAGTGTAATGAGAACCATAACCAGAGAAAAGTAAAATTAGGCAGGGTAGTGGCACTCCAGTGTCATATCTGTGTGCAGCCCCAAGCCTGTCCTTACACCAGGAAGTCACCCACAGACTTAAAAAGTCAGCTGCTTGATACCTTTCATCTACAAGCCATCTTGTGCGGAAAGGCCTTCCAGTTGGCAAACAGTTACAGAGGTTTTGCTTTGTTTCTTAATTTTTTTTTCACACAATACTTTCTGATCATACTTTTCCCCTCTCCCAACTCCTGCCAGATCCTGCCTGCCTACTTACCCAACTCCACATTCTCTAACAAACGACAAAAAAGGAAGCAAAATTCACACATGTGGGCACACGTGCTCACACATGAAGGTGCACACACACACAAAGAGAATAAAAATATACAACAAAAGATCAATAAGACAAAACATGTCCAAACAAAGCAATCTGAGACCAAACGTCTACAAAACTCCACTGAGTTCATTTTGTGTTAGCCATCTACTGCCAGACACGCTGTCTACCCTGAAGTGTGTGGTTGATTTACTCAGTGAGAATCCACTGAAGAAAACTAAGGTTTCCTTTACAAATGAATATCAGTTGCAGATGTGTTCTTGGTTAGGGGTGGGAGCTTGTTGGAACCTCTGCAGACCCTGTGTATGCTACTATACAGTCCTTGGCGGTTCGTACGGGCATCAGCCCTGCTGTTTGGAGGACCGTCTCCCTGGTGTCCTCCATCTCCTCTGGCTCTTACAATCTTCCTGCCTTCTCTTCATCATAGCTCCTTGAACAGTGAAGGGAAGGTTTAATAAAGACATCCCATGTAGGACTAATTGTTCCAATAAAGAGGTTCTTAAGGAACATCAATGAAGTTGGGCACGGTGGCACACGCCTGTAATCCCAGCACTTGAGGGTAGAGGTAGGAGGATCAGAAGTTCAAGGCCACCCCCAGCTTCATGTTCAAACTTGAGGCCAACACAAAACCTTGTCTCTAACAAGCAAATACATATGTCAACAAATTTAGTTAATATTTATTTACGTGTATATATGTATGTAAACATATGTTACCTGTGTGCAGATGCCCACAGATGCCAGAAGAAGGGTATAGGATCTCTGGAGTTGGAGTTACAGGTGGTTGTGAGCCAACTGATACAGGAGATGGGAATCGAACTCAGGTCCTCTGCAAGAGCAGCAGGTACTCTTAACCATTAGGCATCTCTCCAGTCATGTCAATGACTTTCTTAACCAATGTGGCTATAAAATCGAAGCTTAATGTGCAATTTCCAAGAGTAACCACATTGTACACATCCAAAAGATGAGCCACTTGTTAACATCTGGAGCTTCAACAGTTTCTACCATCCAGAATTTCCAACAGAAAGAAAAATGTGAAGGCTTTAAACCTTCATAAAGGCTTCCAGCAAGATTAGAGAAAATGTCTATTTTCTTTAATACTACTAATATTAATTCCCAATCTCAGTGATGGGAGCATGACGAACGACATGGGAGCCAAGTAACCACTAAAACGAAATAATCACCATACCTCTCTCAACTGAAACCATCAGCCAGAAACACGGTCACATTTTCATGTAACGATAGTTTTACAAATTCATTAGTTTGAGGAACAGAAATATAATTATCCAAAGTTCATCTCTAACAGAGAATGTTCTCCAACACAGAATGTTCTCAGACATGCATAATTACATCATGTTATTGAGAGACGCTTATTGCTAAGGTGATGCCGTGAGCACTCAGAAACAAAACCCTTGACAGAAATGATGCACTAAAGGCAGAAATACATCAATTTCATGATATATACAGTACATATGGAAACTGTTAAAAGCCACACATGCACATGCACCTGTATTGTTCATATGTATTTTATATATGTGTGTGTGTTATACATATCATGTAATACATATATATGATGATGAATGTTGTCAATTTGACAGAACCTAGAATCACCTGGAGAATGGGCATCTGAGCGTGCCTATGAATGGTTATCTTCACTTACTGTTACAGGAAGACCCATCTTAATGTGAGCAGGACAATTCCCTGAGCAGAGGCATGCAGGCATGCATTGCTCCTGTTTCCTGACTGTGGATACAACATCGGCTGCGTCACGCTTCCACTTTCTGGACTTTTCTCTACCTTGAACTGTGGGCTGAAGTCCTTTTACCATTAAGGTGCTTTTACCAGAGTGTTTTCTCACAGTAACAGAAAAGGCAAATATGCTGAAACAGTGAGATATCTTTTTCTATTTCATGTTTAGTTAGTGCTTCCAGGTCATGGGCATATGTTTCTTGCTATGTCTATACACCAAGCACCTCAAGGTTTTGTTTGTGTCACTTATCAAATGATCCTCAGTCATCTCACTCATGGGTAGTTCACAATGGCAGTTTGTGGACCAAGATAGGATGGCATGTTCATCACTCACAGATACATGAGACAGGCAAGGACAAGTTAATATCACTTTTCTTAGAAATTTTTATTTTCATGTGTATGATTATATATGAGCACCACATGGGTGCAATTCAAATGGAGACCAGAAGAGGGAATCAGATCCCCCCGGAGCTGAAGCTGTAGATGGTTGTCAGCTGCTGTGGGTTCTGGGAACTGAATCTGAGTCCTCTGTAAGAGCAAGTGCTCTTATCCACTGAGCCATCTCTCTTCAGCCCCTTTATTTAGTAGGTTTTAAATAGTCTATCTGATTGAAAGGATGTCTTTCCTTCTAAGATTATGCTGGTCCTTTCTCTTGAATGTCAAATTGTGCTTTCATGGAATGACACTGCTGGTCAATTCCTGTTTTGGTATGCACCACTCAGTTTTTAACACATTAATCTATAAAGTCTAGGAGTATTATAACTACTAGTCTACCCAATTACACCCCTCCTTGGCATTTAAGGTATGCAGGGCACATAACACACTTCGCACACACAAATGGCATACACTACTGGAAACACTCCTTCGGTCGCTAGACTCCTATAGCCCTCAGGGACCACCGCACACTGCCATTTACACTCTAGTGTAGTCCCCTCGACATTGCAACCAAGGATTCTTGGTGTGACTAATAGAACAGAAGTCAAAAGTAGTGGCATGTTAGTCAGGTAGTGGTACAAGCCTTTAACCCAGCACTAAGGAGGCAGAGGCAGGCGGATCTCTGAATTCAAGGCCAGCCTGGTCTACAGAGTGAGTTCCAGGACAGCCAGCACTACACAGAGAGACCCTGGTTTTTATGTTTGTTTGTTTGCTTTTTTAAAGATGACAATACATCATCCACACACACCCCACCCTACCCCACCCCACCAACTGTTCTTCCTTGTATCACCCAATTCATAAGACCTCACCATCAGGGGCTGGAATGATAACTCAGCAAGTAAAGGCACCTTGCCCAAGCCTGATGACTTGTGGTCAATCACCAGGACCCACACAGTAGAAGTAGATAGCCAACTCCCACATGTTGTCTTCTGACCTACGAGCACACAATGGCACACACACTCGACACAAAATCTAAAATGTTTTAAGGAAACAAAAAGATCTTACCTTGAGGCCAAAAGCATGCCACAGAGACACCTTTGTGGAGAGCAATCAAGGCTTCCTCCTGGGAATGGGAGCTGATAGCCCAGCCCAAGTACAGCCTGTAGATGCTATAGGCCTCATCAGAGACCCAAGCCACATCATTACTGAGTCCCTAACCTTCTAAAAGTGTGAGATAATAAACACACGAATTTTAAATCCCTGGTTTGGGGCAATCTGTTAGGGAGCAATGGGAAATCGTAACTCCTTTATCCCCAGCATTGTTGCCAGCAGAAGCCCCTGGCACTCTCTGTGCCTGTGCTGGAGGAAAAGGAGGGATCAAAGGGGGCTCATTTCCATTACCCAGGCTTCAGTTTGCTTAATCTGACTCCTCCTTCTTGCTTCTTGCTTCTTCAATTTCTCCTGTTGACCTTTGCGCTCAGTAAACGAAATCTTCCATCTCCGGCAGCAAATCAGTTCCACGAGTTTGCAGGCTTTGTGAGAGGAGTCAGTCCGGGTAAACATGGCATCTTGTGAAGTTTTAGAAATCTGGTACATTTCTGTTGACTGGCTCTCTGACCCCAGCTGTGACATCATCACTAGGCCCATATTTAACTCCACAGAGTAACAAACCTCTGTATGCTTCACGAGGAAACAGAAGGCAGCAGATGTGATCTCTTTTAAAGACTGCCCTTCCACCTTTACAGTTATGTGTAAGTACTAGAATAGAAATAACAGTATTATGGCCAGTGCCAGAGCTCCTCAGAGGGATACAAAGATGTCTGGTAAGGGAACCACCGTGGTACAGCGCTTGGAGTATGGATGGAGAGAGACCATGGCTTCAAACAAAAATTGAAAGGGAGATGGATAAAGGGACTCACCAGAAGGGATCCATGGATGGATCCCAGAGGTAAAGTGAGGCGGGACTCAGATAACATGGAGGGAGAGGTTCAGTTTGGGGAAGAATCCCAGTGACGGCTGTTTTAAATAGCAACATTTATCTTTGGACTTCAAGTTATTTGTGTTGCTAAGGATATAAAATCGCCCACATCTTCATTAATATCTGTCACAAGTACACATGCTGTGTGTGAGGAACGTGGGAGAAAATCAAGGGAAGGGGGAATGGAGGCTAGGTGGCTCAGTGGTTAAGAACTACTGACTGCTCTTGCAGAGGACTCAGGTTCCATTCCCAGCGCCCACGTGGTGGCTCACAACTATCTGTAACTCCAGTTCCAGGGGATCCCATGTCCCATTCTGGCCTCTCTGAGCACCGGGGACACATGCGGTATGAAGATGTACATGTAGGCAAAACACCCACACACATAAAATCAATAGTTTTTACAATTTAAGAGAAAGGGAATGGGAGCCAAGTTGACAGCGGGGTCAGTGTGGAACCAAAGAATAAAAGCATCCATGAGCCAGGTACAATGGGACACACACATGGGCAGAGGCAGAAGAATCTCTGAGGCTGAGGCCAGCCCAGTCTACATGGCAAATCCCAGACCTGAGAAAAGAGTTCACTATACTATAGCCAAGGATGTCCTCAGGGTCATTCTTCCTGCCTCTGTCTCCCATGTGCTGGGACTACAGGAGTGTGTCACCATGCCTAGCCTCCCATTTCCACTGAGCCATCCCCACATTTTGCCCTGGAGAGGTGAACATAACTATGATACCATCAGTCAAATCTGTCTTTTCTGGATCCTTCCCCAGAGCTCTTGAGCCACACTGCCCACTAAGTATCTTGTCCTGTTCTGCACAAATCAGTTGTTCAAATCAACTTCACAGAGATCAGAAATCCTTCTCTCCACCTGCCCAGGTCTTCCCCTTCTCCAGGTACCACAACCTCAATTAACAGTCACCACCCAGGCTGTAGCCCAAGGTGGAACCATAGGCTGAAGACCTGTGGTCTTCATCCACCACATCCAACAGGCTATCGGAATCTGACAAGGATGCTTCTTCAAACTAATGTCACTGCTTCTTAACTCCACTGGATTTCAGAGTGGGTCTGCATGTTAATGATGTCATAAACTTATTAAGACTATTCCTGGCCAAGTAACTCACTGCTGTTGCTTGAGGTTTTGTGTTAATTAAATAAGGCATCATACACAAAATGGGTAGCACACAACAGGGAATCAAAAGCATTCCCCTGGAACCCCCTTTCCCAGCCTTCACAAATTGGTTGGCCAGGGTTTCTACCACATGGCTCATCTTGCCCTTCCTCTTCTGAACAACACTCAGTCTCAACATCCCGGTCTCATGGAAACTTTCTACACTGGGTTTTCTCCTCTGTGTGACTCATTTGCATCTTGTTTCCCTTCTCCCATCCTCCAAGTCTGAGCAGGCCTCAAATTCACTTCTCACCAGAAGTTCCTCCTGCCTCCACCTCCTCCCAAGTGCTGGGGTCACAGGCATGTACCACAGCTTGATGTGGTTTTGCCAGTGGAACTGAGTCCCAATACTTAAGCATCCTAAGTGGTGAGCTAACTGCCCTTCCATCTTCCTGAGTCTACTCAGTGCAAACTCTGAGCTCCCCACAAGGAACTTCCTGTCTACAACGGCTTCCTGTCTGCACATGCTGACCCTCTGGGGTCAGCTCCTGTCCACAGAATCTCCTCCAGAATTGTGACTTAAACGTAACTCCCTTACACTCAATTGTTCAAACACAAAAACTTGAATGAGAGGTGGGGAGGGGGGTTCTGGGGAAGGGGAGAGGAAGAGAGGAGAGGGATAGAAGAGAGAGGAGGGATAGGAGAGAGAGGGGGGATGGAAGAGAGAGGGGGGATGGAAGAGAGAGGGGGGATAGAAGAGAGGGGGACTGGAGAGAGAAAGAAAATGAATGAAAATTAAATTGGATATAGGCAAAGTATCAAAAACTGTTAAATCTGGCTAAGAGCAACTTCGAACTTGCAAAAAAAAAAATAACAAAGTGCTATATAACCCTGGAAACTTTTGTTAAGTTTAAAATTACTTTAAAAGACAAGCTTAAAAATAAAAAGCCTTATGCAATCCAACCATAAGGAAACAATAACAAACCCAAGTTGAACATTTTCCCAAACTGACCTACATTCCCAGAATGACAATGTCCTAGAGAGGACAGGGAGGGAAAGCAAGAGAAGGAGGGAGGGGGTGAGGGAGGAAGGAGGTGTGGGAAAAGGAAAGGGAGGAGGCGGAGGGGGAGAGAGACCCAAAGGAGGTTAGGGGTGTAAGGTCAAAGATGACCAAAGCCAAGGGTGAAGTTGAACTGGATCAGACTGGAGAAAAAGTTAGACGTGTATGACTGGCACATTTCACATCTGAGAACAGATTCCATTATTTAATAGCATTGCAGCAGTTTGAATTTCCTGCGGTTAAGTACAAGAACGTCATTGTGCTTAAGAAATGCAAACTACAGCCTGGGGTGTGGCTCAGTGGTACAGCAATCACCTAGGATGCTCAGGGCTCTGGAGTCTCACCCACACACCAGGAGGAAGGGAGGGAGGGAGGGAGGGAGGATCTCCCACCCCCTCCCAGTGTGTGTGTGTGTGTGTGTGTGAGAGCATTAATGTGCTTTGTATCACCAAAGAAAAACCAGCACTTCCTGTCTCTTATGAAAGCTTCCCTATCCATTGTGACAGACCATGCTGCCTTCCAAAGACTATAAATGTTGATGACCAACACTGAAGATGGCAAGGAAAGATTTTCAGTGCTGGTGGGATCAATGACTATTGTTGAAAAGCCCATACTATACAGACCTCCAAGCCCCTATCAAAATGCCAATGACAGTTTTCACAGAAAAAAAGCAATCCTGAAGTTTACAGGGAACAACAAGACTAAATAACTCAATCTGGTCAAAAAAAAGCCAAAATTACCTGAACTATACTACGAATATAATGCCTCCAGCTATTTTTTCTTTTTAAACATTTCATTTATTATTGTTTTATTTATTTATTTATTTATTTATTTATTTATTTATTTATTTGTGAGAAAGGATCCCAGTATGTAGTCTGGCTGGCCCAGAAATTGCCACGCAGATGTGGCTGGCCTTGAACCCCACAAACATCCACCTGCTTCTGCCTCCCCAGTGCTAGGACTAAAGTTTGTGCCATGTGTCTAGCTTGTTGCCTTTTTTAAAAGATTTTTTCCCCATGTCATTACGTTCCTTATAGAGTTTGCTTCTATTGCCACGAGTTACCTCTTCATTCACTTGGCCATGTCTTTTGCTGTGCGGAAACTTTTTAAATCTAATATAATCTTGGGGGGGGGGTCTTACATAATTTGGGTCATTTCCCAAACTTAAATTCCCAAGCCAATGTCAAGAAAACTGTATTTCTTCTGTATTTCACCCTGTATTTTCTTCTACTAGTATTAAACATTAAAGTCTTATATTTAAGTCTTACTCCACTTGAATAACCTTTTTGTTTGGTTGCTTTTTGATTTTTAGAGACAGGCTTTCATCATGTTACTGCCATGGCTGTCTTGGAACTCACTCTATAGACTATGAACTCACATCGATCCACCTGCCTCTGCCTCCCTAGTGCTGGGATTAAAGGTGTGCGCCACCACTACTCAGCTGAATAGCTTTTTGTGTATGGTGTGGTAAGTGTCCAGTTCCATTCTCATGCACGTGGATTTCAGTCTCTGCTAGCCATGAATAGATGTCCTTCCTCACTATGTTGGTTTAGTTGTCTGTAAATATGTGGATTTATTTCTGCATCCTCTGTTTTGTTCCATTGGTCTTTGTGTTTTTAGGTCAGTACTCTGCTGGAGAGATGGCTTGGTGGTTAAGAGCACTGGTTGCTCTTCAATTCCTGGTTCAATTCCCAGCACCCACATGGCAGCTTACACACCTGTCTGTAACTCCAGTTCCAGGGGATCTGACACCCTCACACAGACATACTTTGTCTGTCTGTCTGTTTGTTGTTTATGGTGGGTCTGGGAAATCAAACCTAGAACAGAGCACATGCTAGGCAAGAGTTCTACCACTGAGCTATGTCTCCAATCCAGTCACTCTTTTTAAAAAAAAAAAAAAAACAACTATGTGCATGAGTTCCTTCATGTATGTGATTCACATGCATGCAGTACATATGACCTCCTCCTGGGGAGGTCAAAAGAGGGTGTTGGGAACACTAGAACTAGAGTTATAGGCAATTGTAAGCCAACAAGTATGTGCTGGGAATCAAACCCTGGTCCTCTGCAAAAGCACTGAGCCATCACTCTAGCCACCAAAGTGTGAAGCATGTAGCTAGCTAGCTTTTCAAAACATAAAAAGGGAATTAGTGCTGCTGTCTCTTCGCTGCTGTAAATGTTTTTAATCTTATTATAAAATGCCCCAGTTGGGTTGTTAGGATTGATTTTCATCTTATCTGTTTAGACCTAAGGATTCTGGAGGCAAGAATCTAAGTTGTCTTTTGGGATAGAACAGCAGGTGTAGAGTCTAACCCAGGACAGTTTTAATTGCTGCTATGGTGTTACTAGGGAAATTTAGGCTACAATCTGGCTCCCATGAAACACAGCTAGATATTCTTGAGAACTAGTACAGAAAATGAACCCCTGGTTGAACTTAGCATGGTGCTGTCATTAATGTAATCATTGTGTGCCTCTGTTCTCTTATGGAACCTCGGTAAGCAACGTTGGAATGGCCACAGCAGGTTCTAGGTAGATATTAGAAGAAGCTGCAGCTGGTATACGCAGAGAGGCAATGAGACAGGGAGTGTGTGTGCAAGTTCCTGCCTCTGTCTGAACCTCTGGTATTTCCAACTTCCGGTGCCATTGCAGGAGGGCATCCCAAGAGAAAATCCCTGGGGTGAGGGGCTGGAGAGACAGTTCAGACACTCTTTCAGAGAACCTGCACCCACATGGTGGCTCACAATTTCCTTCTGTAACTCAAGTCCCAGGGGATCCAGTGACTTCTTCTGGTTTCAGTGGGTGCCCAGACATACATGCAGCCAAAACACCCATACACATAAAATTTTGTAAAAATATTTTTAAAGCCCTGTGTTAAAAAACACAACCCTCTGAAGAATACAGAGATGCCATGTTCTTTCCCCTTCCCTTGCTTGCTGTCATTGGGGAATCTATAAACTTTCTTTTCTTTGTAACGTCTGTCCTTCACTCTTCCTCTGCCATGTTGCAGTTTGGAGTAGAACTACTCAGAGGTACTATGAAAAAAAAAATTGTTTTTCCTTTTTCAAGACAGGGTTTCTCTGTGTGTAGCCCTGGGAATTTCTCTGTAAGACCAGGCTGGTTGCCGGGCAGTGGTGGCGCACGCCTTTAATCCCAGCACTTGGGAGGCAGAGACAGGCGGATTTCTGAGTTCGAGGCCAGCCTGGTCTACAGAGTGAGTTCCAGGACAGCCAGGGCTACACAGAGAAATCCTGTCTTGAAGAAAAAAATAATTAAATAAATAAAAGACCAGGCCGGTCTTGAACTCATTGGGATTAAAGGCATACGTCACCACTGCCTGTCTGGTACTATGAACCTTTATTAAGAGATCTTGGAACTGGAAAAGTATCAGTAGTTAAGACTGCTCACTGCTCCTCCAAAAGACTTGAGTTTAGTTCCCAGCCCCTACATAGGGCTGCTCACAATCACCTGTAACTCCATTTTTAGCATTTCCAAAACCCTCTTTTGGTCTCCAAGGGCACCCATGTACACATGGCATATAGACACATACACATAATAAAAATAAACCTTGAAAGACAAGCGTGTGCTTGTGGGTGGTCCTTAAGTCACTGGGTTATGCCTGTGAAGTGAGCTATATGGTCCTGGTCCTTCCTCCCTCTTCTTTGGCTGTTTAGTCATGAGGTGGGCAGCTTGCTCCTTACAATGCCCTCCAAAGGCCTAAGCGATATAGCTCTACCTGGTCATAAGCTAGAACTGTAAAAACTGTGAGCCAAAATAAAAATTCCCTTCTTCTAAGCTAATTATGTCAAGCATTTCATCACAGTACCTGAAAATTGAGGGCCACACTGGCCAAGTGACTCCTGTCGCTCACAGGAGCACACTATCATCTCTGGAACTGACAATACTCGGTATATGGTCACACCACACTTGGGTCCCAGGACCCTTTGAATTCCTCTTGGGAAAGTACCTGCCCATAGGTCACATGTACGTCTCTCGTTGAGCAGGGTCAGATCAAGCAGTCTCGAGATACCTGTCCAAGGGAAAAGCTCAGTTCCTGGAGAAAGAAACAAGAAGTCCAAGCCCACCTCTTCAGGGCAGCTTGAGCAGCAACAAGATATTTCCCAGCCATAGGATCCAAATCAGTCCCAAGCGTCCTGAAGGACCCCACCCCCTAGACCCTCAGCAGTATTTATTGAATGCATAGTGCTTGCTCTTACAAGCTCTCCAGAGGTTTCTTTTGTCTTGAACTCAAGAGTGTATGGAACACAGACATTCAGCAGCTCATCTATTCTCAGGGTTGTTTTTACTCTGTAAGGACACAAAGTGGTTTTTGAAGCTTCTCTTGTTTGTCAGAGGGTTCTGCAGCTACGAGAGAGCAGACTTTGGTGAGCAGAGGAGAGAAAGCTGTGTCTTTGTGCTTTCCTGTGATTGCTCTGCCAGAGAGTGACATCCCAGGGGAGCTGTCTAACAGCAGACAGCATTGCTAACAGGAAGCGGGAAGCAACATGGTTTTTAGCAATAATGATCAAACATTCTTTGAAATTTTCCCCTTTATCCTTGAAAATGCCTCGTGTTGGCTTGGATCTATTCACTCCTGCTTATTCATCTGAAGCGAGTCATCTCTGCGGATCTGTACACAGAAGTCATGGAGCTCTGAGGACATCGCTCGAGACAAAAGCTCCTAGGCGCAGAGGGAGGGCCAGGAATATAAACAGTCACTCCAAAGACTGAGGAGCTCTTTAAAAACCAGTAAAGGAGGAAGAGCCATGAAAACATCTCCAAAGGGACCTCGGGTTTTGAAGATGGCCCTTATAGCCTCTAAACATTTTTGACCATGTCATCTCTGACTCCTCTATCCTCTTTGGTCCACTCTTAGTATCCTCTGGCATGAACTTCCTTCATTAACTATCCATCCTCCCCGTGGGATGTTCTACATCTCCTGTCACCACCGCCTCCTTCAGCTTCACCATCACCATCCCCAGATGCCCTAGGATGTCCTGTTCTTGAAGGTTCTTCCCCACGATGCCTGAGCGTGGACAGAAGACCAGCAGCAGCTCCAAAATCATCTTGAATTTAGAAACCCAAATGTTGGTGGCTAGTACTGGATCTGTGTTCTAGAACTGGGTGTGGTGGTCCTGGAATCCCAGCACTTATGAGGCAGAGACAGAACGATCACCCCTGAGTCTGAAGTCACCAGGGCTACATAGAAAGACCTTGTCTCAAAAGAGTGGGGGGTGGCAGGTTGGAGGCAGAAAGTGAGTGGGGACCATGGCTAAGCAGTAAAAGAAAATGCTTACTGGGCAGGATTAGGACCTGATTTCCAATCCCCAGCACCCACATGACAACTAAACATGGGGGAAGGGGAAGGCTGAAACCCAGTGCTAAGAAGCAGAGAGAGCATTCTAGGAGTTCATGGGCCAGCCTGTTGAGAGGAAGCAAGTGAGCTCCAGATTCAGTGAGAGACAAATTCACCATCAAATCTCTGGCTTTCGTATGCACATGCGTGGGCTCAGGCAACCCACCCCAGCTCCCCCGCCCCCAATCTGTATTCTAACAGGTGTCTAGGTGATTTGTGAGCTCCCTAGAGACTGAAAATCACTGTTGACACCAGTTGTCCCTCTCTCTCAGAGAACAGAGGAAGAGGATTATCTTCCTCTGTTCACTAAATCATCCTCTCGGGCTCTGTCCTGGGCCCCAGGTTTCCGTGTGTTCTTTTCTCTAAGTGAACTCACTCACCAAACACCAAGCTAGTGTTTGTTTTCATATAAATGAGTCGACACCAGATATTCTCAAGTGTGGGTCTCCAAGTCTGGCCTTTGTTCTGAGCCCCTGGGATATCTGGTTACTTTCTGGATCTTTCTAGCAAAATATTACATGGCTTCCTAAACTCAGCTTGTCTGAGATGAACTCAACATCTCCTAACCCAGTCTGCATCTATGATGACAGTCTGGGCTACATGGTGTGGTTCTGGCAGCCACCTGGCCCCAGCCATCCCAGGAGCCAGTAACTCTCACCACTTAGGGATTTTGAAAGCCACAGCCTACAGCTCCTGGTTGAAGCCTGATTCTCAGATGAGAGCCATCACTAGCCTTCTTAGGGATGTGAGACTCCCTCACAAACTTATTTCTCACAGTCTTTATAAAAGATCAGTCTTTTTAGTCAGTCCCAATGTGGGTGAGCCAATCTAAGCCTGCTCTTACACCCAGGTCTCCTTAAGCCTCTGATTTCCTTCCTCCACACTAAATCAACATACATCTGTCACTTCCCATCTGCTAGGGTGAACCCTTCAGCCAAACAAGCCAGAGCCCCTTCCAGCTCTCTCAGCCGCAACATGAAATGAGGACCTTTCAACTTACTAAACTCACACCATCAAGCCCGACCTGATCCAAATTTATCTTCCTCTTTCCATTGCTCAATCACCCCACACCCTGGGAGTCTGCTCTCACACAAATTCTCAGAGTTTCTTCTGCCTGTGTAAATTACAGAACCCCATAGCTCTTGAAACATTGTGGATGATCTACAGTCACAGGTTAAACCTTGTGTGGTATGAGACTATCCTCTGAGCCAAACTGCTGCCATCCTTAGGAGTGTGGCTCAGCCTGCTCACCAACGGTCAGTTAGGCTTGCTGAGACAGGTACAAGGAGGGTTATATAAAGCCAGCCACCCCTCCCAAAGAGCTGTATGCAATTCTTCCCTAATTGTACATGATCGCCCGTCTCTGGGAAGGGGCTAGAGATATAGATGAGGAAGGATGAGGTGAAGGGACTCCACCCACACAGCTATGGGAGAATCATCATGCATGCTGGGGACAGACCTTCCATTGTAGCTGCTGTAGGGTCTCTCATGCTCCTGTCTGTCCCCTCACCCACAACCCTGTAAATAAGCTTAATAATCTCACTAGTCCCCCAGAGCAAAACTTTGGTGGAATTTCATACTGGTTTATCAGGTTCAGAAGAGGAGTGGGTGGGCATTGTTTATATCACATCGAAGGAAGGGATTTTAGAAACACCTTCTGATGGTTTGTATCTGCTTGGCCCAGGGAGTGGCACTATTGGAGGTGTGGCCTTGTTGGAGTAGATGTGGCCTTGTTGGAGTAGGTGTGTCACTGTGGAAGCCAGTTTTCTCTTAGCAGCCTTCAGATGAAAATGTAGAACTCTCAGCTCCTCCTGCACCATACCTGCCTGGATGCTGCCATGTTCCCGCCTTGATGATAATGGACTGAACCTCTGAACCTGTAAGCCAGCCCCAATTAAATGTTGTCCTTATATGGATCTTGAAAATATCATCCTGAGCGAGGTAACGCAGTCACAAAAGAATGAACATGGTATGTACTCACTGTTAAGTGGTTATTAGCCCAAAAGTTTGAAATACCCAAGAGTCACTTCGCAGCAACAGTAGTACTGAGTGTGAGGTCGCAGATGGAGGGCTTGGAGAAAGGACTGAAGGAGCTGAGGGAGTGTGCAGCCCCAGGGAGGTAGCAACAGTGGCAACTGGCCTGACCCCCAGTACTTCTGGAGACTGATCCACCAACTAAAGAATACACATGGAGGGATCCATAGTGCTGGCCACAAATGCGGCAGAGGAGGGTCTTGTTATCGTCAGGGGGAGGAGAGGCCCTTGGGCCTGAGGGTGTTATATCCCCCAGTATAGGAGAATGTCAAGGAGGGAAGACGAGAGTGGGTGGGGGGTGTGGTGGGGGGGTGGGTTGGAGAATATCCCCATAGTGGCAGGGGGAGGGCGGAGGGAATGGGGAGGTTCCAAAGGGGAGATCTGGAAAGGGGGAAACAGTTGAAATGTAAATAAAATATGAAAATAAAAAAAATGTTGTCCTTATAAGAGCTGCCTTGGTCATGGTGTCTGTTCACAGCAGTAAAACTCTAAGACACACCTTGTATCTCAGTTTCAGGGCCTGCTTTGATTTGAGTCCAGTGGTTAGCAGCAAAGAGGGTTTGTGTGGTGGCACCTGGGAGAATCAGTATTTCCAGTAACGGCTTCAGTGAAGACCATGACAATTTCTTTGGGCAACAGGGTTAATCTCCAAGATGTAAAACCCTGCATTGTTGAGAGTAGAGAGGCCATTTCCACTTGAGCAAAGGAGTCAAATCCACTGAGGGTAAAAAATGACTTCTGCCATTGGTAAAGCAAGCATCACAATGTAGGGCTCTATGTTCACCCCAACTTCTGGATCTCATTCTGTCCCAATAACCATTCTCACTTTAATAATAGACAGCAAGGCAACTTACAGTGGAATCTGGCCAGTTGCAGGGGGTTCTATATGCAGTTGTCATCTTAGGCAGAAAAGGAAACTTCCTATTCAAGGCGCACATGGAAAGTCCTAGGTCTTGTAGGTCTTGTAAGTGCTTGAACTGGGAATTTAATCCCTGAGCCCATGTTTTTCCAACATCAGGACCAACTGATAGTCATGATTATGTTAGTATGTAAAAATGTTTGAAAGTTGTGACTACAGTTACTTGGTTCCTTTGTTTTGTGTGTGTGTGTGTGTGATGTATGCACATATGTGGATGAGATGTTGCCTGTACATGAGAGCACATGAAGGTCAGAGGTTGATTGGATATTTCCTCTAGATGTTCGTTTGTTCATTCATTCACTCATTCATTCATTCATTCAACTCAAGAGTGAATGGAAGGGCCGAGAAGAACCACTTCTAGCCTCACCCAGACATTGGCTCTTTATTGCCTGAGTCTTAAGTCTGCCAGCTTTCTGACTGTTATAGATACTGCCCTCCTAGACTTCCAAGCAGGCCAACTGCAGACCTCTGGGTCTCCCAGCTCTCTCTTATCACATGAGTCAATCCCTTAGAATCTCTTTGCTTATCTGTCTATTTCACTGTATAGCATATGCATGTGCATATCTATGCAGATCTTAGTTCAATGTGGTTGTGGATATTGCTTCAGTTTCTCTGAAGAAGCCTAACAATGAGCAAACTTTCTCCTCTAAATGCTCTTAATTCTGCCTTAACTGCCACATCACTAAGAATCAGCACCATTGCTAGGGACCTCCTCCCAAGACCCTTAGGAGGACATCTCAAACAAAGAGAGCCCCATTCCATGACTCAATGTTGGCATCAGCCCTCTTGTGTTATTAGCCCTGGAAGTGAAGTTAGGGATGAGATGTGCTAGGAGTGTGTATGCTCACCGAGACACCTGGCACGGCCTAGGTAACAATGTCCTCTGTAGCTTTCTGAAAGGCAAGAAGTTGAAAAACAATGTGTACTCCCCATAAACTGTTAAACATCCCATCTTCTTACTTTTAAGATTTATTGATTTATCTGTATCAATGTTTTGCTGCATGTGTGTTTACGTACCATGTGTATGCAGGAGCCCCTTGAAGGCCAGAGGAGGGGATCCAAACTCCTGGAACTGAAGCTAAAGGGGTTTTTGAGTGCCATGTGGGTGCTGGGAATTGATGTTGGGTTCTCTGAAAAACAACTAGTGTTCTGAACTGCTGAGCCATCTCTCTAGCTGCTCTGACCTTGGTGTTGACCTCTATGAGTTACTATAAAAATGATAGCACTTTCTCCTCTCCATCTTCCCCTAACTGTAAGACACACACACACACACACACACACACACACACACACTCCTTCTCAAACTGCTGAGAGCTCTTAGACATACTTCAGACGGTGAAACGGCTATGGGGGACTCATCCATTAATAAGATTGACAGTGTTAATGTAGATGATAGCTTTAAAAAAAAAATCATTTGATTGGCAAGAAAGACCAGATAAGCTGTGTAGCTAACACTTTATGTAAAGCACTCAAATAAGGAGGGAGCTGCTACAGTAATTATGCCATTAAAAAAGAGTGTTCTGGGAGGGGCTGTGGGGGCTGGGAGGAGAGGAGGGGCTGCGATCGGGATGTAAAGTGAATAAATAAATCAATGAGGAAGAAAAAGTCTTCCAGGGCCAGTGAGACAGCTCAGAAAGTAGAGGCATTTGCCACCCAAACCTAAAGACCAGAGTTCAATCCGCAGAGCCCATACTTCAAAGAGAGAACCAACCCTTGAGTTGTCCTCTGATCTCAATATGCATATTCCTGCAGACACATCAAAGAGTGTTCCCAGGGCCAAAGAGATAGCTCAGTAATTAGGAGAGCTTCCTGCTCTTCCAAAGGACCCAAGTTCAGATCTCAGCACCCACATGGCAGCTCATAACCATCTTTAACTCCAGTTCCAGGAGATCCAACATCCTCTTCTTCTGGCCTTCAAAGGTACTAGCATTCACAAGCACACACACACATGTATATGCATAATTTAAAACTAAAATAAATATTTTTAAAGGGTTCCCAAAAGCTAAGAACATTATCAGATAGCATCTGAGACCTATAGCAGAGATCTCTCTGTCTTGATGTAACCCCTCTATCTGCTGGCCCTATCAATATGCTTTGAAAGTGCCTTGTGTGGTGGTTTGCATAGGAATGGCCCCTATTGATCCATGTGTTTGAATCTTGGTCCATAGGGAGTGGCACTATTAGAAGGTATGGCCTTGTTGGAGTGGGTATAATCTTGTTGGAGGAAGTTTGTCACTGTGGGGGTGAGCTTTGAGGTCTCAGAAGCTCAAACCAGTTCTCTTCCTGCTGCCTGTGGATCCAGATACAGAACTCTCAGCTCCTTCTCTAGCATCTTGTCTGCCTGCATGCCACCATGCTTCCTGCCATGACAATAATGAACTAAAACCTCTGAAACTGTAAGCTAGCTCCAATTAAATGCTTTCCTTTATTAGGAGTTGCCATGGTCATGGTGTCTCTCCAAAGCAATAGAAACCCTAAGACTCCTTGATATTTCATTTCTTTTCTTTGTGACTATAAAAAGTTCATGTAAACACACACAGGGGTTCCAATGGGCTTGAAGCTAACACTATTGCAATAAACTTAGGATATGTTTCTTAGAGTACAGTGTTTACAAAAAAGGTGCCTGTATTCTTTTCTAAGAAAAAGAGGTACCTCAGAGGTCCTCAGAGATTCTGCCTCTGTGATCCACCAAGCCTAGTAAGTAAGTGTGTGTGTGTGTATGTGTGTGTGTGTGCACGTGTGTATGCGTCATACTACAGGGAAACGTTGGGTTAGCATCAGGAAATCGAGGAGTGAGTTAAAATAACTCTACAATTTGTTAACTGCTCCAGGAAGAAGGCATTATTCAGTGCTCAGCCCCAAGTGAAAGATGTCAGAGATGAGATCTGACTCCCCATGCTTTCTGAGTCCAAAGCTTGTGTCCCTAATGTCCATGTAACCCTGTCTCCCAAGATGTTAGGAATGGGTGATTCCCTAGGAAACCATTTGTGATAAAGACGATGAAAGTAGAGAAACATCCAAGACCCAGACTATCAGTCCAACAAGGAAGACGGCCACTTGGCAGGATTCCAGTGCTTGCTGACCAGAATAGTCATGCTATATTCTGTATAGAATGAGGCAGGAGCTGGTGGGGACCCCCTTCCTAGGCTGAACTTGAGTCAGCTCCTCTGAGAATGCCTGTCTGCTAGGCCTACTTTTTGACCTGCCATCCTTGTCCTGCTGAGTAAGTTCAACAAGAATCCTGCCACCCTTGGTATCTAACCAAGCTCCATGCATTTATTACCCATCCACTGTCCCCACCATTTGGCCCATTAGATAGAAAAGCCCAGCCCTCCCCACTCCATTCCCAGCTGTCCTAACACAACGGTAGCCATCCTGAAGAGTGCTCACTGCCGCCTCACGCTCACTTGGAAAGACCCAGGAAAGGCCCAAAGCGCCCTTTGGCACAACCACACCCTTTCATCCTCAAAGCCCTCCCGTGTTAAATCAATGAGTGACGGGCGGGATGAAGAGATGGCTCATGTTTACATACCATTCTTGGAGAAGACCAGAGTTCAGTTCCCAGCACCCATGGCAGGTGGCTCGCAACTATTTACAACTCCAGCCCTGGGGGTCCAATACCTCCTTCTGGTCTCCATGAACACCTACATCCACACCCACCCTACACACACACACCACACACGCACGCACTCCTACATGTAATTAAAAACAAAATCTTTAAGCTGTTAACTGAGTACAAAACCCCTCTCTCCCTTCTAAGTCAAGGACCTATCAAAATTTATGAGAAAGATATTCTAACAAAAATAGTGAAATGACCATGATACAGAAATAAGAATGGCAGCCCCTCAAAGCCTAGGCCATCTCAATGAAGAGCACCTACGGTCATAAAGCCTCAGGATGAGAGTGACAACCACCCAAGAAAGCCTGGGCTCCACTGGCATATTGGCCTGTTTTCTGTTGCTATAATACCTGAGGCAGGTATAGCGCAGAGGAAAGTTGTCCTTGTAAGTTCACTGTTGAAAGTTCAAGTCTGGCCGGGCAGTGGTGGCGCACGCCTTTAATCCCAGCACTTGGGAGGCGGAGGCAGGCAGATTTCTGAGTTCAAGGCCAGCCTGGTCTACAGAGTGAGTTCCAGGACAGCCAGGGCTACACAGAGAAACTCTGTCTCAAAAAAAACAAAACAAAACAAACAAACAAACAAAAAAGACAGAAAGTTCAAGTCTGAAGTCCAAGACCAACTGATACATCAGGCCAGCCTCTGATACAGGGCTCTCTGGCTACATCACAGCATGGCAGACAGCATGGTGGAAGTAGCCTTGTAAGAAGAACAATCACATAACATGACAAGATGCTGGAGAAATTCTTAGATCAGACTAGCTCTACGTAACAGTTGCTGTTGGGGAACTAATCTGAGTACTGAGAGAACCCCACTCCCCTCTTCTGAGTATGGTGCCCCAATGGCCTTCTACTGGACCCTTCTCCAGGGCCTCATGCCACCTCTCACACTGCCACACTGGAAGCAAGTTTCCAACACACAAGCTCGGGGACACACTGAACCCATCTTCAGAGCACAGCAGGTGGAGTTCCAGAGGATGGAGTGATGACATCACATAATAAGCATATTTAATCAGTGAATTATACAGGTAATCTGTAAGGTTGGTCTCAGATGAAAGGCAGGTCTCATATTTACTATGTAGCCCAGGCTAGCCCTGAACACATGGTTATCTTCCAGAATCTGCCTCTCAAGTACTGGGATTGCAGATGTTTTCTCCATTTCAGCCATACACGGTAAACTTTGTTAGATTGTATTTTAACATAAAACCATAAAAACTGATTGCTCAAAACCACTGGCTCCATTTTTGAGATAGAGTCCCAGGACTGTTAGTGCAGCTTCAAACTCCCTGTTAGTCAAGGATGACCTTGAATCCCGTATCCATCTGTTTCCACCCCAAAAGCGCTAAGATCATAGATATGTACAACTACCCCTATTTTGTGTGATGCTCGGGATGGTGCATGCTAGGCAAGCAACGTAACTGAGCTACACCTCCAGCCCTGGTCATACACTTACAAAGGTAAAATGTTATGCTTATGCGTGTTTTACTACTATAAAAATAATCTACATTTTGACTGGGGAAATACACGTATTGTGTGCACCTTCATAGAAGTATTTGTCAATACTTGTCCATATACCCAACAACCTTATTTTCTAGAGTCAATATTGATAGCATTTGTGAGATAAATCCTTTGTAAACGTCTTCAACTCACATTTTCTGTGTTGATGGTTGATATGCAAGGGGCATTCCATTTTATGAGCTAGGGCAAAGCCTGCAGGATTGCTATGAAGGAGTAGACCTATGAGGTCATACAGCATCATGGAAACCAAGACAGCAAAGCAACAATGAACTCATTTTGATACTGTGCTACGAGCAAAGTAACCTGAAATGATGTAATGTCTATGTGCATAGCACATATGAGAAGTGCTTAAAAGCCTCTTTGTTCTGCGCTGACGCTGGGGCAGGTGCTGGCACATGCTGAGGTAAATGGGACAGGCTGAGGCTCCAGGACAGAAGCTGACAAGCAAATAAACAGACCTGCTGTTGGCCCAAGTCTAGGGTCTCATTTCAGTGGCCACTCAGTGACTGGGACGCTTGGAGAAAGAATTCAAAATATCTTGAGATAGATAGATAGAGAGATAGAGAGAGAGATGAGAGAGAGAGAGAGAGAGAGACAGAGAGAGAGAGAGAGAGAGAGAAAGAAGCTCTGCTTAAGTCTCTCCATATGTGAGACTCCTCTCCTCTGGGCATGATTGGCTGCTCTCCCAAATTACACACTGGAAACAAAAATATTTATTGTGCTCCTGGGGTGTGGCATAATTTATGAATGCAGAAGATTCAAGAGCAGGAAGATCTACATCTTGGTCCTTATTTTCCACACTGTGCCTCTAATTGGGAGGACAATAACTAAGAAAAAGTGACAAGGATACAGGGCCATGTGTGAGAGACAAACACTCATCCTAATAGAAGTGTAGATTGAGATACCCCTCCATGGAAGTAACCTGGTCTTAGGGATCAAAATTCCAATTGAGAATCACCTTTGACCCCTAACTTGTCTCCTGGGAATTTATCCCTAAGCTGTAATACTTAAGAAATAGCATATATTTAAATGGATTCATTGTGGCATTGCTCTGAATAATGAGAGATAGGAAGAGTTCAAATCCCTTTGACCGGGAGACTGATTAACTACACTGTGTCACACACATACAACATAAGACTCTGAAGGCCTAAAAATACACGAGGAAGCGTTCAGTGTGCAGGTATTTTAAAGGTCTCCAATACAGTATGTGACCAAAAAGCCCAGCAAGATGCAGAAATATGTGATGCTTCCATTTATTTTCAAGAAGGGAAAACTAAGAACATGAACTATTTGCATGTGTTTAATTCAAATTCATATTCATAAGCTATATGAATACACATACACACAAGCACACTGGCTACTGGAGAGGGTTGATGGGGGGGTGCTATGGTTTGAATATAGTTTATTCTCTCTAAAACTCAAGCTGAAAGCCAATATCCATTATGAGCTATAAGAGGTAGGACCAGATGATTAGAGCTCTGCCTTCTTGTACGGATTAATAAATTCTCCTTATTAATGAGCTAGTAGCTATCTTGAAAATGGGTCTGTGGGACTGGAGGGAAGGCTCAGCCCTTAAGAGCAATTACTGCTCTTGAAAAGCACTCGGAGTTTATGAGTTCCAGAATCTGGCACCCATGTCGGATGGTGCACAGCAGCCTATAATTCTAGATCTAGGGCGATCCAATGCCTCTGGCCTCCAGGGCACCTAAATTCACATGCACACACCACATGCATATACAGAATTTAGAATAATAAAAAATAATTTCTTAAAAGAAAGAGGGTCTGTTTGTTGTTGTTGTTGTTGTTTTGTTTTGTTTTTCTGAGACAGAGTTTCTCTATGTAGTACTAGCTGTCCTGAAACTTCACTCTGTAGACCAGGCTGGCCTCGAACTCAGAGATCTGCCTGTCTCTGCCTCCTGAGTGCTGGGGACTGAAGATAAGCACTAGGGGAAAGAGAATCTTCTTGGTCTCTCCCATGTCTCTGTCTCTAGTTTGTGAGCTGCACTGTGCCAGATGAGGAAGATTCTGTACAACAGATGTGGCCCCTTGACTTTGGATGAGAACTGTAGCCAAAACAGACCTCCTGTCTTTATAACTTACCCACTCTGTGGTATAGAATGGTTCGCACAGAAAACCAGCTCAGACAGAGGGTGAAAACAGAGTGGATGGGCAGAAAGACCCCTGCTGTATGAGGCTCAGAAGTCTTCTCATTCAGAGTAGGCAAGCAAGAAGTGACTGAAGAAGCCACCTCTACCATGACCTGGCATGCCGAGGAGGAAGCTGGCTGCTACTGGAGTTGCCATATGAAGCCTGTGCTCCGTGAACAGTCAGGAATATGACAATGACAAGTGGGCTGCTTCTGTACCAAGCCTCTGTGCCACAGCCCTGCTCAGCTGCTAGGCTTCTCTGCAGGTGTATCTGCCTCAGCCAGGTTATGGAGCACCTCAAATGATCACTGCCCCACCCCTGATGCTTGTGATCAGCTCTCCTCGACAGTTACCAGAATCCATCTCCCCACCTCCAGCTTCCTCAGCTTGAATCTTTATTAAGTAGGATAGAAGGGGGTAGGGAAGGTCGATTAAGTGAGTGCTATTAACAGTGGACCCGAGCCTGGGAGGCCAAAGAGACTGGGATGGATGATGGCCGCCAGCCAGGCCAAACTTGGAACACTCCTCACAGATACCAAAGAGACATGTGCCCCATGCCAACGCTGCTGGCTCTGGGTTGGGGAATAATGGGTGGTTGCTTTTCTAGGATTTCTTTGATGTGCCTTCCAGTTGCTTTTATGAGTATGGATCATTCTTATAAACCAAAAAAGTACAAGAAAACAACAGAGATGAATGCGTTAAAGACAAAGCCACACCAAGATTCTTATGTAGTCTGAAGCCTTTAAAGACAAAGATGGCCAGGTGTGGTGGCTCATGCCTTTAATCCGAGCACTAGGGAGGCAGAGGCAAACAGATCTCTGCAAGTTGGAGGCCAGCCTGGTCTATATAGTGAGTTCCAGGAGCTGGGGGTGTAGTTTAGTTGGCAGGGTTCTTACCTAGTATGTGTGAAGCTCTAGGTTTGGGTCTCAGCACCGAATAAAGCAGGTGTGGCGGTGCACACCTGTGATCCTAGCACTTGAGTGATGGGGAGGCAAGGGGGGCAGGAGTTCAAGGTCATCTTCAGCCACACACAGTGAATCCTAGACAAGTGTGAGTGACATGAGATCTTATCTCAAGGAGGGGAGGGGGAAGAAGGGAGAGAGGAAGGGAGGAAGGGGAGAGAAAGAACAGGCAGCCTAACTGTCACAGGGCTGTAGCCCAGTGGTGAACTGCTGCCCTAGCATGTATGAGGTCCTGGGCTCAGCTCCCAGCTGGTATCAAAGATCCCAATGGGCTGTAGGCCAATGTGACCCAGCTGACCTGAAGGACAGAGTAGGACTGTCTGGGGTGAGGAGGTACAGCAAGTAACGGATGCTTTAAGGCCAGCAGCTCACTCCTGCAGGCCCTCTCCTTACTGGCTTTGAAACTCAGTAGCCCCCAAGCCATCTTCCTCCCCCACTCTGTAAACCCAAGTGTTGCTGACGGCATATTCATCTCCCCAACTTAACCACTCTATATTCAAACCATTGACATTTTCCAGTCCCAGCCCTTCACGATTAAGTAAAATCAACTAATATTTAAATTAGTGGGGCTGGTTTTGGCATGCACACGTATCAAAGTCTCTCACCCATTTAATGCAAAGCTTTGTACTAATTAATAAAATTAGATGTAAAAATCAAACCCCTCAGTGCTTGAACAATCCAGCAGACCTAAGCACCTCCAATGTCTCCAAGTGTCACAGGTTTTACTAAATAAAGCCTTCCTGAATCCCAAACTTGGAAGCAGCATGGTGGCCAACACCCCGCCCTGCTTTAGTCAGAACTCTGGATTGTAAGTGCCAGGAACCCAGGTGATGGAAAGGGGCATGCAGTAAAAAACACAATGCAAATAAGAGCTAAGCCAAGTCTGGGAACCCAACCCAAGCTTGAGCAGGACTTTGCCCTTTGCTGCCACCTCTCACAGTAAGACACTTTCACAGGACAGGAAACATAGACACCCAGAGGTCAAGAGTTGCCATTTCAGACTTCAAGCTTTTGTTAGTTCTATGTTCGAAAAATCCTAAGAGGAATCTTCAGTCAGTTTGGGTCAGATCAGTGGGATATACGAACGTTGTAGCATTTGCTGCCAGAGGAAGAGGTCAATCAGTACCACAAAAGCAAATAGAAATTGCTGTAAACAGAGCCACCATTTCTCCGCCTAAAGCTGTTACATTGAGGCTTAATTCTTCAGGGTATATCAGTATTGAGATGTAGGACCTTGTGGGATGTGTTTGGGCCCTGGGAAGGAAGCCCTCAGGAATGGCTTGATGCTTTCTGGGGGAGCTATAGAGCTAGAGCTGCCTTAGTTGCCATAAGAGTGGGTGGCTACATGAACCACCACACACTGCCTGTCTTCACACAGGACGCTTGCCCTTCCACTTCCTGCCATGAGTTGAAGCAATTCAAAGCTTTCACTGTACATTGTTAAACATCCAGTCTTGATGTCCAAGCCCAGCTATGAACCAAAATAAGCCTCTATCAGCTCTCCACTCTGTGGTATCACATTAGAACAGTGGAAGGCAGGCTAAGGTCTATGTCATTACACTCCAATAGAAAGGAATGCTCTAAAGGGACATTTCAGACTTCTTTGGAAGGCACCGGAATGCCAGGGGGGTCTCCTGGGAGCAGGCATTTCCCTCACAGTGTAGCCTCACCCTCCACTCAGAACTACCCCCCCCGCCTTACCAAAACCCCAACTGTTATGTGCCACCCAATTGCTCACAGATGGTAAATTCTAAATGGCAGCAGTATTACATGCCCCAGAAAGTAGTATCTTTAATGGCAGGGGCTTCTCTCAAGTGAATAGAGCTATTGTACAAAAAGAGAATGGTTTCCACGTCCTGACTCATCCTGACACCACCTGCTCTCTCCCATCCACATGACCAGCAGCTAGGCCTACTGTTTCTGCATCATCAATAACAAGCAGCCTTCCAATCAGTCCTGAGCTCCGGATCCGCTGTTATCCTGGCTGAGGCCCCCTCATGACCATGCTGGATCATTCCATAGACACCAGGGTGGGCTAATAGATATCCTAGCCCTTATTAACCAAGGACTTATTTATAAAGAATGATTGTGACCTGGGGATGGAGCTCGGTGATGCAGCGCTTGCTTGCAAGTGTAAGGGACTCTGGATTCAATATCTAGTGCCACATAAAAAGACACGGAGGTTGAGAAGACGGCTCAGTGGGTAAAGTGTTTGTTGTGTGAGTGTGGGAACAAGAATTTGAATCCACAGTGGGTATGGTGGCACACTGCAGTGCAGACAGGGGTCCGCAGCTAGTAGACAGACAAACAAAATCCCAACATCAACTTTGAGCCTCCACCAGCACAAATACACACGTACACATACATCTGTACACATATTTGCACACATGTGACTATGTATACACATATGCACACCACACATACACACACAAAAACACGGTATTTCAAAATTAGTAAAGCATGCTCCACAACTATCTCTGGGTAATCACGTAAAACCCATCAATTCATCTGAGATGTTTTCTTTTTAAACAAAAGGCATAATAATTTTAAATTTTTATTTATTTTTATTTTAAT
Source organism: Rhynchomys soricoides (assembly GCA_019843965.1). Lineage (NCBI taxonomy): Eukaryota > Metazoa > Chordata > Mammalia > Rodentia > Muridae > Rhynchomys > Rhynchomys soricoides. The sequence goes on from JADRCH010000013.1 coordinate 7,793,856, forward strand.
GTACATTTGTGTTTGGCCTGTATATAACATGTCTATGTGAGGGTGTCAGATCCCCTGGAACTTGAGATACAGACGGTTTTGAGCTACCATGTGGGTGCTGGGAATTGAACCCAGGTCCTTTGGAAGAATAGCCAGTGCTCTAAACCTCTGAGCCACCACTCCAGCCCAAGATATAGTATAGTATTTTATAGATTTCTGGAGATTGCTTTTGACATAGAATCTCTTACCCAAATGTGAGGATAGAAGTGCTTCAGGAGTTTTTCAGGTTTATGAGTCGTTTCATGGGTGAAACATCCCTAAATCTGAAAATGCTCCCAAACCCAAAACTTTATGACCATTTTTCAATGCTCAAGTTTTCAATTTTGGTATCTATCTTTGGATCCGAGTGCTTCACTTGTGTATGCTGTTAATATCAGAGGTCCTGTGCTAACCTTCCAAAAGTCAAACAAATCTGAGATGACAGAGAAAGTTGGAAAATCCTCTGCTGCATAATTTTCTTTGTCTCCCAAAGATCTGCCATTTTTTTTTTCCGGTAAGTCTAAAAAGTTTGCGCACACAGTGGGTCTCTGCTCCCCTGCTAAGCAGCGCTACTGCCCTACCCAACACAGAGAGCGCCGTTCTCTCGGGAGTGGGTACAGCCAGCACTTATTATATTTCATATTTCTATTATCCCCAATATAGCCCGTCAGATTATGACCCTATGGAGGGGTAAGCCCTTCAATGAGGTCACCGTTCCCATGGAGCCAATCACTTCCCCAAAGTGCACCTGTAACTATGGCTACTCTGGGAATCAAGCCTTCCACACATGAGCATTGGGGATGGGGGGAAGGGGGATATATTCCAGATCAAAACCATGTGAAAACTACTGAATTGTGGTATGAAAAAGGAGACAGGGCTCCAATCGATGGAGAATTTTAAGCTGTATCAGTATATGATGGTTCGGAAATGGTCCCAAATATGCAGATGCAGGCAGAGCATGGAGCTAAAGAGATGTGAGAATACATATTGGCTCAACGACACTGTCCCACCAGATGTGACAGCACACATCTGTAACCCTAACACACAGGAAGCTGAGGCAGCAAGGTGGCAAATTTTAGGCTAGCCCTCACCATACATACACACTCAAACAAGCAAAAAGCCCTCAATGGTATCTCACTGAGAATTATTTTATATATATACATATATATATATTTTTTAAAGACAAGGTCTCCCCTGTGTAGTCCTGGTTGGCCTGAACTCACTATGTCCAACTTTGTAGACCAGGCTGGCCTTGAACTCTGAGATTTGCTGACCACTGTCTCCTGAGTGCTGGGATTATAGGTATGCACCTCCACGTCCAGCTAACTTTTCTTTTTTTATATACTCAGATCAAACACAGGTAACCTGATCTCACTGTGAACTCTACCTCAGCCTCCTGTGTGTGAGGGTTACAGATGTGTGCCTTCACATCTGGTGGGACACAGTGTTGGTGAGTCAGTCTCCAATACTATCTCTCTCTCTCTGTTTATATCTGCACATTGGGGAATCTAAACCATTGTATACTAATATAGTGTAAAATACTCCACAGATTGGAGCCCTCTCTCCTTTTTCAAACAACAAACTCTCCCAAGGCAAATTTCTATTTACGTTTTCCCTTATTTAAGGACCCTCAAAGATCATAGAGAGCAAGTTTAGGGCTAAACATAAATATTTGTCTCCTCCCTATCCAAGTAAAATTTGTAAGACTCTATGTCTCAGAAAAACAAACACCCCACCACACACACATAACAACAACAATAACATGGGCCTGGAGAGATGACTTTTCAGGTAAAAGCACTTGTTGCTCTTCCAGAGAACCAGGGTTTATCTCCCAGCACACACAAGGCAGCTCATTGCCATCTGTAGCCCCAGTTTCAGGAGATCCAACACCCACTTCTGGTTTTCACCAGCACTGCATGCATGTGGTGCACAGACAAACATATAGGTAAAAAATACCCAAGCACATTTTTTTAAAAACATGTTTTAGAAACATTGGGAATTCTCTTTATGTTCTGCTTAATTTTACTGGGGACTTTAAAGCGCTCTAAAAGAATTAAATAAAGTGGAAGAAAAAATTTGAATAAACATTTCTCCAAAAAGATTCATAAGTGACCCATAAGCACACAAAAAATGCTTAGTGTCATTAATCAGCAGGGAAATGCAAACCAGATTCATGATGACACATAAGATATCACACCCACAACCGTGGCTGGATTAAAAGAAAGACTTAGGAGAAACTGGAAGCCTTGACCCTTGGACATCGCTCTACAGAAAATAGCTTGGCAGCCTCCTTCCCTTCCCCGGAGAAGTTACCATGGAACACCACATGACCCAGCAGTTCCATTCCTGAGTAAAGAGCCAATAGAATGGCATGTGAACAGATATGGATGGGCAGAGCGGCTCAGTCAGTGGCTAGAAGATACAAGGGACCTAAATTCAAGGTGAATGGATGTTGTATAGAACAGCATCATACTTGCCCATGAAGAGTGACTAATGCCTATGATCACGGGAGCTTTACCACAGAGGCAATGCCGGAGAACTAGCACCAACATAACCAATACAAGTTCTACATGGGGGTGGAAGTGGCCAAGGTAATGGTTCTATAAATTACATCAATCACAAAATAAATCTTTAAATTTAAGGGAGATATAGAGGGGACTTCAAAAAGCGTGTGTGGGTGTGTGTGGGTGTGTGTGGGTGTGTGTGGGTGTTGAATTTTTCACACTGAGCATGTGAAAAATAAAAACTTTAAATTTTAATAAGAAAGAAACTGTAGCACAGGATAATATACATATGGTTGGTAATGGAGGAAACATTTTTAAATGAGACTTAAGAGTACAAATCATAAATACGTGATTATGAAATAGTTGATATCATTAAACTTGAACTCATCTATTCATTCAAATAAACCATAAACTGAACATGATTAAAATATGCTGTTTACTATATGAATTATCAAATAAAATATTTTGTCTTAACAAGTAAATTATAAAACAAAATAATAAGCACGAAGCTAAGCATGGTGATTCACTGGTTTTTGTTATTGTTGTTGTTGTTTTTGGCTTTTTGAGACAGGGTTTCTCTGTGTAGCCCTGGCTGTCCAAGTACTTGCTCTGTAGAGCAGGCTGGTCTCATACTCAAGAGATCTGCCTGCCTCTGCCTCCCAAGTGCTGGGACTAAAGTCATGTGCCACCACTGCCCTGCAACTCACAACTTTAACCCTACCACTGAAGAGAGTTTTGATGAGAAGGATCATGAGTTCAAGGCAAGCAGAGGCCACATAGGGAGTTCTATGCCAGCAAGGCTCCTTCTCAAAACAACTGAGGAAATGGCTCGGCAGTTAAGAACACGTGTTGTTCTTCAAGAGGACCCAGGCTTGAGTCCCAGCATGTACATGGTGGCCTACAACCATCTGTCACTCCAGTTCTATAGGATCTGATGCACACTCCTGTCTTCCACAGGCACCAGGCATGCATGTGACACGCAGTCATACATGCAGACAAAACACCTATACACACAATAAAATAAATACCGAGACGTTGAATATATACAGGAGGCATCAACTGTTTGCATCACGGGATTCCCCGACCATCTCCCCACTCCCATGCTGTGAGCTCTCCAGCTGCAGCATAGCTTCTCCTCTCCCCGCTAGGAGACCTCTTTTCTACAGACTGAAGAGGCAGCCGCAATGCCTCCTGGGTACAAAGACACACTCCAAGGAGAGTGTCATGTGTCCCTCCTCCCATCCGCTCCCACAGAGATAACAAAGTATTTTCTGTATCCAACGAAGAGCTCTCTAACGCCTTTCTTCCATTGCACCTACTACACAGCAAGAATGTCAAGGAGCTAGAAATGACAATGACAACTTCCCATGGAATGGGGAGGAGGCAGAGTGCTTAGGCCTAAACCTTCCTAGCCCTTTAAAGTCAACTGAGGCACGATTTAAGATGCACTTACAGTATAGTGTGGAAGTACTAAGTTGGGGAGAGTCCCCTTCTCTCCATCCCTGTTTCTGTCCCTTCCACTTTTTACCCCTCCATCTCTCTCTACCGCTTCGACTCTCTCCCTTTCTCTCCCCCACTTCTCCCGCCCGAGTGTGTGTGCAAGGGTGGGTGTATGAGTGCAGGTGCACGTGTCTCTACACTCATGTGCCTGTGCGTGCGTGGGTGCAGGGGTGTCAGCTGGTTTGAATGAGAACTGTCTCTCACACTCTCTAGCATCTGTACATTGGGTCCCCAGCCGGTGGCATGGTTTGGGGAGGTTTAGGGGGTTCTAACTTGGTACAGGAAGTAATGTTGCTTGAGGTGGGCTTTGAGGTAAAAAGTCTCAAGCCATTTCTACTTCATTTTCTCTGCTTACATTTGACGATGTAAGCCCTTGGCGCCCTGCCCCTACTGCCATGCCTGTCACTTGATGGCACGGTTTAAGCCCAAATAAACTATCCTATAAATCTTTGATCATGGTGTTTTGTCACAACAACAGAAAAGTAATGAATACTCTGTGTGTGTGTGTGTGTGTGTGTGTGTGTGTGTGTGTGTGAGAGAGAGAGAGAGAGAGAGAGAGAGAGAGAGAGAAACGAAGAAATTTTATATTGAATGTAAATCCTCATACATGCTAGACAAGCACTGTACCGCTGAGATACATGCCCCAGCTCTCCTTTCCCTTTTCACTCTCTGTAGACCAGGCTAGCCTCAAACTCACAGATATCAGCCTGCCTCTGCCTTCCAAGTAGGATTAAAGGCCTGTGCCACCACTGCCTGGCTTCTTTTTGCATTTTAAGACAAGGTGTAATCCTCCTGCCTTAGCCACCAGAGCAGTTGGGCTGACAGGTCTGCAGCACCAGGCCTAGCCAGAGGTAGAGTCTCTGAAGAGGAGGCACATATACATAACAGGGCACAGAGGCTCTCCAAGGAGAAGTTGCCTCTGACCTCAAAGGATCAGCAGTAGCACAGGGTTGTGGGAAAGGGTACCATGAGCGAAGAATTAAGAGTTGCCCCCTGCTGGCACCTGTGGGTGAGAGCTGAAGGGAACTGAAAGGGAGGGAAAGGGGAACCTGAAGAACAAGCAGTATCCATCAGACAGGGCCTCTCAGTACGTGAGAGGACGTCATCTTCCTATAACAGGAGTTTGCTTATGAGAATGGTGGGATTTGGTGAGCATTTTTCAAAAATGCTCCTGACCATGATGATGTCAGGCGTAGACGGGATAGGTGTTCAGACAGAATGAGAAACCACTAGGAGACAGTAGCAGATGAAAGCTCAGGAGCCAAGTGGGCATACCAGAGATAGAGGAGCTGGCCTGGGCAAGGCAAGTAAGCAGCTATGAGGAAAAAGCCTCTAGAGCATCCCCGGACTTCCAGCATTGACTTCAGCTCATGTCCTTGGCTGGGTCATTTGAGTGGCTGGTTGTTTAGTCCTCCAGTCTGTCACTTAGAACTAGAGAGTTCCAAGAAGATAGGATCAACTAGAGGGGGAAGCCCAGGGAAGAAGCCACAGAAAGAGGGGCCTAAGGGCAAGAACAGTGTGAGGCAGAGGACCGAAGCAGAACAGGTGACTGCAGGGGAGCCTGGGCCAACAGCCCCTGGCCCCTGAGAGATGCTCAACTGTGGGCTGAGCAGCAAGGGCACCACTGGTGACTTCTGTGAAGACAATTTCAGTGGTGAGGGGGAACCAAGAGAGAAGAGGAGGGATGAGGGGTGTGTGGGAGTCAGCGAGCACAGGCAAGTCTAAAGCCAAAGCTGTTGTTGGAGAGGAGGGTGGCTGGGAAAGTCGGTTTTGCTGGTGAGATGGGCGTGTGGACAAAGGACAAGGCTAGAACATTGGTGGAGCCCCAAAGTTACCCCACCTGGCAACACACATCTGTAAGGCCATCCCTCTCAAATGGGAGGCAAGAGGGTCTAGTCTATGTAGTATAAGATCTTACTTTCAAGGGAAACCAAAACCAAAACCAAAACCATGGTTCTAATTCAAGAGCTAAGCACCCTAAGCTAGAAAGGAGCAGGAAAATAATGGGGTACATGGGACCTGGAGATGGCTCAGAGGTTAAGAGCACTGGCTGTTCTTCCAAAAGTCCTGAGTTCAATTCCCAGCAACTACATAGTGGCTCACAACCACCTGTAATGGGGATCTGGTGCCGCCTTCTGGCGTGCAGGCATACCGCAGGCAGAATGTTGTATACATAATACATACTAAAGACAAAAAGAAAAAAGAACAGGGAATGTGTGAAATTAATCAGTGGGGGGCATGGTAGGGGAATTGTTTGACAGCCTTGATTTAGTAAGGGGAGCATGGGAGGCCATTTGAAAAAACTGCTGTGAAGAACAGAATGAGAACAAACCAGCTAGAACAGGTTGTGTGCTTTAAGGGTCCCTTGGGTAACAGAAACCATTTCAGTTTTACCAAGATCTACATGATAGAAAGGACAGCACCCAGGGGTCCTGGGTTTGGGTCCTTTAATGACCTCAAAGAGGGAGTTTAAGTTTGCTGACTTAATTCTTAGTTTGCTGTAAGCTGCCGAGCTGATGGAGATGAGACACTGGAAGGCATCACAAAATAACATGACAGAGCGGCTGTTGAGGGACATTGGACTGACTGGCTGTGTGGCTCAGGTCACAAAGCTGATGCAGGAACACCACTGTATGAGGAAGCTTGAGCTGCAATTCAAGTTCCACACCAGCCTGGCAGAGAGGGGAAGAGAGCAAAGGCAGTAGGGAAACAATGCATCTGTATGTGTTTAGGTGCTGGGAAGATGGCTCAGTCAGCAAGGTGCTTGCCTTGCAAGCACAAGGACCTGAGTTCAATTCCCAGAACCCACATGAAAAAGCCAGGGGTTATGGCAAGTGCTTGTCCTTCCACACATTCGGAAGGTGGAAACAAAGGGATTCTGGGATGCTTCAGTGGTAACAGGAGCCCCCAGGCTAGTGAGAACCCACACACACACACACACACACACACACACACACGCGCGCTCTCTTTCATCTATACCTATAAAATAAAGGTCACAGTTCTCTTAAGAGCAGACATAATACTTGGCCAGAGCAGACACTAGGAATGCCAGATAAGGCCCTTTGGGATGAGGACCCAAAGATTCAGTTGAGGAGTTGAGAGCTCATGTGAGACGCTAAGTGGAGACAGCTAGCAACCACGACCAACTACCTGCACTTTCCAAATGCTATCTTTGCTTTTGGATTATGTTGCTCCACCCATCCTGAAATAGCCACAAGAATATCTGAATCACAGGAAGACTTGATTCAAATACTGTTTGGTTTTTGTCTGTCTGTAGCCCAGGGATCCTTTCTCACAGGGACTCCCCAAGGCTCTCCCCCTCAGCCCCTCACAGCCCCACACTCTGAGCCCTTGGGTACCACACATTCCAACTACTTCCGATCCACAGCATGTGGGAGGCAGATGCGGCACAACATAAGCAAGTCTTTTTATTTTTTATTTTTATTTATTTTTTCTGAGACAGGGCTTCTCTATTGTCATTCTGGTGTCCTGGAGCTAGCTATGTAGACCAGGCTGGCCTCACACTCAGAGCTGCTCCTGCTTCTGCCTCCTAGGTGCAGGAATTAAAACCATGCATTCCAAAGTCCCATCTCTCCTGCGTCACATCTTTGATGATGCTCTCACCTTTTCCTTCCCTTCTGTTTCTCATGGTTTTGTTGTTTAGGACAGGGTCTCTCATGAACCTCAGGTTGACCTTAAATTCATTTTATAGCTGAGGCCGGCCTGGAACTCCTGGTCCTCTAGTGCTACCACCCAAGTGCTGGGATTCCAAGCAGGCACCACGATGCCTGGCTACATTTCACCACCTCGATACCAGCAGCCAAACACATCCAATTCTAACCACACAGTCTCCTTTATCAATTGCCATAAGGCTAACAAGATGATAGACATAGTTAGCTTCCTGCTTGGATGGACGGAGCAGCTTCATCAGTTCAGAGCCTTTGTTGGTACCAAGCACTAGTCTGGCCAGGAAAGCTGGATTTTGGTTTTACATTCTCACTGTGCCTTGGCTTGTGCAGTGACCCTGGGCAAATCACTTGGTAACCCTGAGCTAGCCTCTTCTCATCTGTAAGCATAGCAGGCTAAAGAGCGCTAGACATATCTCTGGCTGTCTCACAGCCCTGGTCTCTGGTGATCTGTCATAGAAGAATCAGGCTAGTATTCTTTTCTTGGGCTGGGTTGTATAAGGTACCTTTTACCTCCCCCCCCCTCCCCCCGTGGAATTGCATTTTTGACTTTCCTTATCTGAAATTTGTCACAAGCTCCTAGACAATATGATGGCTAATGGGATTTTATATCATTCTGTATATGATAAAATCTATAAAGACATACGATGTATTATATTAGCTATTACTTATTTTTTTGTTTGAGATAAAGTTTCACTACGTCGCCTTTGGCTGGCCTGTAACTCTCTGTGCAGACCAGGCTAGCCTTGAATTCACAGACATCCACCTATCTGTTTTCCCAGTATTAAGATTCAAGATGTGCATGTATCTTAGGGTTTCCATTGCTGTGAAGACATCATGACCACGGCAACTCAACTCTTATAAAGGAAAACATTTAATTGGGGCTGTGTGATGGTTTGTATATGTTCAGCCCAGGCAGTGGCACTATTAGAAGGTGTGGCCCTGTTATAGTAGGTGTGGCCTTGTTGGAGTAGGTGTGTCACTGTGGGTGTGGGCTTTAAGACCCTCATCCTAGCTGTCTAGAAGTCAGTATTCTGCTAGCAGCCTTCAGATGAAGATGTAGAACTCTCAGTTTCTCCTGCACCATGCCTGCCTGGATGCTGCCATGTTCCCACCTTGATGATAATGGACTGAACCTCTGAATGTTTAAGCCAGCCCCAATTAAATGCTGTCCTTATAAGGGCTGCCTTGGTCATGGAGTCTGTTCACAGCAGTAAAACCCTAACTAAGACAGAAGTTGGTACCAGGGACTGGGGTATTGCTCTGATAGGCCAGACCATGATTTTGTTTGGAAGAATGTGGGTTTGGGGACTTTGGAAAGTAGCGGAATGCTTTAAATGGGGCTTAATGGGCTATCCTAGTAGGAACAGGGAAGATTTTGTTGCCAAGTATGATTTGAATTGTGCAGACCTGGCCCAAGAAGTTCCAGTGGAGAAGAATTTGAGAATGTGGCCTAGCGACTGTTTCTGTTATATTTTAGTGAAGAATATGGCTGCTTTCTGCCCTTATCTGAAGAGTCTACCTGAGGCTAAGATAAAGAGATTTATATTAATTTCATTGACAAAGGAAATCTCTAAAAAGCCCAGCAGAAACTTTGTTCTCTGGCTAAGTCTCTTGAAGAGCTTTTTGAACAAGTATAGCAAGCTGAGAAAGGAAAAATATCAAACATATGGTTTGGGTATTAAAGGGGCCCCAGGAAGTGAAATGGAGCCGAGTCCTGTGTTCAAGGATAGTAAATTGAACTAAGGGAGTAGTGACCTTGGGGCAAGATCCCACCCAGCTAAGTTTAAGTCCAGGAATGGTAATACAAGCCTTTAATTGAAGGAGGTAAAGACAAGCAGATCTCTAAATTCAAGGCCAGCCTAGAACAGAACAAGTTTTAGGTGAAGAAAATTTTAAATCCAGGTTTGGTGGACCACACCTTTAATCCCAGTGCTTAGGAGACAGACATACAGATCTCTGAGTTCAAAGTCAGTCTACGGAGCAAGTTCCAGGACAGCCAAGCTTAGGCAGTGAAGGAGTTGGAAAACAGAAAGCTGGTGATAATGTAGTAGAACAAGGGGGCCATGTTCCAGCCCCAGCAAGCAGCAGAACTCAGCAGCTTTGGCCACATGGTTCTGGCTTTAGAGTCCAGAATAGAAGGGATTACTGGGACAATTGATGCTGGTTAGCTGGAGCTAAGAAATTAGTGGCGATTAAGAAGAGACCAGCATCACTGAGGTGAAATCTTCTGGGAAGTGTTTTCTGAGAGCACAAAGAAGCTGTGTTCCAGAGATAGTCCAGGTTGTATCTTGTGATGCAGCTGTACTTGGTAATGTATAAGAGTCACCCAGGTGGTATTGGTTTTGAAGGCATGAAGGCATCATAAAGAACAGCTGAGCCTTGGCACTGTGAGAGGCCATGGAAGGCCACTGGTGAAGGTGCAGCCTCAGTTGCAGTTGATGACCTAGAACTGAAGAGGTCATGCAAAGGAGTTGAGACTTGGCACCATGAAGAGAACCTATGAGAGGCTATTGGTGAAGCCTACTTGCAGCAGAAGACCCCAGTGCACTGGAGATGCCAGTACCATGGGATGATCACCAAAAACAGTGGCAGTAGAATGGATCAACCTGAGCTTAGAGTGCTACAGAGGGCAGAACTGGAGACGTGACGCCAGGCCTTCAGAGGAGCCTAGAAGATCATGTGTGGATCCTAGACATTGGAACAAGAAGCTGTAACGTTGAAGCAGTCTTGGAGACCCCAAGATGTTAAGATGCCAGAGCCATGGGTTATCTCCTAAGAAATGCTGTTAACAGGGAGTGGAACAAGCCCAGGAAAAGACATTTGTTGCAGTCAACAAAGATGAAAAAGGAGTTGGAGATCTGTAGACTGCTTTGACATCAGACATGGAGATGCAGAGTTTGGAGTTTGCCCAGCTGGTTTCTTGTCTTGCTTTGGGGATTACAGTTAAGTGATTGGATGACTCTCAGAAGAGATTTTGAACTTTGGTCTTTTAACATTGTTGAGACTGCTATAGTCTATGGGGACTTTTGAAGTTGGATTAAATGTATTTTGCATTATGCTAGGTTTAGGTATGGCCGCCATAGACTTATATGTTTGAAGAAGCCTATGGGGGTCAGGGAGTGGAATGTGATGGTTTGTATATGCTTGGCCCAGGGATTGCACTATTAGAAGGTGTGGCCCTGTTGGAGTAGGTGTATCACTGTGGGTGTGAGCTTTAAGATCCTCATCCTAGCTGTTTGGAAGCCAATATTCTGCTAGCAGCCTTCAGATGAAGACGTAGAACTCCCAGCTCCTCCTGCACCATGCCTGCCTTGATATTGCCGTGTTCCTGCCTTGATGATAATGGACTGAACCTCTGCACCTGTAAGCTAGCCCCAATTAAATGTTGTCCTTTATAAGACTTGTCTTGGTCATGGTGTCTGTTCACAGAAGTAAAACCCAAACCAAGACAGGCTGGCTTATAGTTTCAGAAGTTCAGTTTATTATCATGGTAGGAAACATGAAAGCTCACAGGCAGTCTTGGTGCTTGAGGAGACAAGGGTTCTATATCTTGACTGGAAGGCAGCCAGGAAGAGACTATCTTCTATAGGCTGCCAGGAGGAGTGTATCTTGCACACTGGGCAGAGGCTGAGCATAGGAAGTCTCAAAGCTCACTCCCATAGTGACACACTGCCTCCAGTAAGGCCACACCCACTCTAACAAGGTTACACCTCCTAATAGTACCACTTCCCATGTGCCAGGCATATTAAAACCATCACAACACAGGTACTTGGCTCTATTTCTGGGATTCTTTATGGCCTGAGATTGGCAGAAGGAGATTCTTCATGTAGATAGGAAACAGTGAAAAAGAGATCAACAACATACATGTATGTGGTAAATATGTATTCAGAGAAGTATGCTGTATGAGACCAGAGAAGGATGCTGGGAGTCCTGTTCTGTCACTAGTTCTCAAGACATAGCCTCTCTCACTGAACCTGGAACTGGGTTCGTAGCCAGCCAAGCTCCAGCCACCTTCTTCATGTGCCCCGCCTCCCAAGCACTGTGTTACACGCACTTACATAGCCACACACAGCTTTTTCGGTGGATGTTGTGGTTTTGAACTCAGATCTTCATGCTTTCCACTGAGCCATCTCTCCAGCCCTGAGACTAACCAACTTACGGATGCAGCTCTACCGCACTGGTATGTTCACTCTGCTTTGTTAACCATCACATACTGTACATTCATCTCCTCAAATCCTTACCCACTGGACACTAACTCTGTACTCCTTCTCCCACGGCTCCTGGCAGCCAGCGTTCATCTCCATCATCTGTTTACTCTACGGACTGTGTTCATTCAAGTAGACACAGACATTATTCATCCTTTGGGATCAGCTCAGATCACTCAGCTCGATATCTATCTTACTCCCCATCTTTCCGAGTTCTCAAATTTCCTTCTTGCCTGCTGTGATTTTGTTATTGCTTGACCCCTCTTCCCAGGCATCCTTAATACTTATTTCTGGTGCCAGCTTTTCCAGAAGTCTTTTCCCAGCAACTGACAGACTAGATGTAAAGCCCTGGCACCATGAGCTGGCCCATCACCACACCGCCCATCCCCATGGCAAATATATGCTGCAACACCATACTGTCTGGGTTGCTTTACCTTCCTAGGTTAGCTTCAGAAGCCGACATTTAAATTATCTCGGCATTTCCAACCCTAGCACTATAGAATGTCTACAGAACAGGATCTGTGTATGAATAACTAGGGTGGTGTTCTGTCATTACAAAACAGGCTGAAATAATCCCCGTGTAATTCAGAAAAACCATTCATTCAGAATAACCATTAAGGTAGGTTTCTGCTTTACAAAGATTTAAAACTCAAACTGTTAGTCACCTTGTCTTTGAGTAGAGGTAATTCAGTAACTGTCTAAAGGCATTGAGAGGGGTGCTGTGCATGGTGACACACACACTTTTAATCCCAGCACTTGGGAGGCAGAGGCAGGTATGGATCTCTGTGAGTCTGAGGCCAGCCTGTCTATATAGTGAGATCCTGGACAGCCAGGACTACATAGAGACTCTGTCTCAAAAAAAAAAAAAAGAAAGAAAGAAATTAATAACTTTTTTAAAAGATTATTTATTTATATATTTTATGTATACGAGTACACTGTAGCTGTCTTCAGACACATCAGATGAGGGCATCAGATCCCATTACAGTTGGTTGTGAGCCACCATTGAACTCAGGATCTCTGGAAGAGTAGCCAGTGCTCTTAACCCCTGAGCCATCTCTCCAGCCTCTGATTTTTTTTTTTAAGAAAAAAATTTTGTTTGTTTTATCATGTCAAGAATTCTGGCAACCAAAAAAAAAAAAAAAAAAAAAAGGAATGTGTGTTCATTATCTACATTTTAGGTATAGAAGACACAGTAAAATTAGTTTTTATACTTCAACCTTCCTGGTGGCAGAAATGTCTGAGAACCAAGCTTGTCTGATTTACCATCCACAGCCTCCCACCAACACACTTATTTGCTGCTTAGGATTGTGTTCACCTGGATTATCTTTTTGCTATAGTTTTTCTAATTATAAACATTACTAAACAACAAGGAATTTCTTAAAGCTTAAGTAAAAGCAAATCACTTGGCTTATAAAATGGATATATAACAGAATAAAACAAGCCTTTCAAATATGATTTATGGAGCTGGAGAGATGAGATGGGTTGGGGGTTAAGAGCACTTTATTTTCACAGAGTTCTAGAAGTTCCTAGCATACCCACGGTTGCTCATACCATCCCTAACTCTAGTTCTGGAGATCTGATTCCCTCTTCTGGCCTCCAGGCACACATGCAGTGAATGTACATACATACACACAGGCTCATACACTCATCATATACATAAAATAAATCTAAAAGGAAAAAACTAAAATATGATTTGGGACAGAGATCTGAGGAGGAAACCTTGTTGGGCATTGCGACCTGAAGCCCCCAGGTTGTGACATTCCCAAGGAAACAGGATAACAAGAAAGGAGACTTAAAAGGACTGAACTCCAAGAGAAGCAGAAACAGGCTGAGAGGGCAAACAACGCTCAAGCCCAAGCCGCCAGGTATTTCAGTGCTTCCTAACTACCGAACTGTACTTTTGCAAAGCTCTAACTATGAACTTGAAAACTAAGACTCTCCGATCGATGAGGATCTGGGTATGGCATCAAGGAGCCCCAGGGGCCGTCCTGAGTGGCATTTAGTGCCACTCACCCCTGCCCGCAGTGCAAGCCCTCGAATCCACGATTTTCCCACCAGCCACCTGCGCCCGAGAGTCACATCCATTTCCACAAGAGGGACAGCTTGGAGCTGAACCACAACGGATTCCAGACACCCGGAGTTGCTGTCCCGAGACCTTGGAAATGCAGTGCGGCGGATACAGGCAAAGCTTTTCTACAGATCCCGCAGCCACGCCCGCACCGCTCCAGGACTTCCCGCCCTCAAGGGACGAGCCTCCAGAGCCCCTACCTCGCTACAGCACCAGGAGCCGAGGTCTGCAACACCCGCGGACCTCCACGTTCGCAGAACACTTGGCATGGCCCCGCCCCCGACTGGTGGACCACGCCGCTCCTTGCCTTTATCAGCTGGGCCCCGCCCCGAAGTCCAGGACCCGCCTCCACAGCCAAGTCCCACCTCGCAAACTAGCCCAACCCCTCTCAATATACCACGCCCCAAACATATAGGCCCCGCCCAAACATCCAGGCTGCACCCTTTATGGGGATGCCCCGCCCCACCGTTTGAAGTTCTGCCGCACAGGCGCACCAGCAACTCTGACTGGCCCGCCTAGCTTGCTTAAAGCCCAGTGCATTGTGGGACACTCAGGCCAATGTTGGGCCTGTGCTGACTCCTGGCGGGAGCTTCTGTAACAGCAGCCGGAGTGCGGCTGCGGGCGATGACCCTGGGGAGCGGTGCTGGTTGCCAGTTGCTCATTAAAATACCAAAATAAAATGGAAACCTGTAAAACAGCTGGAGCCTCTTCCCTCAGAGAAACTCAAACGAAAACACTTACGACAATAGAAAATCTACTGAAACCAGGAAAAAACAATTGAAAACGAGAAATAATGCCAAGATGACAAAGAAGCATGTAGTGTCTATCCGCTGAAAGCACAGATCAGCAGAGTCCTAGACAGTGATGAAATGCTATTGCAGTGGAGCACAAAAAATTAAAAGCTCCCAAGACAGCTATTTAATATGCCTTGCATTTCTCTTTCTTTCTTTCTTTCTTTTTTTCCTTCCTTCCTTCTTTTTCCTGGCTTTTTGAGACAGGGGTCTCTTTCCATACCCTAAGCTAGTCTTGAACCACCCTCTGCCTCAGTCTCTCACAGTCCTGGGATTCCAGGAGCATGGTGCCATATCCATCCAGACTTTAATGTTTATTAAATAACTTCTAAACGTTTCTAGGATGTTGGAACTAGTTCTGATTTCCTGCAGCACAGCAGGATTTCAGTTTCCCCACACAGTGGGGTCTTGTTGTTTGTTTTGTTTTGAAACATGGTCTTTCTTGGTAGCCTTGGCTGTCCTAGAACTCACTATGTAGACCAGGTGGCTTCGAGCTCTGCTGCCTCTGCCTCTAAATGCTGGGATCAAAGGCATGAACCACCAGGCCCAGCTCATCTAAGTGATTTTTAAAAGGTATCGATACACAAAAATGTTTCTGAGGTCTTAGAGAACTGTAACAATTTGCTTGCCTGTGAATCGTGGCAGGGTACCAGAAGGAAGTTATTTCTTTGGGAGTGTGTTAAACTGTGTCTACAATGACCCAACTTCGGGAGTATAGAACTTCATTGAACACACAATGGGAGAGAGTGACAATTCAACCCCAAACTGGGAGTAAACACTAGAAATTCACAGCATAATCTTAGGAAATTCCTGTGAAAAATTAATGGATGGCAAAAATACTGTAATATTAGATATATGTATGTATATATTATATACATGTTATATAAATATATGTAATATTATGTATGTACATATACATATAATATTAATACAACTTAAGCACAGTAAGACCAAACTGATTACTCTTTCTTCTTGCCTTTCAAGATAAGCCTGGCACTGTGGATGAGTTAAGCTAGCCCTAGAGACTTGCGAAACCTGCATGGTGTATATTTGATGTGTCTGGACACTGTCCAAATGTCTGGTCTGGGGGAAGGGCCTATTTCTTGCATTTGAATCTCAGAGTCTTGGGCAGAGAGAACATGGCAAGGCGTCCTACTGAAGAATTCCAAGTTCAGGGGGCGGCGGTTTGATCAAAGCCCCCAGGTTGGGGAGGATGCCTCACAGGTACAAAATTCTTCCACAGCTGAGCCACGTCTCTCAGGTATCTCTGAGCCACATATACAAACCATACCACTGTGAGAAGCTCTGGACTGTCTGCAAGAAACAAAGCCTTGCATAGCATGCCAGAGCTGGGTTTTCTTGCCAGAATCAGAGAGAACCCAAAACCCAGATCTAGTTTGCAGTGTGCATGGAAGTCTATGCCATAAACATTCCTGGTCGATTTCAGCCTACCCACAAGAGGACACAGCACAGTTTGGGGGACTTCAGCATACCATCAAGACAGAATGACTGACTTACCAGTGATTCTCTAAGCACCAGACACATTTGGGAGCCCTGGAGTCAAAAGCAGAAGCCACTGCTCTTGTGACTTAGGCATAGAGTTTAACTGGGCAGCTGGAGAGGAGCAGTGAGCGGTGGGCAGCCAGTAAGAAGCAGTAAGAAGCAGGTCTCAGTGGGCCACAGGGCAGCAGGGCAGCAGGACAGCAGGGCATCTGAAAGAAGCCATAGAGCAGCTACCAGGAGGCAGTGCTTGCCTCCAGAGCTCACTCTGGAACTTGTACTGCTGGCCAACTGGAATCAATAGTGAGGTAATTCAGATTTTCCCGGATTGAGTGCAATGCTCTCCTTCAGCTTCCCTTAATAGGGCCTAATCCCTGAGTAGAAAGTGCTAGGGACACAGGTGGCCAGGGCAGCATGCCCATTGCTCACACAGGTGACTGTCATCACTGAGCTCATGGCCGTCTCAGGGCTTTTTCCTGTTTCTCCACCTGGACCCAAGAGCACTCACATGGAGCTCCTTTACAGCAGATGGTACTTGTACTAAACAGGTCATAGACCTAGAATTGGGTGGATCTCCTTTTACTTAATGGCTCCTAAAGAGGCCCCATGGGACTCAAGAACTAAGGACCCCTGGTCTAGCCCAGTGCTTGAACATTCAGCCTCTCACAGTACTGTTAGACTTAGGCACATGTGCGCATCTGTCACATGCACATGTGATTTTCCCCACAGACGTGTTCCTGAGATGTTTCTTCCTGCTTGGAACCTTTCCTGGGTGATCTGATGTCCATTGGGTTCTCCAGCTGTGTTTGCTGTGCTGCCCTCCCTTCCCCCACCCCACACTTGGAAATTCACGTAATTTTCCTTGCTTCCCTATTTGAATACCAATCCTAAGATACAGCACTGTGGGCCTGGATAGCTTCTGTGTCTTTCAGAACCCTTTGTAAAGCTCAGTATGGTACACACCTGAAATGCCAGCACTTGGGAGGCAGAGGTAGGAAGATCAGGGGTTCAAGACTTGTCTGAGTTACATGAGATCCTGTCAAAAGGAAAGGAAAGAAACAAAGAAAGAGAGGAAGGAAAGAGGGAGAGGAAGAAAGAGGGAGAGAAGAATAGAGAAAGAAAGAAGGAAGGAAACAGAATTTTGGGGAAAAAAACCCAACTTCATAAATAGCCAGGTATGGTGTTACATGCTTTTAATCCGAGCACTCAGAAGGCAGAGACAGGCAGATCTTTGTGAATAAGAGGCCAGCCTGGTCTAAATAGTTAGCACCAGACTAGCTAGTGCTACAGAATGTGACTCTGTCTCAAGAAAACAAAATCTTCATGAGTAGTAAACAGAAAGTGGTAAAAAAGGAGTCTCAGTCTACACCTCCTGACTGAGCCTGTGGGTATTTTCATGCTGCTCCTTGTTCTGAAGGTTTTATGGCTGTCTTATGACAGCAGAAAGACTGATGATAACAGAACCTGAAGCCACCGATTGGGAGGCCCCAGGAACTGGGAAGTGACAGGAAGTTACATTCAGCACAAGGGTAGTAAAGTTGGCCCACACTTGATACACAAGTCTTTGTGCCCATGGGGCCATTCTCAGGAGGTAGCACGGTGCACAGCTGACTGTGGAGCATTACACATGGATCTGTTGATAGGAAAGAGCTGAAAGGCTGGCAGACAGACGGGTGAGTAGATGAGACTAGAGTGAGTGGCCAACCAGAGCTTGCTTGCTTGCCAGTCACCAACTGAGCACTCGGCAGAATTTGGCCAAAGCCATTAAATCACTGCTTTAAGTACTAACAATAAACTTGCTTCATGAAAGATGAAATGAGAGGCTGGAGAGATGGCTCAGCAGTTAAGAGCACTGGCTGTTCTTCCTAGAGGTCTTGAGTTCAATTCCCAGCAACCACATGGTGGCTCACAACCATCTGTAATGGGATACGGTGCCCTCTTCTGGTGTAAATAAATCAATCTTTGAAAGGAAGAAAGGAAGAAAGAAAGAAAGAAAGACTAAACGAGGGCTGAGGAGATGCCTCACTGAGTGTGACGTGAAAGCAAGATGACCTGAGCTCAAATCCTCAGAATCACACACACACCACACACCACACACACAGAGATACACACACACAGAC
>JADRCH010000013.1:7815553-7835881 GCA_019843965.1 Rhynchomys soricoides
GGGGCTGGGGCTGGGGCTGGGGCTGGGGCTGGGGCTGGGGCTGGGGCTGGGACTGGGGCTGGCAGTTAATAGGCTGGGCTCTGTAGTCAGCCTCAAGTCCCCTCTGACCCTCCCCTGCACCTCGAATCAAAGCAGAAGAATTTTAAAAAGAGAAATATTTTCCAGAAAGGAAAGAGCAATGGACAGAGAAGCCATGGGTGTGTCTTTTCTTCTCTGACCTTTCTTTTGCCTTGAGGTCAGAGTCAGGGTAAATTAAGGCAGGAAGCTCCATCTGCAAGGTCATTCTCCCATCTTCCCACGGAAGTGAAAAGTATTCTATTACAGTAGAATTCAAAACTGTCATTTAGAAACAAAATGAAGAGGAGGAGGGGTCAAAGGAGGAAGAGAGAAAAGAAAAAGAAAAGGGCTGGGGAATGTGGCTAAGTTGGTAGAGTCCTCGCCTGGCAGGCACAAAGCTGAGGGTTTGATTCCCAGTACTGCGTAAGCCAGCTGTGCTGTGAACATCTGTAATCCTAGCACTTGGGAGGTAGGAACAGGATGATCAGAACTTACAGGTAGTCCTGAGCCCACATAGACCAAGTGGGCTACGTGAAACCCTCTTAAAAATGAATAAATCAGGCTGCAGAGATGGCTTAGCAGTTAAGAGCACAGACTGCTCTTTCAGAGGTCCTGAGTTCAATTCCCAATAAACACATGGTAGCTCACAACCATCTGTAACGGGATCTGATGCCATCTTCTGGTGTGTCTGAAGAGATTGACAGTGTACTCACATATATAAAATAAATAAATAAATAAATCTTTGAAGAAAATTAAAATAAATAAATTGATGCTACATAAATAATTAAACATTTGCATCCAGAATCCAGAATATAGAACTAGATTTGTACATCACACAAATCAGTTCTTTCCAGTGTCTTATATAGCCCAGGCTGGTCCTTGCACTCATTGTGTAGCTCAGGCTGGTCATGAATTCCTGATCCTCCTGCCTCTACTTCTCAAGTGCTGAGATCATAGGTATGTGCCACCTATGCACACAAATGCGTGGCTTCATTGATGTCCTTTTGTGACATTTTGCCAATTGAAATTCTTATAGAAGGGTTAGGGGTGTATAGATCAGTTGTTACTTCCCTAGCATGCACAAAGTCTTAAGTTTAGTCACTGTTAACTGGATGTGATAGTACATCCGTGTAATCCTAATGTCTAGGAGTGGAGGTACAAAAATCAGAAGTTCAAGGTCATCCTTACCTATACAATAAGTTCAAGGCAGCTTGAGCTGCCCTGTCTAAGGAAAGGAAAGAAGAAGGATAGGAAAAGGAGGGAAGGAGGGAAGGAAGGAGGGAGGGAACAGAGGTGGGAGGAAGGGGAAGATCAAGGAGAGAAGGATCAAGCTTGAGTTCAGAGACAAGAAGACTGCCCCAGGGTCACACAGCAAGGGCAGGAAAGGCCTCATTGGTGTCAAGCAGATCTTAATCTGTAAACTTAAAAAGGGTATGTCCACCACAGGAGCCTCCTTCTCCTGCAAGATGGAGCTAGTGAGCATCATCACCCACACTGAGTGTGAAAATGAAGACACTTGGCCTGTCTTGTGCTGGTACATCGAGAGGCCACAGGAAGGAGCTGGATGGCTGCTGTTCTTGATTCTGGCTCCTGGTGTCTGGGCTTTGGGACCCCAGTTCACCCCTCTTCCCTCTTAGTCTGCAGACAGACCTGATGTCAGGCTTCCTGTGTGCAGGAATGAGGTCAAGCTGTAAATGACCAGATTACTAGAAGGTATGCAATGAATCTGCAATCTGCTGCGGCTGAGGAGTCACAAAGATGGTCTTGCTGAAGTCCCAGGAGAGAGATTCTCTGTTGTCCAGGGGAACCATCTAGGTCCATTTTCAGACTTAACTTCTGCCCAGGAGCTCCAGCACAACAACTGGATGGTTCACAGATATCTCATGGGAGCTGCTCAAAGGAAACTGTACTCCATCCCCACCCCCCACCCCTACTGCATCCTCAGCTTAAAAAGGGAAACTCATGCTCACTTGCTTAAGCTAAACATCTGGGCGTTTCCCCAGATTTCTTTCTTTGGTCTCACGACTTATATAAACTATGCGTTATGAGGCTGGAGAGATGCTCAGTAGTTAAGAGCGCTTGCTGCTCATCCTGAGGACCTAGGTCAGTCCCCCAGCACTCATGTGGCAGCTCATACCATCTACTTCAGTTCAGGGGATCCAACAACTTCCAACCATGATATACACATAGACAGGTAAGTGACACAGAGTGGACAAAACCCAGTAAGCATGAAGGTTGAAGAGAGATTTTAAAAGATACATTTGGGACTAGGCTGTTCAGTGATACACACATGTGTACATATAAACACATATGGACGAACTAAGATGTGAACATTTATAGATTGACAGAGACAGTGTCCAATTTAGTATTTGCTTGTAAAGTTGTTCTGTGTTTTTTTTCTGTGTGTGTATGTGTGTACATTGTGTGCATCTGTGCACATGAGTGTTGTAGGCATTTGGGCACATGTAGGAGACAGATATAGACCTGGGGTGCTGTCTTAGTTAGGGTTTTATTGCTGTGAACAGACGCCATGACCAAGACAACTTTCATAAGGACATTTAATTGGAGCTGGCTTACAGGTTCATAGGTTCATAGGTGGGAACATGGCAGCATGTAGGCAGGCATGGTGCAGGAGGAGCTGAGAGTTCTACATCTTCATCTGAAGGCTGCTAGCAGATTACTCACTTCCATGCAGCTAGGGTGAGGGTTTTATAGCCCACACTCACAGTGACACACCTACTCCAACAGGGCCACACCTTCTAATCGTGCCACTCCTTGGGCTGAGCACATACAAATCATCACAGGTACCTTTCTCTGTTTCTCTCTACACCTCATATTTTGAGACAGGGTCTCTCACTGAATCTGGAACTCATTAATTGGCTAGATAGACTAGACAGCAGGCCCCCGGATCCATAGTTTCTACACACCCCCAAATGGAGTTATAGGCATGGGCTGTCACACCTGGCTTTTACATGGGTTCTGGGGATCCAAACTTCATGTTTGCACAGCAAGTATAAGAGCCCACTGAGCCATCTCCCCAGCTTGTTTGTTTTGTTTTTGAGATAGACCCTCATGTAGCCCAGGCTAGCCTCAAACTCATTATGTAGCCAAGGCTGGGCTTGAACTCTCCATCCTCTTGATCCCAGTTCCCAGGTGCTGGGATTAGAGGTATGAACCACTACTCAGTTCAGTAAAGCATTCCTACAAGCTGCCATCTTAAGAAGACCAATTAAAACTATTTCGATGAAAATGCATGTTTAGGATGACACGGCCCTTGCCTGTTTGGGAATATTACTTTTTGATGTATGTGATGAAGACCCCACTGTTGTTGCAAGGAGACAGCAGGAGAGCGTTTCAGGGGTGCATTTGCTTTTTTTTTTTGGTCACAGGGAAAATTAATTTACTAAATTTTACATGCAAAAAAGCATCATTAGGAAAGATTTTAATCTCTATTAAAAACTTTATTATCTCTCCTTTGTTTCTCTTTTGTGATGAACAGAGACTATTCAGTCCCTAAGAAGCCTCTGGGAATGGCCTGTGTGCAGCCTCTTTTCCTGCCTGCTGGCCAGGACCTCCAGACCTCCCTGTTTCACTCCTGTGCTCCAGCCCTGGTTGCTACCCGCCCCCCTTCTGCCTTTTCTTTCACAATCTCTGTAAGTGCCTCACCACATCAAACCTTCTGGTGGTGACCACTGAGACTATCCAGGACATTTTGGAGATCAATACCCACTAAGGCTGAACCCTTCTGTCCCAACTTAGGAATTCCACTCCTTGATAGTAGAGTCTACTACAGACCATGTATGATCACTCACAGCAACTTTAAATAGATTTATATTTTATGTGTATGGGTATTTTGCCTGCGTGTGTGTGCGTGCCTGTGTCGTGTGCGTGTGCGCGCGCTCATGTGTGTGTGTGTGTGTGCTTGGATATGCCCATCGATATCAGAAGAGGTTACCAGATCTCCCTGGAACTGGAGTTACGAATGGTTGTGAGCCACAGTGTAGGTGGTAGGAACTGAACCTGGGTCCTCTGCAAGATTAGCAAGAAGGCTGGAGAAGATGGGAGTATAACACGTGGGTTATCACTAAAACCTTTTCCTCTAGGGGGAGGTGAACATCTACCCCTCGTTCTTCTCCTGTAACAAACCAAGGTGGAGTCCACCAAAGTTCACACTGGGGAAACAGTGAGTTGATTAGAATTACTTACAGAGTTGTGGATGAGGAACCTCAGCTAAGAGCTTAGGTGACCCTGAGGCAGCCACACTGAATAGTCTGCAGCCAGCACATGCACAGTGTGTAGCTGGAACCCCTCCCCCACCCTTCTTCATCTGTATCCTTTAGCCTTTCCCAGAGACCCTCCCTCCCCCAGGCTGCCTGCAATTAGGGCAAAATTGCACACAGCTGGTAGGGAGAAAGGACACTCGGGGAAGTGTTTCATTACCCACCCTGCTCCCTCCTTCCAAAAGGGAATGTCAATAGTCAACAAGCCCCACTGAGATGATCTTTGGTGGACAGGCCCAGCCAAACTCCTGAAGAAGGTGGCAGTTTGGCTCAGTGGACATTGCTACAACATAGGTATATTAAAGACTTATCAGAAAAACAGTCCCAAGAACTTACTGAACACATTGAGAAAGGTTAGCCACAGTGCCCGGAAAACTGTCATCTGAGCACCCAGTGTCAGAAGACTGTCCCTGGAGCTTCAGCCTAATTTGGTCCCCACGGCTGATGTGGCTACTCAGATTTCTATGCATCCATTCATCCATGTATCGGTGCAGGTCCATCGGGTCCTCGACCTGGCCTCTGTAATTCAACTTTGTGACCCTGCAGTTCTGTTCTAGAGAGACTACAGGCCCTTCCATTGGGTTTCTTAATATCTTTATTAATGATTTTGAAATTTTGTTTATTTGTATTATACGTATATGGGTGTTTTGCCTGCCTGTATGTATGTACACCCCATGTATGCCCACAGAAGGCACAAGAGGGCATTAGATCCTCTGGGATTGGAGTTACCGATGGCTGTGGTGGGTGCTGGGAGTTGAACCAGAGTCTCCTGGAAGAGAGTCCGGGACTCTTAACTGCTGAGCCATCTCTCCTTAACACCCCATCTAAACATCACAGTGACTCTGCATCCGTGTCAGCCACCTTCCTCCTTCAGTGAGGCTTCTTTGGACTCCTCAAAGTCTGCTGCAGCCTCTTTAATTCTGTGACCTACATATATTCATATTTATAGATTAATTACCATATGGTGTGTGGTGTATGATCAGAGAGTTCACATTAGTAATTAAGACTGGAGTAAAAAAGGACCTGTGTTTGCCTATAGCCAGCTCTCAAGGAAAATTGAGACTACTTGGCAAACTGCAGCCAAGGACTCATGTAGTTTGTGAACTCAGTGTTATTAAACAACTCTGACATTGTGGAAAGACATAGACCTGTCCATCTGCGCTTCTGACACAGCATCCTCCAAAGTGCACGTTAGCCGTCCTGTGAACTCAGGGCAGCTGGAAATGTACAGAACAGTCTGACAGCCTGGCAGGCGGAGTCACCCTGCACCTTGGGAGAGGAGGCAGCTGCCCCTGCCTTCTGCAGTGTCCTTGGTTGTAAACAGAGGAGACAAGGCTCACCTTGGGACAGTGGTGGAACACTAGTTTCTCTGTTTGCACACTCACATTCACCTCGGGTTGGTGCACCAGGTGCCAATGCCCATGGGCTGGTTCAAAGCCTTAATTCTCCAGTCATGTGACCTGACAACCTTCCTGTCATTGTCCTTCCTGTCATTATAGCTTTTAATCCCATTTTCTTCAGGCTATTCTCCATGTCCACCCCACTCCCTTATATCTCTCCACCGGGTCTCTCCAACTCTCTGGGACTCCCACCCCACCCTTCCTCTAGGCTTGCCCCAAAGGAGAATGTCACTATTTTCTACAGCATTCTGCATCGATTCACTACAGAAACAGACTGAGGAAATGCTTCGATTTGTTTTGCAACACACTTCAACATAGGTTCATGTCCTATGGCATGATACAGAAAATTAATTTTTAAACTATGTAGTTGTAACTGTAAAAGTTTTAAAAATGCCAACAACCAGTTGATTTTGCAGGACGGCTGGTTCGTTGTTTTCTCCTCAGGAGAATAATTTACAGTGCCAGTGATATTGAGCTCTGAAAAGATTTACTCAAAGACAAGGTCACATGAAATCTGGAAATGACTTTCACTTGGACATAGTCACTTGCAAAATGCTTGGAGGTAAGAAGACCGATGTGCAGATGTAAAGCTCACGCAGAGAGGGTGGGAACCTCCTGGGGGACCGGGCTGGGAGAAGGTGCCTGGCCAGCCAGGGGCAGGTATATTGCTGAGAGCAGATGTGTCTCTGGGAGATGTTGATGTAGCCTCAGAGGCTGATGTGTCCCTTCTCTCTCAAGCTAATGGTGTTTAACTATCTGCTCAATGTTTGGCAGGGAGGCCAGGCGTTACCTGGAGCGGAGGGCTGCAAGGTGAAAAGGGCCCTGTGTTACTTAGCAACCGCCTAGCCTTTCCAGTGGTCCAGAAGGACCCGGTTCTCCATCCATCAGTCCAAAGTCCACATTAGTCAGGCCCTTCCCAGTGACCTCCAAGCCAGGGCTTTAGATCCCACCCGACTCTGCCATAGTTGCTTCAGCTCTTTCTCCCAGCCACTCACCCTGATCTCGCTAAGAGAAGTCTTGGGACAGAATGCCTCCCACTTCATTACATTCCCAACAAGTTGCCGCATTCCTGAGAGATTGACAACAGCCAGGTCAGCCTTCCATTCAGCTCTGCTCCAAGCTATAGCCATGCCACTTACAAAATCCACATTTTAAAACTCATTGGGCAATTTATAAAACTCACAAAATTCTCCATTTTTGGTGCTTCAAACTGAGGCCCATCGGAGCCAGCACACAGGCTTGCTTGGATGTGAGGCCTCACGTGTATTAAGAGTGTAGTAGATGTTGGTTCCCTTCCACTGCCACCCACTCCATCCACCTCATGCCCCTCACAAGGAAGGGTTAGGAACTTACTTCTGCCAGACATCTCAGGCTGCAACTAAGATATCCATCCCCAGTGTAGGCAGGCTTGGCTCCTCCAAGCTGGTATCTCTACAACTCTGCATCTTGTAGGTTGGTGACAGAACTTGCAGCTGTTCTGATGCAGGAGCATTCAGATACACCCCGAATGTCACCATTGTTTTTAATCTTAAGAAGCATGGATGGAGCTGGGTGGTGGTGGCACTTGGGAGGCAGAGGCAGGTGGATCTCTGAGTTTGAGGTCAGCTTGATCTACAGAGCTAGTTCTAGGATAGCCAGGGCTAAACAGAGAAACCTGTCTCAAAGAAGAAAGAAAGAGAGAGAGAGAAGCATGGATGGGGAGAAGTGGCGTCTTCTAGTGAGGCTTAGCAACACTGGATTTGAAAACCTTGGCTGTAGAATTTGTGACTTGGACAGAGATGGAAGTCACAGCAGATCTAGGAGCTGATGCCTAATTCTCATTCACTAGTTCTAAAAGACATTTCTATGCATACTCTCCTAGATAGAATGAATTATGTACTAGCCACATATGAAGACCGCTTTGATGGTCTTATACTTCAAATTCAGGTTTAAAAAACACTCCAGCCATGAAAGCAACACAAAATACCAGATCTTGCCTGTCAAGTCCCATGCCTAGAGAAGCTAATGTCCATTCATCATGCAATATTCCATTTGAGCAATAAATTATAAACCCAGAAGAAGAAGAAAGGAGACACCACAAGATCCCTAGAGGACAGTCCCTGGAGCCTGCCTCACCCACCCGGCAGGTGCCAGGTTTCTGTCTGCAAGAGAGAACTGCAAACTTCTGAGAATGTGGAGATGCAAGAGAAGTGATACTGGGCAAGAGAAACAGTTGTCCAAAAATATGGATGCCTTGTAAGAGTCTCATGAGCCTTCTCTGCCCCTTTCCCCACTTGTCTTAGTTACAGTTCTATTGCTGTGGAGAGACATTATAACCAAAGCAACTTATAAAAGGAACCATTTACCTTTGGGATTGCTTACAGTTTCAGAGGGTGAGTCCATGGCCACCATGGCAACGAGCATGGTGATAGGCAGACAGGCATGGTGCTGGAGCAGTAGCTGTGACCTCACATCTGACCAACAAGCAGGAGGCAGAGAGAGAGAGAGAGAGAGAGAGAGAGAGAGAGAGAGTCAGTTGGAATGGTGTGAGCTTTTGAAATCCCAAAGCCCACCCCCAGGAACGCACCTCCAAGGCCACACCTCCTAATTCTCAAATATATAAGCCTACAAGGGGGGGGGGGGTTCCTCACTCAAACCACCTCACTGCTCCATGAGACAACGTTAATGGGCTCCTTCTCCTGAGGGTTTTCCTGGGTGATTACAGCTGTTTTGCTCCATGACAGCAACTTTTTTGTCTATCCCAGAAAAGCGTGCGAGGCTGCACTCTCCAGGCTCAGGAATTCACTCTGGAAATATTAGAGAGGAAAAATTGTGTAACATTAAGTTCAAGCTAGAAGCTGCTTTGAGTGTATCCCCCAAGCTGTCAGCATTTTATATTTGTGTTGACACAGGGACTTTTGATGCTACAAAGCCTCATTTCTGGCAGCGCAGTTGAACAATCTGTGGGCCCTCCCCAGGGTGATAGACGTGAGAGGCTTTTCCCCTTCTAATAACCTGTGATTGGACTAAGGAGAGTTGCTAGGTGAATTCAGGGAAGGATTTGAACTTTTTGAAGAGCCGCCAACACCCAAGCTCAGCATTGGAGGCAGATCTGGAAACAGTACAAGCAACATTGATTTAGTTTTTTAAGGTGGACTGGGAGTGTAGCTCAGTGGTAGAGCACTTGTTCAGCTTGAGCAAGGCTCTGGCTTCAGTCTCTCTCTCTCTCTCTCTCTCTCTCTCTCTCTCTCTCTCTCTCTCACACACACACACACACACACACACACACACACACACCAACACACATACATGCAGGACTTTTCTTTGGGTAAATTTGGCTGACTTTTTAAAGAAGCGACACAGTGACAGAGAAAACAAAAATACCATTAGGTCCAAGAAAGGCCACAGCGCACTGGGTGAGTGCGGTAGGTTGCGGCAAACAGAGCACAGGTGTGTTTGAGGTTAAGAAATTAACCAAGAAGGGAGTTTTCTTTTGTATTTGGATCATAAGTGTGTTTTATTTAAGAAAATTCCTATAACTGCCAAATATTTTTTAAAAATTAAGGTAGTAAATGAATGTTTAAGGAAAAGTGCGTATAATACAAGAAAAAAGCATCCCTCCTTTCCTGAGAGTTCCCCTGAGTTGCTGACGACAGTTCGTAGACTTTATTGTCTGTAATTCTGCCATGTTGATATTTTAGTTAGGGAAGGTTCAGGGCGACACAGTGTTTAAGAGTATATATTCTGAACCTAGATTGCACAGAGTAAATGTTTAGTCTGCCCCAAGCTAGCTGTGTAATGGTTAGTCTTCACTGTGAATGTGATATCTCTAGGTGTTTCCATGAGGTCATCGCTTAAAAGGTTTTGTCAACCCACCCCGAATGTGAGCCTAGCCATCCTGTGCACTGGGGTCCTAGACTGAATATAAAGGGGAAAGTGGGCTGAGCATCCACATTCATCTCTCTCTGCTTCCTGACTGTGGATGCAGTGTGGGCAGCCACTTCACACCCCCAGTGCCTTGACTCTCCTGCCTTGATGGACTATACCCTCAAGCAGAGAGCCAAAATAACCCCTTCCTTTCTTACGTTGCCTTTGTGAGTACTTTGTTACACTAATAAGAAAGTAATTAAGTGAGAGTACAACCTTGGAAAACATACCGAGTCTTCCTCTATTTTCCCATTTGTGAAATGGAGGCCTTCTTCATCAGACTTTTCATTGCTGTGACTCATGCATGGGAGAGCAATGGACCAATAGGAAAAATTTATTTTGGCCCAAATGTACTTGACCAGTTGTGAGGCAGAGCTTCATGGCAGGGCACATGTGCCCAGGAAAAATTGATACTTAGGAAGGAGAGAGATGGGAGAAAGAGAGGGAGGGAGAAAGAAGACTTACGATACCAAGTTCCTCCGTGTTGTCCTTTATTCCACATGGGTCTTCAGCCTATTGATGGTGTGACCCACATTCAGGGCAAGCGCCTCCTCAGTTCATCTTCCTGGAAGCATCCTCACAGACACTCCAAAGTGTGCTTGCTAATCTGCTAGGTTCTTCTCAGTCCTGTCAAGATAGACCATCCCAGAGCTAATCACAGCCTCACGAGGATCATGTGAATCAACCTGCCCTGAGCATCTGAGATACTACTTAGAAGATGATATTAACTTTGGAAACTTCTGCATGGATTAACTAAACAGTGAAAACATAAGTTTGAGGCACTTGACAATAAATATCATAAACACTTAAAACCATCAAGGCTCTGAGAAGGCCTTTTCTAATCCCGTGGGAATAGTGGGGAAATGGGAAATCTCTTTCTGAACATCTTCTGAATCCACTTCAAATCTAATGGGTTTGCTTGAACTATCATTGTGCTTTCTTTCCTAGGCACTATGGTCATGTCGCCAACTCCATTAGGGATTCTTCTCTCCTGGTTGATTGTATCTGCTCTACTTCTGATGTATTTAGGCTTTTGACTGTGGTGCTGAGGCTTGAAGCCACAGCCTTGTGCAAGTGTGCTCCACTGGGCTGCATCCCCGGCATCTTCGCCATTGTCACAGTGGAGAGTCCAACAAGACAGTCTTACCAGTACTCGTTACTTCTCCTTTCAAGCATCTCAGAATAGTGAGACTTGACTTCCTGCACCCTTTGTCCATTTGAAACTTAAAGTAGTGTCCAGCTCTCTAAGAACAATTTAATATGTAAATGTTCAGATTTTCTAAATACCACAATGGTAGCATTATGCCAGTAGATGTCAAGAGGTTTGACACAGGTAACGCAGCACAGTGGAATACAACAAAACACCAGAGAAAGTAGGGGTTGGAATCCATGCTCCAGAGCGCCAAAGGTAAGCTTGTGCAGTTGCTGGGGTGAATCGTGAAGAGCTTCCTGTTGCTCACAGGACATCCTGTGATCCTTCCTTGTTGTCTAGGCAGCCACCGGGCAGCCCAGCAACCAGCTGAATCTGTTCCTGGATTCCTGGATGCCTTTCTCCCGCATCCGACCAGCATGCAATCTAAAGATGTGACACAAGGGGGCGCTTATGCTCCAGATGCTAAGCTAGACCAACCTTTGGGCCCGTTACCACTTACAGCAGGAGAAGGAACAAGTATAGTTGTCAGAGACAAGAAGTATGGCTTCCCACCACTAGAATTCTTTAGGGAAAGCACACAACACAATAACAGTCTCGGTGTTCGGCGATGAGTATTTTTTTGTGCAAATTTCCTCATATCATGAATCCAACTAAGTAACCTTGAAAATTAGAAGCTTTGTTTACTGAAGACTCATGGAGCTCATCCAACATGTAACAGTTATTAATACTCGGTTTCACATTTGACTAACTGGCCATAGAGGAAAGGACTAGAGCATGGGGCAGAAAGCCAAGGACGCGAGGAAAAGCAGACGCGAGGAAGAACAGTAAGGAGAGAAAGAGAGCAGGCAGGGGGTCAGAACTCAAGCGAAGTCGGGCGAAGTCAAGAGCAATGGCCCTTCACCTTTTCCTCATCACAATTCCCGCAGGGATCTGAGAAGCGGTGGGTCTTCACCCACACAAAGGCTGTGTTTCTAAACTCGAGTGGGCTGTGCTCTACCAATCCAAACAGCACTACAGAGCAAGTGGGAAGAGACAATGAGGCTTGAGATGGAGAGACAACAGAAAGAACCACAGAGGAAGACAGTAAGCAGCAGAGAAGGGGCACAGCAGCCTCCACCCACCCTACCCCCAAGGTCCATCCAAGGGCAATGCTGGGCTAAACAGAAGACCGGCAAAGTCTGTGCCTTTCTGTTGCTCTAGCCTGTTCTCATCACACATAGAACTGTGTATAGATGCTCTCTTGGAGTCCACCGGGCATGCTACCCTGGCCTAGGCTAGCAAAGCCCTCAGTATTCATTTATACAACAAAGAGACTCAAATAGATAAAAATGGATATTTTTAATGAATATACTGTTGGCTCAGAAGACTTCCCCGATCACAGAGTGACACCAGGAGGGGCCGCCATCAGGACAGTGCTTGTACGCTGCAGGAATGGAAGGAACCTTTTACTGCATGCCACTGCAGTGTGGGAGGGTAGCTCTCACTCAGAGCACGTGGGCAGGACCTCAGCCAGTCTCCTCCCTTCCCTGGGAGTGAGAGCCCAGGAAGGCATTTCAGTGTTGAATCCCACTGTGTTTGTTTGGTTATGAGACAGTTCTCAGGAAGCCTAGGCTGGACTTGAACTCAGTGTCAGCCAAGAATGCGATGGGATCCTCTTGTTTCTACCTCCCATGTGCTGCGTGTGGAGCTGACAGTTGCAGTGAGGCTTCTCGTGCGTGCCAGGCCAGCACTCTTTTCAACTTCAGGACACCCCCTAAGTTTCCTGACTTTAGCTCTTTAACAGGATAAACACGACTCCGGGGTTCATCTGAGGGTTTTTGTGTGAGATAAAGAGGTATAAGCAAAGGATACTGTTAGGTCTGAAGCCAGGCTCATGTACGGAATGGAGTTTCTGGATTAGGCTGGCCCCTTTGCAGGACTCAGGGCTGCTAATGTTTCTTAAACCTGTGTTGTTTTCTTAGGGTTATATTTCCTAAGAATCTGGAGGTGGGGGACAGGCTTTCTCAGAGAGCAGAGGTCTCGATTTGGATGGCTTAGAACAGACAATGTCCACATTCAGGAGAGCAAGGTGGGCTGGGCAGGTGTAACTAAGCAGAAAGGAACGCTTCACATGTGAAAGTTCTGTGCCAAATAACAAGCTTCCTTCCAGCTGATCTGACCCTTTTCGGAGAGATGTGTGAGCCTGGGCTGTGCCTTTTTCCATTGAGGTGAACCTGAAGCCTGTGGCACTGGCTGTCTGACAAGCCTAGAAGAGAAGGCTCCTGGCCAGAGGCCTGGAAGGAGCACCTCCCCTCTAGTCAGTCAACAAGAGATGCTCATTAGCAGGCTCCACCCATGAGCCAGCTGCAGGTACCTGCATACTTTCTGCTCGCCCACCATGTACAGGCAAGCTGATGCCCTCTGAGGGTTTCTGGAACAAAGAAGACAAGAAAATGAATCTGGGAAGTTTCCTCAGCACCTGCTTATCTCTCCAGCTGCGAAACAGGGTTCATTTGTTGCCTGGAAAATTTAAGAACACGTGGCCCTTGGCAAAGGGTAATCCTTGGGACACAGGCAGAAGACTCATATGCACACTTAGATTCCCAATTCTCACTTCGGATTACCTGAACCAACCTGCTTTTCTCTAACACCCCCACTCCAGGCAATTTTTTAGACAGGTAACATGGGAGAGCCTGCTTTAGTGAAAGGAGTGTTTCTCTGAGACTCAAGGCAGGTGTTTCTCTAGTTCTAATTTTCTTTTGACCTACAAGCTATCTTCTATCATCTGTTGGTGGACTGCTGTGTGTGTGTGTGTGTGTGTGTGTGTGTGTGTGTGTGTGTGGTGTGCACTCATGCACTATAGTCTTGGAACTAAGTCTGGCCCATTGCTTGCTTTTTTAAATAAAGTTTTATTGGTTCCAGCCCCACCCATTTGTTATGTATGTATTAGTATAAATGAAATATGTCTGGGTAGCTTGTGGGCTACAAGGGCAGAGTTGAGGAACTGTGAGATACTGCAGGGGTTTTGGAAATCCCTTTTGTGGTTTAATGATAAAGACACAGAGACCTGTATAGTATAACACTACGGGCCTGTTTGCTGGGGCAGTCCCTCAGCTAGCCCACCAGACCCAACCCGACTGGCCCGCCAAGTGTGTCTTTCCATGTGGCTCTCTCTCTCTGCTCTACCTCCCTGTCCTGCTCCTCCCTCTGCCTCCTTCTTTCTGCTTGGTAGGCCTGCCCCAGCTCCAGTCACCAGCTTTATGCAAGAGAGCTGTGCTCCTTACTCATCCTGTCTGACTCAATCAGCAGAAGGACGAGGCCCAGTCCATATCTTGGTGTTGCCTTTTGGCATTGAGGGCCTCCCCTATGGCGGGCAGCTTGTCTTTTCTTTTTAGGCAGGTGAGGAAGTGACATTTACATATCCAGCCAGCCTGGTAGACTTCCTCTCCCAACTCCCCCACCACGCACTCAGCAATTAACAATTAAGAATGGGGAGGGGGACACACCTTCATAGGCAGTTGATACAATGTATCAATGTGTGTACTATCCCAGCAGTGAGCATTTGCTTTTATTATGTAGCTTAGACTATTTCCTATCTTGCCCCTCACAAACTTGACCTGTCCACCAAGTTAGATGATTTCTAAGTGGTCTGTGAAGAATGTAAACACACCCTCTAGTTTCACTGGCTCACAGATGACTTAGTTACATTGCTTGGGCAATCCGCTGGCTTTTTTACAATGGCACATCTGACATGTGGGTTATGATCACGTTCGCCTGGGTTACTTTCCAGGATCCTCAGGGCTGCTTTTGCTGAGAATACTAACTCCTCATTGAACCTGCAGATATCCAATGAGTGACTGGACTGGAATGAAAATACTTGGCTTCTCTGTCTTCAGCTTGGGTCTGTCTTAACCACTAGGCCAGAATTTACTCAAATCCACATGCAGACGAGTTGACAATCAAGAAATAGGAAGCCGGACAATGGTGGCGCACGCCTTTGATCCCAGCACTTGGGAGGCAGAGGCAGGTGGATTTTTGAGTTCGAGGCCAGCCTGGTCTACAGAGTGAGTTCCAGGATAGCCAGGGCTACACAGAGAAACCCTGTCTCGAAAAACCAAAAAAAAAAAAAAAAAAAAAGAGAAAGAAAAGGGGTTTTTTTTTTTTTTCTTTCTGGACCTATAACATACTGTGAACTTGACCTAGCTTTTCTACTCCCTGGTCCAAGGCTAAAGATACCCATCTGCAGCCACAACTAGAACATGAGGGCTGCGGAAAGTGGTAGCAACCTAGTTCCTGGTTACTACTGCCAATCCGAGGGAAGACACGGAAGTCCTTCCCCTTTCTTAGCCCATTTCTATCCCCCACGATTCCTATGCTCTATCTGAAATGCCTCAACCCTCTTCTGTTCCTGAAGAAGGTCTGCCCCTCTGTTGTTGGGTTACCGGACACAGCTCCTGTACCTGGACTCAGCGGCATTAGGACTTTGCCAGTCTTGGGTCTCTAAGACATTTACATGGGTGCTGCAGCTCGTCAGTCGTTTCTTCTGCTGTGGAGATGACCAGGGCGAGGGAAGGAACAATAGTGTTGGTGTTTATGGGCTGAGAACTAAGAGACTGGAGGTAGTACCACAGGAAACCAAACCGAAACAGGATGGGAGAGAGGGCAGGATTCCCTGCTCAGAGTCTGTGCTTAGTTGAGGGTTCTCTGGTCTCAAACTCGGGTAGACTAAGCACCTTATCAAGACATTGCCCCATTTCAAGCTCCCAGGCTCTAAAATGTATTCATCTGCCTTACAAAATGTCCTGTCTCTTCCTTACCCACTAAGAAACGGCAGATACTGATCTGTGAATTAGTCCATACTGATGTGCTAATGGAGAAGAGGAGAAAAGGGCCCTTCTCAAGTAAAAAGGGGCTCTCTACCCACACCTCTTACATAATAGAAGGATTTTAATGCATTGGGCTCTCGAATACTGAGAATTTTAATGAAATAAATTCCGGAGCATGCGCCCAGCTTCCTGCACTGTTCGTGCGCATTTTACCCCCTCTTGTTGTACCCACATTCTTTACCACTCGGCTACCCTCCTTTGCTCACTGGAGACTGTAGCGGCCGGTTCTGCTTTTTCTACAAAACAGCTCCTATCTGTGTCCTCCGCTCTTCAGGATGTACACTGGCAGCTTCCTCCCCCCCCCCCCCCCTCCTCCTCCTCCTCCTCCTCCTCCTCCTCCTCCTCCTCGGTATGGCCTGGAACTCAGAAATCTGCCTGCGCCTCCCGAGTGCTGGGATTAAAGGCGTGCGCCACCACTGCCGGCCTGGCAGCCTCATCTTCAATATCTGTCTCTCTGCTTTGCCTTGAACGGTCTGTCTCCCGTTTGGATCCCGGACCCACCATCTCTAGAAACGATCCAAATTAAAATAAAACCCAAGAGTATCTCCTTACCGACCTCTGTCTCCAATCCACACCGCAT
This sequence comes from Rhynchomys soricoides, assembly GCA_019843965.1. Lineage (NCBI taxonomy): Eukaryota > Metazoa > Chordata > Mammalia > Rodentia > Muridae > Rhynchomys > Rhynchomys soricoides. The sequence continues at coordinate 7,831,795 of JADRCH010000013.1, forward strand.
ACTTTACAAAACTGTTGTAAACTCTCCCAAGGACAACAGCTTGTTACAAGTTACCAGTCCAGGGAAACCAGAGCCTAAAGACAGCCTTGTCTAAAGACAAGGGCAGAGTCAGCAGCGTGGGAATTCTTGGAGTGTCAGGAAGGAAGGGGTTCTAGTTTGCTGTCCTGTTGTAACCAGTGACCAAATGCAACTTAGGGGAGCAAAGGGTTTTCTTCACCTTATACTTTATAGTCTGTCATCCAAGGAAGCCAGGTATGGCCATGAGGCAGGAACTGAAGCAGAGACGGTGGAGGAATGCCGCTCACTGGCTTGCTCCCCTGATCCGGCTCAGTAAGCTTTCATATAGATCCCAGGTCCATCTGCCCAAGGGTGGCACCAACCACAGTGAGCTGGGCCCTCTTATATCAGTGGTTAATCATGCCCACAGACATGCCCAAAGGGTCAAGCTGATGGAGGAAATTCTTCAACTCAGGTTCTGTCTTTTCAGGCCAAGCTCAAAGTGAAGATTGACCACCACCTGTGAGTTTATTTGGCAGGTGACAGTTCATTGTGACAGGCAAGAGACGGGGGGGTAGGAGCTTGAGGCTTCATGGTGTCTATGGTCAGGAAGCAGAGATGGATGCTTGTGCTTAACTCAATTTCTCCTTTTTACCCAGCCTAGGATCCCACCCACTTCATGGTGAATCTTCCCTCCTCAGCGAAACCTCCTGGAAACACTGTCACAGACATATCCGGAGGTGTGTGGATTCTAAACTTCGACTACAGGAGGCCACCGAAGAGCTTCTGATCATGTGGGGAGGGGGGAAGGGAGGTGGGACGTGGGACGTGATTGGGCACTAAATGAGTATCACTAGCAAACAAATTATTTGGACATTAAGTTAGAATGGCATTTTGAAGGTAAATGAGATAATCTGTAAAAAACACAATTTCATCAAATTACATCTTAAAATTGACTGTAAGAATCCCAGCACGTGGAAAGTGGAGGCAGGAGGACCAGGAGTTCAAGGCCATGCTTGGCTACAGGGTGAGTTTGAAGCCAGACTGAGCTGCATGAGGCCCTTGTCTTAAAACAAACAAATAACCCTTCCCAGAAAGACGCATAATAACTTTAATCACAAGCTCTCCCAAACTGGCTGAACTCCAAAGCAGCTTAGAAGCCTGGGCGTCTGTCTCCAGCAGGCAGAGAAGCCCCACCCTTGTTTCTGTCTAGCAAGCAAACTGCATGTTCTTTTCTCCCGGTGTGATGACTTCACACTTTCTCCTGTCTCCTTAGATGCCAACCTCTTCTCCACAGACCCATTCCTAATGACCTGTCTTCCTGCTTCCCTTTGAAAACTGCCAGAAAATTCCCTCCAGCTCCCATCCTCACACCTCCCCCCCCCCCCCAGTGTAGTGTCCCCATGTCCTGTTATGGTGGAGGAGCAATCTCTGTGCTGGTGGTGTACTGGGACCTGCTCAGGACACTGCGACAGCATTTACCCCTCTATCGGCTCATTCTCATCAGAATACAAACACACTATTTCCCCATATTAACAAAAATGACAAGCTGGGTATGCTGGCACAGGTCTTTAGTCTCAGCACTTGGAAGGCAGAGGTAAGTGGGTCTTTGAGGTCAGCCTGGTCGACACAGTGAGTTTCAGGATAGCCAAGGCTATATAAAGAAACATTCTTTCAAATGAATGAATGAATGAATGAATGAATATATAAACAAATGTCAGACTGCTTGCTACCAACCCTGATGACCTGAGTTTGAACCCAGGGACCTACAAGCTGTACTCTGACCTCCACATGCACACTGTGGCATGTACATACCCACTTTCAACCAACCAAATAAATAAATAAATAAATAAATAAATAATTCCTCTTCATCAATTTCTTGCCTTTCCTTTACCACATCTCAGGGTCTCTCAGTGCCACCCTGTGCATGCTTTCTTCCCTGCCAACTCCGTCGAGTTGGGTGGACACAGAGCCCTCAACTCACTGTCTGGCCAGCAGCGGGAGTCACAGAGTCATGTTCCTGTTTGACAAGCTTATCAAAGCTTATCACTCACTGTTCTGCACACGTGATCGACCCCTTTCCCACTCTCCGTCTTCCCAACTCCCCAGTGTTGGAGTGTCCAGGAATGAGTTTCTGGACTCTTCTTCCTCTTTACGTGATGCTACTGGGTATCATGTATCATCTGTACATGCATGTGGCCTACATTGGTGTAGCTCTGACCTCCCTCCTTAGACACCTAGACCAGGATCTACCTGCCACTTAGAGGTTGACAGGCATCGACCTCCAGTCTCTCTGTCTGGAGCCCCCATCTGTTATGGGTGATCTCATTTTCCTAGTTTTTCAAGGCCCCCACTTCACCACCCTTGACTCCTTTGGAACTCTGGTTTTGCAGAGCTTGGACAACAGAAATATTTTCTATAAAATACTGTTCTCTTCTCTATGTCACATGCTTGCTAACGGTGGGGTTTATATAGCTATATTCTTCCACTTGAATAAAAAGGAGAGGGAGGGAGGGATCTGGGGTAGGTGGCTGCAGTCCTTGAATATTCAGACCCAGATTTTATCACTCATTAAGAGACATGTTTGCTGTTTACAAATCTTATTTGCAGTATATTTTTCTGCTCCTGTCTTCTGTTGCTGTGGAGAAGGCCTTTAGTGGAATTGCTGTTCCTTTGTGATTTAACTGGCTCTGCTATGGCTGCTTTCTTTTTCCTCTCTAGTGTCCTGCACTTTCCCTATGAGGCCTGAGTGCAATGTGAAAAGATCATGTGGTGGCTGGAGAGATGGGTCAGTGGGCAGGGCCTTTGCTGAGCAAGCCTGATGACCTGAGTCTGATCCCCAGAGCCCATATGAGAAACTGGATGTAGTGTAGTGTATCTGCAATCCCAGTACTCCCAAGGTGAGATAGGTGATATACGACTCCAAAGAATGACAGAAACAAGAGAGACCTTGCAGGCTTCAACAAGGTGGAAGGCACGTGGACACACACACACACACACACACACACACACATCACACATCATCTGAATTGGATATGTAGCTCAGTTGGTACAGTGTATACTTAGCATGCTAAAATCTCTGGGTTTGATCCTTAGCAACACACACACACACACACACAGGCACACATGCACATGCACACACATGGACATGCACAAGGACATGATTTCTTCGTTGGGACCTGGAGAGGCGGCTCAGTGAGTAAGAGCACTGATTACTCTTCCATTGGCCCCTGACTGGATTCCTAGCATCCACATAGCAGCTGTAACTCTACTTTTGAGGTTCTCAGAGGCTTTCTACTTCAGCGGGCACCAGGCATACTCATGGTATACTTAATATGCATGTAGGCAAGACACTCATATACATAAAATTAATATTAAAAAGAGACTTCTTTGTGTGTGTCCACTTGCTCTTCTGCTTAATTCCCATAGATGGAGCAACACAGGGTCATCATCTCAGAGCCAGGCATATGCAGCCACTCAGTTTTGGACTTTCAGCTTCCTGAACTGTATCCCACGTAAGCCTCTTTATAAATTATCCAGCCTTAAGTGTTCTGTTATAGCAACGGTAACCAACTAAGACACCATAATCCCAGCAACTAATACCTAATCAATAAATAACTGCTGACTCAATCTCTCATCATTTGTATTCTATGGAGTTCTTTGTACACTCACTCCTTATGGCAGAATTATCTTCCTCCACGCTTGCATTCCCACCATACTTTGGGAAAAGCGGTGTATAGTAAGTACTAAGCGTTGGAAGCATACTCATTATAAGGCAGCTTTGCAAAAGTAGAAACTATCTTTTTTTTTTTTCTAACCAGTTTTACTACCTGGAGTATGGAGTAAGTGAATGAATGAATGAGTGAATGAATATATGTTACTGAATAGTCATAGAGACATGAATCATTTCCCAAAATAACTCACCTATAGACAAGGAAAAACAATATATGATCCTTCACTCTAAAGAAACCCAAAACAATGTCAGTTAAAACAGACTCGTACTTGATTACGTCTTGTTTCTGCAAAACAACTATCAGAGAACGGGAGGAGGAGGAGGAGGAGGAGGAGGAGGAGGAGGAGGAGGAGGAGG
>JADRCH010000013.1:7835891-8043360 GCA_019843965.1 Rhynchomys soricoides
GGAGGAGGAGGAGGAGGAGGAGGAGGAGGAGGAGGAGGAGGAGGAGGAGGAGGAGGAGGAGGAGGAAGGCTTTTAGATGAAAGGATTTAGTTTCCTCTCTGAGTACCCCTGGATTTGTTAATTAACTTTACCACTACAGGATGGCTCCTGGAAGGAAGCAATTTCCTACAGCCATGTAAGTGGCCTTGGGGGATTTCAGAAATGCTCATCTTCCCCCCGGGACTTGGCCTTATCATTATGACAAAGGCTCATTTGGACTGCCCTCAACTGACGGCTGATGGGCATGTGCATCACCAACAGTTCCTTTAAACTGGCTCAACCATGTCCAATCTGTTGTGAGAGAACAACTCCTCTCCTGGACATATGGGGAAGCAGAAGCTGCCTCCAGACTTAGCACATGCATTTATTCCCCATATTTAGCAAACAATTTTCTAACAAGTCTGCTATCAAAAAATTACTAAAATATATATGATTCGTCGATCCATCTCATGTATTGTGTTTGGATATTTCTGGCATATTTACCACACAGCCGTTCATCTAGTAGTATTTGGGGCTGAAGAATGCCCAAGAGTCCCATCTGATGTTAGACCTGAGCAACCTACAAAGACATGGAAGGGATTCAGTATTAAGTCTCTGGTTGAGGATCCGATGACGGTGACTCATTATGGACCTTAGCCAAGAGCTTCCTGTGTCCAAATATCTCAAAACAGGAGTTTGTTTTTTAAAAAATAAATGGCTTCACATATAATTCTCTTTTTGTGACTACTTTCTGGGAGCACATAGAGACCAGGTATCAAGGCTGTGTTCCTTCCTGAAGGTCTCAGTATTTTCTAAGGCCTGACATCCCTCCCGCATGGCTGGATTTGCTGGTGGCAATGCAGGGCTGATGAAGACGCATGCTTGACTAGATGAACAGAGAGGAAACGGAGCGGCTTTGGAGGAGGGTATGAAGAACTGAAGATATGAACATAATGGAAAGAAAACTCACCTAGAAATGGTGGAGTCCCTGATCAAAGGCACAGGGGACCGGTTGTTCTTGCTGAATCTCCATCTTGTCAACTGCTAGCATCACTGCAACTGGCCAGCTCTATGAACTGGTCCATTCTTAATGGATTCCTTGGGCCACTTCTCATTGCTCATTCATTGAACGCTCTAGTTTGCAGAAGTCAGGTATATTTTCTATTGTTGTCCTGACAAATCATCCCCACCTCAGGGGTTCAACAACACACACTAGCTGTCCTATAGCTCTGTAGCTCTGAAGTTGAAGGTCTTAGGGGCCTAAATGAGATGTGGCAGCAGTTCCATTCTGGAGACTAGGGTGGGGTTACTTCATTCCTCATTCTTGTTGACTGTCACTGAAAGCTGTTCCCAGTGCATCCAGGGCATCCATTGTGGCACCCTTCTTCCATCTTTAGTCAGAGACAGTAGAGTAAGTCCTTGCAATATGACATCCTTCCTATCCTTTACAATAAAGATCAAGAATATTCTGTGATTTTTACCAAATCATGTTGACTAGACTGGGATCCCACTGATAACCCAGGATAGTCTCCCCAGTTATTATTTGCAAAGACCCTGTAAAGGTTAATCTTTATTTTCAATGTGATGGACCTGGGAAGGAGAAACCTATGGAGGGATTGCTATGGACATGTCTGTAGGGCATTTGCTTTTATTGCTAAATGATGCGTGAGGACCCAGACCTGTGGGTGGTATCATCCTGAGGCAGGTGGGCCTAGGCTGCTTAAGAAAAGGTTGCTGAATGTGAGCCTGGGAGCAAGCCAGTATACAGCATTCCTCCAAGGTTTGTGTGTCAAATTCCTGCCCTGCCTTCCCTTGATAACAGACAGTAACCTGGAAGCAGAAATAAATTCTTTCCTCCTCAAGCTATTTGGTTACTTGGCATTCACCACAGCAGCAGACAAGCAAACCAAACAGTCTCTTTGCCAGATGAGGTGGACTGTTTACAGGTCCTGGGACCATGGGCCGGGCACCTTGGGGGGGTAGGGGGAGGGAGGCACAAAGGAGGGAGGGTGGGTGGGTGAGCAAGCGTGCCAGAGTAGGCGCTGCTGTAGTATGAATTCTGAGTTGCTGCTTCTTAGAGACTTGAAACTAGCAGATGAGCACGTGCTGCTGAGGACTACTTTCTTTACAGAAATATTTTAGCAGAGTCTAATTCTCTCTTAAGAATATTAAGAGGGCCAAATGAGAATGAGTCAAACCTCTATATAACAACTGCTGATATATTCTTTAAAGCAACTTAAGGAAAAGAGCAAATGAATGAAGCAGAAGCAAGAGGATTTTAGGCAACAACTAGAGATCACCTTAACTTAGTATTTAAACATTTTATAGAGCCAGATACGGTGATTCATGTCTGTAATCTCAATATGTGGGAGACTCGGGAGAATCTAGAATTGAGGCCAGTATAGGGTACATAACAAGACACTCTTAAAAAAAAAGTCACTTAAGTATATTCATTTTGAGATTGTAGTAATTTAAATGCGATTTGAAAAATGCCTACATTCAGTGTTTCCCAATGGCAATGTTTCTTTTGTAAACACAATACATTATCAAACCCAGGAAGTTGGTTTGATAGCTACCATCTATCTTACTCAGAGTTCTTCCTTACAGAAACATCACTCATGTGTATACACATATCTACACACATTCTCATATATAGATCCGAGTGAGAACTATTACAGCCAAGGTGCAAACAACTGAGGGGTATGTTTGTTTGTCTTGGATAAGGCCTTGCTATGTATGCCACCCAGGCTGGCCTCCAACAGGTATGTATGACCAAAACCGGCTGGATGGAGTAATTTTTAAAAGTGTGTGTGTGTGTGTGTGTGTGTGTGTGTGTGTGTGTGAGAGAGAGGGGGGGGGGAGGGATGTCATGTGCTACTCTCAGAGCAGAGGAGGCCAGGAGATGAGTTGAACGTTGGGAGCTTGAGTTACAAGTGGTTGTAAGCTGCCTCGGGTGGGCACTGGGAAGTAAACTCAGACCTTCTGGGAAAACGATACATGTTCTTAACCCTTGAGCCATTTCTCTAGCCCCTGAATTTAGTAATTTTAAAAACTATTATTATTTGATGAAAGGATCCCACAGCTAAAAGCCATTGGCTTTAGCCCAATACTTTCATTTTGGAAAGAAGAAACTTGGGTACATGCCTCTGTGTGCTCCAGCACATGTATCATAATAACCCCCCAGTGACCAGCAGTAGGTAAGTTAACCAGCCAACAACACAAAACCCATTCCAAACCCAAATCTTCCCACTTCCTCCTGAATGTGAACACTTTAAATTTAGCAAACATGATGATTTAGTCTATTTTTTCCATGTTAGATATTTTGTTTAGAAGTGAACTGATGGGATATTAATACTCGGTTTACAAGCCTGGCACATAGCAGGGAGTCAAGTGGTGCTTGTTGGAAACAGAATTTCAACAACTGAAGAATATGTCCACCTACATATTTCACTGTGGAATGGTTAGATCCCTCAATCGCTGGTAAGTTGCAAGGTAAACTTAGAATTAAAAGGGCAATGGGAAGAACATAGTGTCCAACCTCTCAGTGCTTCAAGGCACGTGGAGATGGGTGGCTCTTCTGTGGAAAGTCATACTGAGGCATTCTGGAAAGGACAACTACAGCCTCCCAGGCTGCTCAGGGAGAACGGTGTGTGTCTTGCTTGCACAAACTGGGGGAAAGTATTCAGGAAGCCTTCTTAGGAAAGAATTACTATTTCTGTCAAACAGAACCAATGGTGAGGGACCTTCCACGCTCAACTTACAGGAAACCTTTCATTCCCAGAACAAAACCAAGGGCCTTGTAGAGAGCAGTGGGCAGTTGGCTACTGACATCATTTAATCCATGGCTAGTAAAAAGTTTTGAGACACTTTAGGGCTTCCTTTTTGAAACGGAACTTACTAGTTACTGTTGGGCAGGAGCCATGCTAGCCTTTATTATTTCAATCTTAGTATGTGTTCCTGAAGTGTGTACAGACATTATGATTTCTTGTCAAGATGGGTACGGTGTAGCCTTTGGTGGCCTGAAATTATGTAGACCAGGTTAGCAAAAAAAGTTTACAGAGATTTACCCACTTCTGCCTCCCGAATGTTGGGACTGGATTTTATGACTTCTAAGTGTTTTCTAACTACTTATGTCCTGATCTGCCTTCCTGTGTTTGAGAACAAATTCTCCTAAGAAACTATCTGCTTATGAGAAAATTGATGGGTTGTTTTTCAACCAGCATTTACTGAGCCTCTGTTATATGGCAATAAAATATGATATAATGAACATATATACATACATACATATGTAGTCTGTATTGATAAAAATGAAAGAGAAAAGAATACAAGATAGTGTGAACTGCATTGGTAATACAGGATAGTGTGAATTGCATTGGTAAACTACCCTGTGCTGCTGTGAGAAACAGCCCTGCCTGGAAACCTCTCAACTGGGGACCCCTGCGTGAAGCTGAACCTCCACCATCATTTCTGATGGATGCTATAAGCTTCCACACTCAGGTCTCTCCGCTATTTTTCTTTTACTTTTGTTAGCTAAATACTTAAATTCACTCTTTCAAAACAGAATGTTTGTCACAGATCATTCTCCCAACAGGCAATGTGTGTTTATATATTTCTAGATCCCAGGTTAATGTTTTTTATGTAATTATAAATACTGAAAAAATATGAAACTTATTTGTTAAAGTTAAATATAATTTTATGTGTATGGGTGTTCTGCCTGCACATAAGCCTATGTACCACATGAATACTTGCTGTCTGCTGAGGTCAGAAGAGAATGTTGGGTCCTCTGAAACTGGAGTTACAGATGATTGTGAGCTGCCATGTTGGTGCTGGGAACTAAATCTGGGTCTTCTGGAAGAGCAGCCAGTGAGTCATCTCTCCAGGTCCCTGAAACTGAACTTGTAAAGAAGTCGTGTAATGTGTTACACTAAGTTTGGATGATGACATAAGAAATTATGTTCAATAATATATAGACAAGAGAACAAGTTATTTAGTTTTATTAAAAATTTCCAATTTATAACCAAAATATACAACCACTACATTTAAAATCAGTTTTTACACTCACAGTTAAAGTGCTAAGAAAAACATTTACAAAACTGACATCAGTCTACTGTAAACAAAATAAATCTACAACAGCAGAGTGCAAAGCACACCCAGCTGCCGTGAAAGTACAGCCCATGCTCTAACCGGGTGTGCTCGCTCTACACCGACCCCAACAACAGCCACTTTCACTCATCTGGAATAAACTGCTTTAGCCGACATGTGGAGAAGAAACATGAAGAGCTAATGCCACAAGATATAAGTCTTCATCACAAACACTTTCTAACTAGATGTCTGTACGATAAAACAAGGTTAGTTTTAGAATTTAGTCACCTCAGCAATTTAATTCAGAGTAGCATTTTAAAAAAGTAATTGCTAAGTACCAGTTATTTAAAAATAAGTTTCAGAATCATGAAAAAGGAGTAGTTTTCCTACCTCCATATTCCTTGAAAAATTGTCAACAGAAAACAGGGAAAGTTTTTTGAGCAAGCATGGACACTATTCACCTGTAAATTTCTTGTCATTGAGCAGAGCTGTCAATGTTTATGTGTTTGGTTCTCTTTCAGCAAGATAATAAGATTATAGTCACAGACAATTTAATACGAATTGTCTGAATTTGCTTCTTCCTAACACTTGAAGTGGGTCATACTTTGGACATACTGATTAGAGCAGCTGGGATGAGTAGGAAACTAGAAAGGTTTCAGGCTGAGCATTTGGGGATCAGGTTAGATAAATTAGGGCTCACTGAGGGCATCACTTGACTGGATCACTGAAGAAGAAGCATTCCAAGTCTCTACTGAAACCAAAGTACCTTTGTCTAACACAAGAATGCATTAAAAACTAAGACACTCAGACAAATGCCAAGAGTGTATGATGGGTACTGAGGAACGATTTCTAGCAACTACCTTAATTACTCACAACAATATGGGGCAATTTAGTTTGAGTTTGAAACAACCTAGTTTATACCTTTTTGGACCATAAAGCTGGAGATTTCCTGGATAGGAGTTTTATTTTTATGAGTACACTGTCACTGTCTTCAGACACACCAGAAGAGGGCATTGGGTCCCATTATGGATGGTTGTGAGCCACCATGTAGGTGCTAGGAATTGAACTCAGGAACTCTGGAAGAGTAGCCAGTGTTCTTACCGTCTGAGCCATCTTTCTAGTCTAGAGTTATTTATTCTTATCTGGTTGTTTACCTTTGTTCTCATAACCAGAAATGTAAGTATAAAGAAAATCTTTAGATGAAAGCTTAAAGAAAAATGTGTTGACTGCATAACATGGTATTCATTTATTTTGGAGGATAAAACTCTGTTGTTAGCAAAAGTGGAGTACACACCACACTGGGGACTGTTCTACCTATAAACGGTACTTATCGGCTACTCCTCTGACATTGTGACAGTAGGTCAGCTTATAAAAGCTTGGAAATCAAACACAGACTTAGTGAAGAGCTTATGTAACTTAAGTGTTCTCAAAGGCATTTACTTCAAATTGAAAAATGTCTTTAAAAGCAAGAATTCAGCAACAAGACAGAGCAGAAGCTTTTGAGATGACCTAAGAGTTATGTAGTCTCTTCTGATAGTCTGAAAAGAGCCAAGATAAAAAGTTAACATCTCTTCTGCACCACTGTAAGTTGCTAACATGTGGTTACCTCCCCAAGACAGCAATTTTAAATGCTTAAAAGAATATTTTCCAACTATTCAGACAGAGAGAATTTTGAGCTTAACTGTCAGAAAAATCACTTAACAACAGAGAGTTGTTTGCTGAGACAAAGTTAGAGCCAGCTCACTAAATAAATATGGGATTTAGATATTCTGTATTATAGACAATGAAATAGCTATTAATCATAGATACACGTTCACATAAATACTCCTACAAACTGACCATCAGATTAAACTATCAAAAAGTATTTTCTTTTCATTTTTTAGAGACAGGGTCTTGTTTTGTAGCTCAGGTTGCCCATCAATTCCTGGAAATGCTCTGGTCCTAGTTAGCCTTGCTTCCTAGATGCTGAGATTATAGACATGTATCATGTTGGGCTCGAAAACAACACTTCCTAATTTAAAATTTTAATTTTGAAGAATTAGTTTTTATAATAGTTCCTACAAACAAAATAAGCCAGCACGATGCTTTAAACTGTAAGTGAACTGTGCTCTGGAAGCTGGAGGGGGGAAAAGATGAGGTGACAACAGTGCACCTTTATTATGATGAAACAAAAGTTTAAGCTCCAGTGAGAAAGTAAGACTCAAAAAATCAAAATCTAGAAACTGAAAATCAAAGCAGAAAAGCTGTTTGAAGCTGGTATTAAAGGACTGGAGATACGGTTCAGTGGCAGAAGGTTTGGGTAATGAAAGAAAGGCTCGGTTCCACCATGAGTCACACATGGATGGATGTACTGACGGACACACACAATTAGAAAGGAAGGAACGAAGGAAAAATATAAGCTCATGTTAAGCACACGGGAAGCTCATGACTATAAGCTTCAAGGCTACCCTGGACAACACATCAAGTTGAAGGCCTTGATACCTGGTAGGAAAGACCAAGGTCTGATGAGTTGGAGCACTTGCCTAGTATATGCAAGGCTCTGGTAGCAGGCAAGGCCCTAGTACCAGGGGAAATAATAAAACAAACACAAAACATGAGAAGCTGCATGGTTCTGGGGAAGCTGGGATACTATAAAAAGAGAAATGATAAGAAAATTCAAATTTATTCTAACTCGTGGCTAAGATATACACGAAATAATATCCATTGACAGGAGAACTTCCAGAGTCTGAACACTTTTCTCCTTCTCCCTCTACTTGGTTTTTGAGACACAGTCTCACTATGTAGCTCAGGTCGGCCTATAATTATGTACCATGCAGCACAAGATGGCCTTAAATGTATAATACTTCTGTCTTAGCCTCACAGAGACTGGGCTTCTAGTGTGTGTCCCCATACTTAGCTCAAACAAACATTTTCATGCTGAAGAATCCGTTTTATGATTTAAACAATTTCACACTTACATTGTTTTCAAGGCATATTCATCTCAGCTCAATGTAAAAACCTACCGTGCTGATTTCTTAAAAAAAAAAAAAAAAAAAGATTTCATAGTAAATGCTTCTGCTGACAAGATTAGTTCTGGGAAAATGCTCTGAGACAGGGCTGAGGGAAGAGAAATGCCAGCTTTTCAAAACTGAGGGTGGAAGGACAGCTAGACAAACAGAAAAACACAGGCCGGATAACTATAAACCGCCACTCTAGGGTTACTTGGTTTTTCTTACAGAACTTCTCATTTTCAGTTCCCAAATATTCACTGAAACTGGTCATAGTCAATGTATGCAACAACATAAACTTGAAGAGCCAGAAAACTGAAAATAAATGTGTTGTTTTTAGAGACACTTAAAAAAAATCCTAACGGTTATGGTTAATGGCAGGACTCATTTAAGGAATATGTTGCTAAGCAACTGGCTCACTGTGCAACATCAGAGCATGCACTCATCCAATCACATGCCTATGATGTTAACTAAGTGATATGACCCTAAGGGACCACTGCTGTATGGACAGGAGGTCTGAAACAGGTCTTAACCTTGTGATCCTCCTGCCTTAGGCTGCCATGTGTTTCCTAACTAAAAATGACTAAAACGTCATTATGCAGCATATGGCCACAGGAATCACTGAGTGAGAGACTGAGCATCTAATTTAATTACTGAAAATCAGTGACAGACCTAAGTCAAAGAATTAAACGTAGCGAAGGAATTCTAATAGGTGCTGAGTTCTTTGAGATTTTATAATCAATCTGGGCAGTGGTGGCATACACCTTTAAGCCTGATACTTGGGAAGCAGAGGCAACCAGATCTCTGAGTTCAAGGTCAGCCTGGTGTACAGAGCAAGTTCCAGGACAGCCAGGGCTACACAGAGAAACCCTGTCTTGAAAAACCAAAATAATAACAGTAACAACAACAACAACAATAATGATAAAAATGATAATCATGGATTTTATAATCATGTGAAAGTTGGTAAAACCTGACAGCCGTTTAATTAGTAAAGGGACCAGTGCTATCCCGATCTGTTCACTTATTTTATCTTGAACACATTCTAGGAAGGTACTCTCCCAATGAACTACACTACAGCTCTACAGAATGCATTTGGTATGAGGGCTTGACTAAAAAAATCTTCATAATTAAGAGAACAAATATCACAAATATGTCATTTCTTTTATCAACTTGATATTTAATATTTAAATATCAATTTTTAATATCAATATTTAATATCAATTGATATTTAAATTTTTCCCATTAAAAACCATGTCTGGTACTTACAACTTCTTTTACTTTTATTATCTATAATTTTCCTCTTTTAAAAATTGTTTAAGTTAGGGCATGGTGGCACATCCAAAATCCCAGCACTAGCTTGGCAAAGGTGAGAGAACCATGAGTTCAAAGCCAGCCTGGGATACATACCTATGCCTCTGAGATCAGCCCGAGCTATTCTGTGAGGGGGGCTGGAAATGGAGCTCAGTGGCAGAATTCTTTTCTAATACTGGGGTCCTGGAGTCCAGTTGCCTTAGTTGAGTAAGCTGATCAAGCAAACAGAGTTTATGGGAAGAGAATATAAGTGAGCTCTCAGCAATGACTATAAAATGGTCAAGGGAGAAATAAATTAGAGTTTGGTGGAATTTGAGACTCCTAATCTAATCCCTGAATTCCTTTCCACTGCAAATAAAAACGCTTTGTCTGAAGTTAACAGATCTCATTGAAAGGAGAGGCAAAACTAGATATCAGCTTTCCTGATGCAAAAATCCTTGGATATTTTAAAAAATAACACAATGCATTCTTACTAGTTATTAATTAAAACCTGGCCAAAACAAAGCCACTGAGTTCTAAATTTTAAAAAGCCAGTTAGCATAAAACAAAGAAACATCTGCAAGTCTGCAAATTTGAGCAAGCCTGATTATCTATCAAAAGGTTTAAGGCCACAATACTACTACTAAAATAATAAATTTGTCTTCTTTAGGAAATATAACAAGATTGAAAAAATTAAGAATACTAATTCAATAGTTAGTGGTAATAAACAGAATACTAGAACATTAAATATTTATGAATAAAAATTACTTATTTTTAATTATCTTTACCTTAAGATTTGTTAATTTTTATTTTTTGAGACAAGGTCTTTCTATATAGTCTTAACTGCCCTGGAACTCACTATGTAGACCAGGTTGACCTCACAAGAGATCCTCCTGCCTCAGCCTCCTGAGTGCTGAGATTAGAGATGTGTATCACTACTTCTGGCAAATTTTAAACTTTAGAATTATTAGAAAGTAAAAAACATTTTTAAAAATATTTATTTGTTTTATTTATGAGTACACTGTAGCTGTCAGGCACACCAGAAGAGGGCATCAGATCCCATTACAGACGGTAGTGAGCCACCATGTGGTTGCTGGGAATTGAACTCAGGACCTCCGGAAGAGTAGTCAGTGATCTTAAACGCTGAGCCATCTCTCTAGCCCCAGTAAAAAACATTTTTAACCATGGGAAGTGGTGCTAATAAAACTAGAGTCAATTATAAACAATTCTACCATCCCCCCAAAAAAACTCCATGAAAAGGGTAAGACAGGTTTCTGGTGACTATTTTAGTAAACAGGTAAAGATAAATTATCATTCAACATGTTTAAATAGATTGAACTTAATGGATTTTTTACTCTCTCAACCTTTGACCAAAACATTAGAGGAAACTTTAAAAAAAAAAATCCTTAAAGCCAGATCTTCTAATTAGAGAACACAGGAATAAACATAATTACTAATATGTGCTGACTATAAGTTAACTAAACACCTATATATACTAAAATGGTGGTCTGAACAGACTTTTAATATTGTTTTTTCTCTTCCCAGATTTGGATCTTGAAAGATAAGCATTGTTCTGTATCAGTATAATTACTCAAGGTTAACCTAGGATTAGCATTAGATTATAGAAAGCAGCTCTAGTCTGGTGAATGGGGAAGGGTATCTACTCTTCCTGTGCCTCTCCCAATGCTCAGGTGACTTGAACAACAAAAAATGAAAAGGAATTAAAACCAGGAAGAGATGCACAAATGCCAATGCATTTCCATATACAGTAATCCAATTTGTGTAAATGTATATACATTATACATAGTTGAATTTAATAAAGATTTTTCATATTTTAAAAATTTTTACTTTATTTGTGTGTGTGTGTGTTGCAAGTATGTTAGTGTCAGGCAGCCAGAAGAGAATGCTAGATCCCCAGAGCTAGAGTTTTAAGCACTGTGAGAACAAGGGTGCAAGAAACTGAACTTGGGTCCTTTGAAAGAGCAGTAAGTACACTTAAACACCGAACCATTCCTACAACCCCAAGCTTTTCTCATCTTAGCTGATCACAAAAAGGCATAAAAGAAGGTTAAAAGAATCACGAGTTTACTTATAAACCTAGGTTCTATAAACCCCCAATCTCTCGTGTGTTTTTTTGTGTGAAACTGAAAAGGATTCTTACTTTACACAGATTTCTAACAAATTCACAAATATGTGAATGTATACACACACAAATATGTATGTACACACACACACACACACACACTTCTCATGGTCTAAGTTGAATGCCATGTAGTTATTTGTTTGCTAAACATTTACTGGAAAGCTTACTCTGTACTAAGCCCTGTGCTAATTGTTATTCATCAACTGCTCTCTGAAACAAATTATTGTTTTGAGCTTAGTACTGCCTTGGATCTTTTGCCTAATTATTGAATATAACCATATTGCTAAAAAGTTCTTTCAAAACCCTTTAGATAAGATATTAACATTTTAGAGGGCACTATCATTTTCTTGGTTGGCAACTGAACAAAGAAAACACCAAGTATTAACATATGCCAATCACAACAGAAATTAAAGTAATCTATATGGTAAGAAAACTGTCCAGACTTGTTCAAGACAAGTTAAACAGGTTAAGATTTGGAATCAACTGTTCTGCTGTAGTTCTTCAATAGTCTCTTCAAAAGAAAAAAAGATTCTTAAAACCTAGAGCACTAGCATGATAAAGAGCATGGCCCAAATTGAGCAGTGTTACTTAAAACAAACAATAGTGTGCAGACTGCACAGAACAAGTGCACGACCATACTTGTTGAAGATGACTGTAAGGCCAACAGTATTCATATACACATCACCACCGGCTGAAGCAAGGACATGCAACGACACACAAACTCTGGAAGCACAAAGATGAGACTTTCATGGCAATGCTCACTTCACTGTCTACACTTGGCCCACTTTAAAAGACAACCAATTAACACTTGGCAATCGGTAGTGATGCAGATGGTGGCAGACGACATCTTTGAGCTCAAACTGGTATCCCCATCTTAATGTCTATCTTTGTCTGTGGCTGTTTGTTTTGGTTTGCTAATGCTGTCCTAGGTGCTTCTCAGACAGAAGCTTCATGAGTTACTGATTTGTTCATAGACAAGCTATCAGTTATAAGGGACTTTGGGTCTCTCTAAGTGGGAACCCCAGTTCCAAGGAGAAAGATGGGAGAACAGAGGAAATAGAAAACATTTGGGGCCAAATGCTCAAATGTGTCTTATGAAGAATGGGTAATCTCTACTGATACATACTTTGAAGAAGCAACATGACACAAATAAATCATGACTACCAGGAAACTGGCTCTTCTGTCATGTGGGCACTCTTAGTTTTAAAGGGCGAGAGAGGCAGACACATGAATTAAACATGTGTCAAGAAATGTTCTACAGTAGACCTCCAATAAAGCTCTTTAGTCCTCAAGAATCTTAATCCTGCACATTTCACAACACTTCACAGTTTCAAAGAGCTTCCAGACTGTTGTTTTCATTTGATCTCAACTTGACAACTTTGTGAGGTAGGTAGAGGAGATATTCATCTTCATCTTTAAACAAGAGGAGCTGGACTCAAGGAGGCTGACTTGTTCAAAGTTGAAAACTAGCATATGGCAAAGCCAGACCTCTCCAGAATCTAGGGTATTTTTTTTTTTTCTGAGTGTGATGCTTGACTGCTAAGACTCTTCTGTGGTATCTTTAGAAATACAGATTTGTGAAATTCTACTGCCTTTGATTTATTGAGTAAGACTCTCTAGAGATGAGAGCTGAGAATTCTGCATTTTATAGTGGATTATAACAGAGTAAGAAACAACTGCATATCAGGAAACAATGTAAGTGTATCACTGAGTCTGGCTCCATCTTCCCATGGTCGAATGTGATGCCATCAGCCCATCCTTAGGGGAAATCGAGCTTCAAAGAATGGCTTCAAGCCTGCCTACACTGACAATCACCTGGAAAGTTGCTTGCTTGTTTTTAAAGCATCAACTCAAACCTGACAGGAAAAATGTTGGCTTTTCCAGAGTGATTTGTACCTGCAATCAGGGCCGAGGATCACTTATGTTTTCTGAATAACATATTAGCATTTTCAAGAATTTTTCTTTCTGATCAGATTCATACAAATAAAGTTCACAGTTCATATTCTAAATCATTTAAGCTTTACAAGATAAAATGTCAAGAGGTTTTTAACTTGCTATTTTTAAGATTAGACAGTATTCACAGAAAGAGTAACCATGCTCCACTTAGTTAAAATGATTTTCAAGAACCCAAATTAATCACCATTTTGGACTTCGAGTATATATATATTTCAGCTGTAAACCACAGTAGTTCAGAAAATAGGGATGTGGGGCAAAAGCTGTAGCCAACTGGCTACTGGGGAATTCGGTGCAGACAATCAGCTCACTATAGGAGGGCCTGGGTACCAAGGTCTGATGGCTTTGGCAAGATCACATCTCACTGTAGAAAAATACAACAATGAATACACAGAAAATATTTTGCCATTTGTAATTTGTTTACCACTAAACCCCTTATAATGTGTGATGCTTATCTTACTGCATGCCTCCACAGAACATATATGAACATGAAGTTGTCTACTATTTCCTGGGAAAAATGGCCACAAATTAAAATGTTTCTATCATGCATATGGATATTATAAAAGCATAGCCCACAAAAGTAATATTTACAAACCAAAAACCAATCCAACTACAGGGGAAATGCTCATCTCTGCCTTTACTCCAGTGCTCATCCACAGCCTGCATATCTTGGGGGAAGACTGACAGACTTTGAGAGAACTTCCCACAGGCCAACCAGATCTTCTGTGGTGCTGTTATCCTATTGGCTAAAATACCCTTGCTGGCTTATCAAGTTTAAAAACAGTTCCTTTTTTCATTCTGTGGAAATAAACCTACAAAGTCTTAGTATTCATCTGAGAAACAAACCTTGCATAGAAATTTTCTTTAATTCTGAAACTTTGTTTTATTAACAGAGCTACCAGAATGTCATTTCACAACTAGTTCATATTATATGAAAATTCACTACAAAGCAGTCACCACACATATAGGATTTTTCTAGATATAAAATAAGCGGGTTTATAAAAATGCTTATCAGACAGTCATCTCTTCACAGCCTAGAAAGAATTAGTTTTGTGATGACATGATTCTTAGTGTTTGGATGTGTTCACATCCCAAGGATGATGGGATACAAAAAGCAAAGATCTACTTTCCCAGTGGGCACACTCTGCCCGAGAAAGCAGTGACAGCGAGTTACAGCAGCCAGCCATGCAAAGGCAAAGACTAAAACCTGCTTTCCAACAGCACACATTTCACCTTAGACAAGACTAAGCACTGGTTCCATCCTCTTCAATAACACGGTTCATGCTGGTGCCATGTGTAATGTGAGTCATGGGGTTGTTACTGAGGTCTCGGATGCTGCTGTGTCGGGACTGCTCGTTGAGCCGATGAGAACTACTGTGTCTGGAGTGATCCGTCAGCCGTGACATGCTGCCGTGAGGTAGTCTCTCCTCCATCCCTCGGTAACTGCAGGGAGTGTACCTGCAGAAGAGAGGTGGTTTTGAAGTGGGTAACAGAACACACCAGAAACTAGGACTAATAATTTTCATTAAAATGCTTTAGTAACTGAAGTGCTCAGTAGATCAACAGTGAGGAGGCAGTAACTGACATGATTATTCAGAGTAATTCCATTACACTGTAGAATCATCCAGTGCGGCTAACAGAAAGAGATAATCCACTTAGGTCTAGAATGAAGGTCCTATTCCCTTCAAGAGGTAAATAAGTAAGGCTGACCTACTTGGAGCTTGTTAAGTATGGATACTTTCCTTACTTAAGTACATTTCAATACTGGGCGCAGAGAGATGAGGAAAGGGAATGAGGCACTGCCTTCAGACTCTACAAGACAAGGTCAAGTCAGCAGCAGTGCAAATGGGTTGGAAGAAGGAACACACGAAACCAGAGGAGAAATTAAGGGTAAGTTAAATATCAGTGACTGAACTGCCACGCATTGATGACGTCCGTGGCCATATCGTCTAGCTGAGCTAGTTAACAGCTGAACCAGTCATCTGTAAATGATCCTAATTATTTTTCTCAGGTTTAAAGCCATGACCATACTAATTTATAGAAGTTACATCTACTTGAAGTTGCATCCCGACAGTCTGTAACCAATTCTCTCATCAGCTGATTATGTGTACTCTTAGCTGGGTTTTACACTCATCAGCTGGGTTACACAGCTTACTACAGGTAGCCTTCCTATCAAGAAATGCAACAGTGGCTGTTCAAATTTTCTTTTGTTGAAATCCCGACTAAGCCACATCAGAGGCAAGAATTGAAAAACAAAAAACAAACAAACAAATAACAAATGGGCTAGAGAGATGGCTCAGAGGTTAAGAATGTTTCCACTGGCTGTTCTTCCAGTGGTCTTGAGTTAAATTCCCAGCGACCATATGGTGGCTCACAACCATCTATATGAGATCTGGTGCACTCTCTTCTGGCATGCAGGCAGAACACTACTGTATACTACTGCTACTACTACTACTACTAATACTATATCATCATCATCATCATCATCATCATCATCATCAAACCTCAGACACTAGAATAAAGAATTATTAGTTCTAGGCCAGTCAAGCTTATGAAAACCAATTACATCTTTTTAAAACATTTCTTTAAATTTATTTTTTATTTAATCTACATGAGTACACTGTAGCTGTCTTCAGACACACCAGAAGAAGGCATCAGATCCCATTACAGATGGTTGTGAGCCACCATATGGTTGCTGGGACTTGAACTCAGGACCTTTGGAAGAGCAGTCAGTGCTCTTAATCAATGAGCTATCCCTCCAGCCCCGATTACATCTTTTTTATTGGTCAACTTACAAAGCTCATGTGGTATTTATCAATTTTTCTGGTTTAATAGTGAGTTTTTCCAGGATAAATACAATACTTTATCTTATTTATTTATTTATTTATTTATTTATTTATTTATTTATTTATTTATCGAGACAGGGTTTCTCTGTGTAGCCCTGGTTGTCCTGGAACTCACTCTGTAGACCAGGCTGGCCTCGAACTCAGAAATCCGCCTGCCTCTGCCTCCTGAGTGCTGGGATTAAAGGCATGCGCCACCACTGCCCGGCTCTTTTTTTTAAAAAGATTTATTTTAGACAGTATGTTGTCACGATCTTCAGACACACCAGAAGAGGCATCAGGTTGTGAGCCACCATGTGGTTGCTGGGAGTTGAACTCAGAATCTCTGGAAGAGCAGTCAGTGCTCTTAACCACTGAGCCATTTCTTCAGTCCCTTATTTTATCTTTTAATCTTTAGAACCTTGAGAATTTTTTTCTAAAATACTTTTATTCATACACATACTATTTTGGAAAACATAATTTAGAATAACGAACTGAGTATCCTTGATGACTTTAATGAACACACTGTTTGTTTGTTAGCACAGGGGTGAGGGGCCCTGCCTAGATGTAATGTTTTGGGCAATGTTTCTAAAGTGACCAGGCCCAGAGATGCTTGCTAGGCCTCCTACAACACCAGCACTCAGGATGATGAGACAAGAGAACTGAGAATTCAAGGCCAGCCTGAGCAACATATGAGACCCTGAATCAACACCAAGGGCAGGGAATGCATGCAGTGCACTTGAACAATGCTGGCCTAGATGTATGCTCATGGGTTTCATCCCTAGCACTGCAGAAGAAAGAAAAAAAAAAAACCAACTCAGATTATAGCAAACTATTTTGGCTTTTATCTGTCTGTTTTTCTTACAGAGCTAGGAATTAAAGTAAGGCCTTGGGCATATCGGGCAAGGGACCCACCACGGAGTAATAAGCCCCAGTCTTGCTCCCTTTTTCATTCTTTCTTTCTGAGGCAAGGTTTCTAAATAATCCTAGCTGTTCTGGAGCTCCCCATGTAGACCAGGCCAGCTGTGAATGTGCAGACATCCTCCTGCCTAAGCTTCCCCAGAGCTGGCTTTAAAGGTGTGTGCCACCACGCCCAGCTCATTCCCTCTCTAATAATCATCAAAATAAATCATTACAAGCAGCTAAAGGACTACTGCTTTAAAAAAGCCATGACTTAAAGACTCCCGGAAGCTGCTGAGGTGACCATCTAGCTATCACAGTGCTTGTCAATGGACGTTTTCATTCAATGACAGAGTTTAAAACTGAGAAGTCCTTTGAAAACAGTCTTTTAAAAACATATCCTAGGGACCAGGCATGATGGTACACACTGTCAGCATACAGGAGGAGGCAAAGGCTGGCAGATCTCTACAAGTTCAAGGCCTACCAAAACTAACAGAGGGAGACCCCTTCTCAAGAAACATACCCCCCAGCCCCAAAGAAAACCACCCAACCCTATCTTTGTTTTCAGTTTGTTTGTTTGTTTGGTTTTGAGACAGGGTCTCTCTGTGTAGCCCTGGCTGTCTGAGAACTTGCTCTGCAAACCAGACTAGTCTCAAACTCAAAGATCCACCCACCTCTTGCCTCTTGAGTACTGGGATTAAAGACATGCCAGGCTTGTTTCCAGTTTGAATAAAGAAAAAAATAAAAATGAAAAAGATGCCGTCTTGGGGTTTCTAGTACTGTGTAAAATACCACGCACGATCAAGAGCAACTTGAGGAGGAAAGGGTTTATTTCAGCTTATAGTGTGTAGTCCATTATCCAGAAGTCAGGGCAGGAATGGGCCCTGGAGGAACGCTTTCTGGCTTATCTGGCTTATTCCCCATGGTTTGCTCAGCCTGCTTTCTTACATAACTCAGACTCACCTGCCCAGGGATGGAATCACTGAAAATGGACTAGGCCCTATCATGAAGTGCCTGACAGACTTGCCTACAGGCCAATCTTATGGAGAAGGCAATTTTCTCTATGGAGAGGCCCTCCTCCTAAATGACTCTTGTTTGTTTCAAGTGGACATAAACTAACCAGGACAGAAGCATATTTAAATGTTTTGGTTTTGTTTTTGTTTGGTTTTGGTTATTTGAGACAAGGGTTTCTCTGTATAGCCCTGGCTGTCCTGGAACTCACTCTGTAGACCAGGCTGGCCTCGAACTCAGAAATCCGCCTGCCTCTGCCTCCCGAGTGCTGGGATTAAAGGCGTGCGCCACCACTGCCCAGCCCATATTTAAATGTTTTAATTTTTTTTCAAAAGTAAACACTTTAGCCAGGCATGGTGCACATGCTTATAATCCCAGAAATTGGGGGGTGGAGGCAGAAGGATCAACTCAGCTTTGGCTACATATTGAATTTCAAGGCTAACCAGGATTACAAAAGACCTACCCTGTTTCCAAAAACTTTTTTCAAAAAAGATATTTTATATTTAGAACCTGGAGACATTTATATTTGTACTAAATGTTTTGGTAGAATAATTGGAATGCTTGCAAATGCAAATATGTCACAATGGGCTTGTTAGAATCTATTTTTAAGTTATTACTTTTGCATAATGGTCATTGTTCTTCAAGCTAAATATGACTTGCCAACTTTTACCTCTCAATGATGTCCTAAGTATCCATTTCAAGTAAATATGGCAAATAAAGAAAGCAAATGTTCTAGTAATGATAGAAAATTTAAACAAACAACCCAACAAACTCAAGGCCTGTGTGGTACAGATATTCACTATCTATAATCCTACTTGTGATACTGAGGCAGGAGGATTGGCAAGTTTGAGGCACGCCTAGGCAATATAGCCAGAAACCATGTCAAAAAAAAAAAAAAAAGGAAGACAGGGAGTCTGGGGAAACGGCTCAGCAGGTAAAGAACTCACTGTGCAAGCATGAGGATCTGAGTTCAGTGTCCAGAAACCACATAAAAGCTGGCATGGCTGTGCACACCAGAACCCCAGTGCTGGGGAGGAAGACACATACAGGCTCCTGGAGCTTCCTGGCAGCTAGTCTAACCCAACCAATGAGCTTCAGGTTCAGTGGGAGACCTCATCTCAAAAAGGATGAGGACATCCAATGTTGATCTCTACACACATACATACAGACACACATGCACACACAAGCACCAACACCATACACACCAAAAGCCAAAAAGGAGTTGGATGGGAAGTGAAATTTAACAGTAAATTACTTGCTACCATGTGCAAGTTGCTGGGTTTAAGAAGGAACGGAGAAGAGAGAAGCGAGAAGAGAGAAAAGAGATGCAAGGAAAAGAGCGCACCCTGGGGAAGGGAGAAGAGGAGAGGACTCACTTAAAATATGAAAGGGAGGCCTCTAGAGAACGGGGTTCAGTTCCCAGCACCACAAGGCCTCTTATAACAGTCGGATTCCACTTCCAGGACATCCCATGTCCTCTCCTACCACACATACACCGAAACACACACATAAATAAAAACAAAATCTTTGTCTAGTGTTGAGACTACAAGCATGTGCCATTTGTGTCTGACATTTTTATGTGTGCTGTTGGGACTGAACTTATTGCCCATGCCATCCAAAGAATGCATTTTCAAAAGAAAAATTATATTCTATAATTATGTCTGAGAAACATCTGACTATCCACAAAATTCTAAAATATAAATATTCTGTCCATGGATAAATAAGAACCAACTATACAGAAAAAAGTTTAATTATAATGTTTAATATAACTTGAATAGTACGATTCATCAATTTTCTGTTCCTTTTAAAAGCCATTTAAACCAATAAGACTATTATACTATGTAATGTTAAACACACACACACACACACACACACACACACACACAATTCAGGTTCTCCATAAGAGGGAAAAAGAGTTGTTTTTCAGTATCTAGATTATTTCATTTAAAATGATGATCTCTGGTTCCACTCAATTTCCTGCCAAGAATTATTTTATTGTTCCTCATGGCTAAATAAAACCTTACTGTGCATATGCACAACATTTTGTTTATTCACTTGTCGGCTGATGAGAATCTAAGCTGATTCTACGAGTTGACTGTTCTGAACAGTGGTGCAGTAAGCATGGGTAGAGGGTTGTCTGCACCATGCTGACTTATGTCCCTTTGGGTATCTTCTCAGGAGTCGTATAGGTAAGTCATAGTTTTATTTTTAGTTCTATTTTTAGTGTTCCAAGGGACCTCCATAATGATGTCCACAGGGCTGGAATGATTTAAACCCTCCCCAGCAATGTTCTTATCTCCTCTCCATCCTTCCAACATGTATGTTAGTTTTCTTAAAATATAAACCTTCCAAGTCAGCTGTTCAGCTCTTCCCACTGCTTCTCTACTCTCTGATAAACTTATTCTAAAATGACTTAATGTGCCACCTCCTAGACAGTTCCTAGCTCTAGTATACCAAGTCAAATTTAATGAGAAACCCACAG
Source organism: Rhynchomys soricoides (assembly GCA_019843965.1). Lineage (NCBI taxonomy): Eukaryota > Metazoa > Chordata > Mammalia > Rodentia > Muridae > Rhynchomys > Rhynchomys soricoides. The sequence continues at coordinate 7,856,580 of JADRCH010000013.1, forward strand.
CCAGGCTTCTCTTAAGTCTTCTCTGTGAAACATCTTCTGAGATGCTCTCCATGATACCAGAAAGAATCACTCCTAGTCTCTGTTTCTACTGCTCCTAAAAAACATGGGCTGGGCCCTGGGATGCTGGAATGTAGCATGCTCAAAGCCCTGGGTTTAAACCCGATTACTCCCACCAAATAGCAGGGGTGACAAACAGTCTAATGGCCACATCTGCTACCTCTGTTGTATAAATAAAGTTACTGAGATACTTCTTGTCTGACTACATACCGCCACAGCAGGACTTAGCAGTGGTTGTCACTTTAACTAGAAAGCCTGAAGTATTTACTCTATGGCTCCTAAACACATTGGCAGCCCTGGGATATATTTTATTTCATGTACTTATTAACATTAATAACTGAACCGTGGTCTATCACTGAGACAGGCTATTTGTAGTGGCTAGGCACTTTATTTCATTTTGCGGCACTACTAAAGGGGTGGCCACTACTATTTGCCCTTTACACTAAGGAAACTAAGCTTGAGATTCTATTTTTTTTTTTCAAGATTTACTTTTGTTCTCTCTAATTATGTGTAAGTATGTGTCTGCATGAGGGTACATGCACATGAGTGCAGGTTGTTATAAAGGCCGGAGGTGTTGGATCCTCTGGAGTGGGAGTTGCAGATGATTTTAAGTCACCAGAGAAGTGGGTGCTGGGAACTGAACTCAGGTCCTATGGAAGAACAGCAAGTAATTTCAACTGCTAAACCTTCTCTACAGCTCCCCAGATCCACATTCTTAACCATACCACCGACTCCACCATCTCTCTAGATTGGGAATCTATGAAGTGCAAAGTTCATGGCACATAATCTCTCTATTCCTAGAGGCTCACACAGCACCAGGATAGGAAATGTTGGCTTAATTAATTCTTTTTCTTCTTCATCCTCCCCCTCCTCTTTGTTTTTTTTTGTTTGTTTGTTGTTTCTCTATATAGCCCTGGCGGTCCTGGAATTCTGGACTAGAACTCAAGAAAGAGCCACTTACCTCTGCCTACCAAGACCTCTGCACACCCACCACCCAATTAAATGCATCTTTCTAAACTGAGTACCTGCCCTCTTACCTCCACTCAGGGACCCACAGTAACATCCTACTGCTTTTATATCGGTCTAAACCCCAACGTCCTTTGGCTTTAAATCCCATAATCTGGAACAACTATACCCAAGTTTAAAAAGCTTAATAATGTTCCACTTCTACTTCAGAATCGGTTCCTGTCTCTTAATCTGTGTGTTCCTAACTGAATACATAAACTTACCTGCCATCACGTGACCTGTGGAGGCTGCCATGGTAGCTGCTCACTTTGCTGTGGACGCTCCCTGCTTTGCTTCTTTGATCATCCACCATAGCCAGCTGAGTTGAAGAAGCATGTGTGGATGTCCCTTGAGTGGAAGTTCCTCTTGATTTTCTTATAATTGGAGTATTTGGGTCCCTCAGAAGTGACTGAGCAAAGTCAGGTTCCTGGAGCACCTGCCGGCTCTCATTCACTATCCTAGACAATACAACAGGAAGTTTAAGATACAAACTAACATTCTTATAGACCAACAAACAATACTGCTGCTGATACTAGTCTTGAAATTAGCTGCACCCCAAATTAAGTCTTTGGGACCAATTTGAGGCAACATTTTTGGCAGAAGATAGAATTTAACAAAAATTCCTATCAAAACCTAGGCTTGATGCTAGTAATCCTAGCATCTGGGATGTTGAGATAGAAGGATCAAGGTTCAAGGTCATCTTCATACTGGTCTAAATAAAACTTGAAACCGCAGTTGCGATTCTGTGAGCACACAGTCTCAGCAAGTCACTCTCCTGGTCTTTCCTCTGTTTTCTCTATGAAAAGAAGGCTGGTAAATCCATTGTTTCTAAAAGGCCCTGTCAGCTAAAGATACTTGTGATCCTTCAGGTCCCAAACTATTTCTTAAAATAATGATAAGGTAGAAAAAGGTGGGGTTTTTTGTTGTTGTTGTTTGTTTGTTTGTTTGTTTGTTGTGCTTTGTGGAAATAATAAGGACCTCATGATAACTGGGTAAAATTTTAACTGGCAAGAACATTTTAAGACTCCATCTTGATTCTGTGGCAGGAACAGCTGCCTAGTGCTAGAACAGTCATGAGTGGTCAACCTTAGAACAAAGTAATATGAAAAATTAAACTAAGCAAATATTCAATGAAGTCCTAAACAATTTAAAGCGACAAATTACAGAGGTAAAAGTTTTTAAAAGTGGCCAAGCAGTGGTGGCTCATGCCTTTAATCCCAGTGCTCAGGAGGCGGAGACAGGGTGATCTCTGAGCTAAAGGCCAGCCTGGTCTACAGAATGAGTTCCAGGATAGCAAGGGCTACACACAGAAACCCTGTTTCAACAACAACAACAACAAAGTTTTTTAAATGCTATGAAAGAAAGGGTAGAGAGTAGACAGATGTGCATGATGTTGAACAAAGCAATAATTGAATCAACAAAAAAATCAAATTAAATCATTGTAAAGTATCTATGAGAATCAGCTAAAGTTAAAATCAAATGACTTAATTAAAAAAACAACGCCAATGTTTAAAGACTGGATCATATACTGAAAAGGTATTTGAGAAAGTATGTGTAAGTTCTCAAATCAGCAGCAGTGCTACAATTCCGGTTATTCTCAGTACTGGGTTGAAAGGCTGGAGACTGATATTTGATGAGTACTTTACATAGATTCTTCTTTAGTCTATTTAATGTTATTCTTGATATTTAAAATTATAATAGAAAACCAATAGATGAGGAATAAGTTCTTACAGAGAGAAAACATATCAACTCTGAGAGCAGCAAAAGATTTAATGAAACACCAATAACCACTAGAAATATCTTCTATTTATTTATTTGATTTTTTTGAAACAGGGTTTCTGTGTCCTGCCTGGCTCCTGGAATTCACTCTGTAGACCAGGCTGATCTCAAACTCAGAGATCTGCCTGATTCTGCCTCCCAGGCGCTGGGATTAAAGGTGTGTGCCACCACTGCCCTGCTAACTACAAATACTTTCATTAAAATCAGGAATATGATACTATATACTGTGATTACTCTTAACTAATCTTTCAATAGCTACAGAATACAATTAGATAAAAGAAGAAAAGCTAGTTTCAGGACAGCCAAGGGTATACAAAAAAACCTTGTCACAAAACAAAAGGAAAAAAACCAACCAACCAAAAAATAAAACCAAGGTTATAAAATCTGAACCTGCACTGAATTAGAATGGCATGTTGGTCTATCTCTTCACATGTCTGACAGACCTGGAAGAGCAATGGGAAGCTGACAGAAGCTGAAGTTTCTCTTACACTGAACAGGGTGGCATGCCAGGCATTTATATTGCTCTTGGCTTTCTCATCTGATATAAGATGAGAACACACACCAACCTTCACAGGAAGTCAGGAAGGTCAGGTAAATATGAAGAGAAAAAGCATCCACTTGTTTCTTGTTTCAAGAAAATTATACTTTGAATGTTCCACAATTCTAATATAAAGTGTTAGAATACTGAAGCACCTGCATGCCTCTACTCTACATCTTCTCAGAATAAGATTTTCAGTTGTTTTTATTTTTTTAAAGATGGAATCTTCCTATGTAGCCCAGTCTAGCCTCGAACTCCTAATCCTTCTGCCTCAGTCTAATCAGTAACAAGGATTACAGGCATAAGTCACCATGCCCAGCTAGTTTAAATTATGCTATTGTGCCAGTGTTACTAGTCACTGCTGATAAAGTTACAATCTTCTGAGAATACTCTCAAGTTCAGCACACTCGTGTACATGCTCCTCCTCTCCCTCTCCCTCTCACCCCCCCCCCGAGCTGTTAATACTGTGAGAACTCATTAACTTATTAACTTACTCTTTTTTCCTACGTCCATGGAAAAAACTGGCCCATTCAAAGCATGTCTTTTTGCTTCCAACCCAAAAAATTGAGGGAATCCCAACTATGAGAGCCATGAGATACTTCATCAGAAAGAGAATCAGATCTGGACGACTCATCTGAGTAACCTGCAGGGAGGTAAAGAAAATCATCTTAAATACGGGCATCTATTAAAGGCAATTGTAGAAATTATAAACACAAAAGCAACAGTGAAATTATGTTACAAACACAGTATCTTCATTTATAAAGTTCTAAAAAGAATTTTCTTTGATCCTTGAAAGAACAGCAGGTACTCTTAACTGAGCCATAACTCTAACCCTAAGTCTTACCTTCTTGACTACTTTTCTGTCTCCCTTTCAGTTTTTCAGAGATACACTAGACACTCACACAAGGCTGTGAACCTGCCTATTCTTATCCTGTCAACTGTCATTTTGTATTCTGGGAAGGGAGGACACTCTACCATTTCTCTTACTTTGTTAACACTCTTCCACCTAACCTTTTGTCTAACTGTAACACTGTCCATCATTAGCTATTTTCTTACATCAACATGTTTTCAAGGATTCCCCAGCCCCTCTTCACAGACCCTCCTTCCCCAGTCCTATGTTTGGGCTAGTTGTGCCTTTTAAAAGCAATGTGTAGTTACATTACTAAAATGTAAAGGCAGAGGTTCCCTTGCTTTCCAAACGTTTTATACCCAGGGCCTTAAGCAGTATCCAATACATGCTTGATACTCAATAAATCTTGTGTATTTTTGACAGTGTTTTACTGCATATCCCTGTAAGTATGCAAAACTCTATACCTAGACCAGGCTGGCCTCAAACCCACAGAGATCCATCTGCCTCCTGAGTGCTGGGATTAAGGGAGTGAACCACCATACCTGGCTCCTTATGCTTGGTTTTATTAGAAAGAAATTAATCAAAATTATTCAGTGCCTCCATTCCCTTCACAGAGAGAGAAGATAGTGCTCTCTTCTGTAGCTATCTATCTTTTGTATATTTTTCGAAGTATTCAGAGAAACTATCACAAAAATATTTTATCATCACTAACTGCCCAAAACTACTGATTCCTCCTTTTGGGTTTCCTTCCTTTCCTACTGACATAATGCCCTTCAGATGCGTTCTCGGGTACAGTATGCCAAACTCTTGTCTAAAAGCAGCTCTTCCCTTAACCTTGAATGGCACACAGCACAGGGACATTAACATCTGTTATCGTCTGAAAGTTCACTGTGTATAGTTCCCACTGCTGATGGAGAAGCCCCTTCCTTCCTCTGGAGACCTCTGGCCTCTTTAACTTTGCACTTAATACTCCTACTGTAGTTGACTTAAACTTATCACTAGTATTCTGATTGTAGTTTCAACCAGTTTTTTTTGTTTTTGTTGTTTTTTCAAGACAGAGCTTCTTGGTGAAGCCCCGACTGTCCTGAAACTCACTCTATAGACCCCACTGGCCTTGAACTCAGAGATCTCCCTGTTTCTGCCTCTCAAGTGCTGGGGTCAAAGGTGTGCAGCACCAGGCCTGGCTTTAACACACATCTGTAATTCTGCCAAGTTGGAAGCCATTCTTAGCCTTTAGGCCACCACTTAGTCACTCTTGCAGCTACCTCCCAAACAGAGGCTCTGATCTTTTGTAATGTCCAACTGTATCGTTATACAGTTTGAAAATTTTTCCTCTGTTCTATACTCACGGCAAACTTGAAAACCATTTCTTACTGGAATAACTAATTCTTCCTTCATCCATGTTGACTTTAGGCTTTACTGTCATCTGCTGATTATTCTCTCTAACTTTGTATTTCACTTCTATTATGCTTAATCAGTTCTTGATTCTCAACCGTCTATCCTGATCACTGTCATTTTCCTAAACATTGTTTTATTTATATTTTGAAGAATCTTAAACACGCTTAAGTAGCTAACAGGACCCATTAATATCAGCCTATCAGCATTTATTTTACCTGGGAAGGACTCCATGTTTTGATGGTTAAGGCTGTTGGATACTTTTCTAGGTTTCCACCTGGTCCTACCCAGCCAAGGTCTCACTCAACATAGCAACACTTACCTCCTAAAACGAGGACATCTGCCCACTCAGCCCCACTCACATCACTGCTCAGTAGGAGATGAACATTCTTTAGTAATATTTTCTACATAGCCCCTATTAAAGTTTCCACACTCGTCCCAAGAGTGCCTCCAGTCTTGCCTCCTCTCTTATCCTCCCATCCTTCTTTCTTTGAGACAGGCATTCTACAACTATACTTGGCAAATCTGGAACAAGATCCTTTTTCCATACGAGTACCTCAGGTTCATGCAGAATCAATCACCTGTGTTGAAGTCTATTAATCAAAACCAAGTCAAGGACTATCTAATTCCAAGTAAAGGCTTTGATGAGCACAAGAGGTATGCTTCACTGACTGCAGACAGGGTGGGGTGGGGGAGGCATCTCTGAACATTAGCAAACATAGGACCAAAGTGTCTAGAAAAGTATGTAGCATGTACATCATAGTTATATTGATGAAGAGAAGCTTTTCCTCTCAGCACAGTTTACAGTCTGTTTGTTGTTGTTTTTAAATTTTGGAGCTATTTTTTTTAAGACAAAGTCTTGTTGTGTAGTCTTATCTGGCCTTGAATTCACAGAGATCTGCCTATGTTTGCCTCCCAAGAACTAGAATTAAAAGCATGTGTCACTATGCCTGGGTTAATATTTTTAAATTTTTAAGTGTAAAATTGTTACTTGTATATTTAAAATTGACAAAGTATTTAATCAGAAAACCTTTTAAAATGTTCTAATGAAATACTAAAAATTCATAACAATAAAATGTACATTTAGTCATGGCACACATCAATATATGTCCTACAATAATTACATTGATAGGTAGTCTGTAGTATATAGTTTATATCATAAATTTTTAAAGATATCTTAATAAAGCTATTAAGATATCTTTAAAAATCAACTAGATAGAAAATAATAGTTTTGTAAGTGAACCAACACCTGACATTTACAGAATGCATTTACACACACACCAGATTTATACACCTCCCTACATTATCAACATTCATTCTCTGATATGGTACAGTATCTTTATTTCTGAGGATCTTATTCTGGTCCAGGCTGTCCAGCCTATTGTGTAGCCCAGGCTGGCCTTTAACTTGTAGTCTTATTAGCCCCCCAAGTGTTCAGATTAAAGGCCTGAGCCATCAACCTCCCACTTTTACTTGTTTGTTTTGAGAGTTTCTCCGGGTAGCCCTGGATGTCCCCAAACTCAGAGATCTACCCGCCTCAGCTGGGATTAAAGGTGTGCCACCATTCCCAGCTTCAGCATTCATTTAAAAAAATATCTACTGGTTTTATGTGTACCGGTGTTTTGCCTGCATGTACATCTGTATGCCATTTGCATGTTTGGTTCCTACACAGGCAGCAAGTGCTCTGAGCCATTTTCCTAGACATCTGAGCTGTCTCTACAACCCCAGAACCTATTTTTTTAAAGGAAGACTTTCTTAAAATATTAAGGAACAAATGTGTATTTCATAAAAAGTAATACATAAATAGTTACAACAATGCTTTACCGATATGTCTCAGGGAGCACTGCTGTCTCCTGTGTGAGGCTGCAGAGATGGCTCAGCATTGAAGAGCACGTCCTGACTTTAGCTCCTCGCACCTATAATGGGGAGTCTCATAAACACCAGCTCCAGAGGATCTGAAACCCTCTCCTGGTTTCCTCAAGCACCCACACATGAGGCAAATACTCACTCAGATATAAATAAAAATAAAGCCTGTAGTGAAATAAACCATAGATACTGTAATCACTTCTTGAAGGATTATACATTAGTTTGCTGAAGTTTCTGAAAAGTCTTGGAGTAAGCAAGCTGTTTACCTTTTTTTTTTTTTTTTTTTTTTTTTTTTTTTTTTTTGTCCTAAGCAGTTAAGGGCCCATTCTAGGTGTTGTTCTATATAGTCTATGAGCCTATTCATCTCAGAAGTTTTTTATTTTTCTGTTCTGAAACAATGTCTTTTAATATGGGCTGCACATAATCATTCTCTTGCCCTCTGGCTCCATTGCTTGTTTTTTAAGACAAGCTTTCACTCTGAAGCCCGAGCTGGTCTTGAGCTTGTGGCAGTCCTCCTCCTTCTCTGCTACCGGGTGCATAGTACAGGATGAGCTGCTTCATGTGCTTGGTCTTGAGCTATTGTTTTTCTTGCCTCAACTTCCCAAGCACCAAGACTACAGATATGCACCACCACACTCTGGCTGAAAAAACTTTGCAGTAAAATGAGAGACTTAATTTTACATCTAATTTTGTTTTCTTCTCCATGATTTAAAAATCCATCAAACCAATTATCATGTGCATTAACCAGGGTTATATGTATCTGGAGAGAGAGTTGGAAAGAGGAATCCCTACAGAGCAAGAATGAAGCAGCTAAGAAATATGCTTCAAATCACATTTGCTTATATCCAATAAATGTCAAATGAGGACTAATTTAATATTTTAAATGTAGAGAGGCAATTTAATTCTGTAATACAAAAAGGGGCTGGAAGGATGCCTCAGAAGCTAAGAGTGCTAGCTGTATTTCCAAAGGGCCTGGTTTGGTTCCTAGCACCCACGTGGTGAATTGCAACAATCTATACTCTGGTTCTTGGGGATCAGATGACCTTTTCTGGCCTCCCTGGGCACTAGGCACACATACAGACATACATGCAGTAAAAACACTCATATACATAAATAATAATAATGAAGAAATTCAAATAATAATACAAAGAAGTAGATGATGGGTAGTAACTTCAGAAAGTTGTAAACAAGAAAGTACAGTGGAAGAGAGAGAGCACATCAGAGATCACACAATTCCTAGAGTGTGTGACTATCAAGTACTGGCCTGACCAATGTGTCTTCAAAAAAAAAAAAAAATCACTTGAAAAGTTAAATGCCTTGAACTTGTAACTATAAGGGAATGATCATCTGAAGTTGAAATATATGCTCATGGACTTTGAATAAGCCCTTCATTTTATACTTATGGAATCAAGGTATAGAAACACAAAATGATCTATCTTAAGGTTAAATTTATTTGCACCTTCAGTCATTCAAATTTTGAGTGTTATTATGTCCCACAGCAGATGAGATAGAAAATTCTGTGTCCTTGTTCAATTTCCATTCTAGGGAGAGGCAGGGTAAACTGTTGCTACTACACAAGGAACGAGGAAATGTCAGGTGTTAGGGAGCAGTAAAAACTAAAGCAAGGTCGGGGCAAAGGGGAGAGGATCCCGGATCACTAGGGTGTGAATGAGGGGCAGGGATTAGCTACTAGACCAGAGTGGTCGTGGTCTCTCCATAGGTATACCTAAGTGTGAGTTAGGGGTATATTTTGGAGCGCAAGCATTTCAAACAGAAACATTGATAACAATAATCTTAAGAAAACTTGCTATTTTTGAAGAAACACAAAGTGGCCAGTAAAGCCAGATCTGAGAATGCAAGGAGAATGCAGGAGATACAGTCAGAGAAGGAGCAGGAACCAAATATCTGATCCTGCAGGCAATGGTAAGAATACAGATTTTATTCCAGAACAATCCATTAAAAGGGCTTTGTCCAGAGGGGCAATGACATTCATTTACATTTCCTGTAAAAGGGTAAGAGTGGAAGCAGGAAGAAGAGTCAGGAGGCCACTGTGTAAGTAGTGAAGAAGCAGATGCTGTACAAAGCTAATGGGTTACACTCGAAGTATGAGACAAGATAGGGCTCAAAGATGGCTCCAAACTAAGAGTCTTAGCAGCAAGGGAATGCAAATACCATTCAATGAATGGGGAAACTGGGGGTGAGATGCAGGAATCAGGTTTTAGGAGAAATATTTGGAGTTCTAAATTGATCTTGGAAACATCACAGAAATGGGCATTTTGGAGCTTATATACACGCCTAAAACATGGGGAGCTTAAGACTATCCAGAAAGGAGGGGAGAAACAGAGCACAGGTAAGAAATCCTGTTTTCAAGTTCTTTCCTCTAGTGTCGTACGTTGTATAGCACAGTCTCTTGTGAATCAACACTGCTCACATATCATAAATGCTTGAATTAAGGGAAAGGAGTACAAAAAACAAAATCAGCAATACCCAAAGCAATCACCAAAGTCTTCAGTCATACAAGCAGTACAGGGAGATAGGAAGGAGAGCAGGGACGGAGCACTCAACAGTTTGTATCACAAGATCCCAGTTAAGTGCAAAAATTCCAGGGGCAACAAGAGCACCTATGGATGATAAGGGTTTTAAGAGCAAGGAAGTAGCTGGGCAGTGGTGGCACACGCCTTTAATCCCCGCACTCGGGAGGCAGAGGCAGGCGGATTTCTGAGTTTGAGGCCAGCCTGGTCTACAGAGTGAGTTCCAGGACAGCCAGGGCTACACAGAGAAACCCTGTCTCGAAAAACCAAAAAAAGAAAGAGCAACGAAGTGACTCAGAAATATGTAGGAGTGTTGGAGCAGAAGTCCGAGACACAGAGGGAATGGTCAAGTGATTCTGTAGAAGAAAAGGAGCTTCCCTCTGTGACTGAGAAAGAGAGCTGGAGAGTCGTTACCTGGTTATACACTGTAGAGAGCAGGCAAATACTAAAGGTAGGTAGGGCAGAAACATAAAACCCAGGGCAAAGCCCACCAAGTAAGTGTATTTAAATAAAGAAAAGGAATGTATATCCAGCTTTATGTAAAATAGCCTCATAATGAATTGAATCAATTGCTTAAAAAAAGTGAAAAATAAATCAATCCTTAAATAGAAAGGGACAAATAAGAAGCATGTAATTGTTTTTCTGCTTTAATAAAAGTTCATGGAAACGCCAAGATCTTTCTCACATTATAAAATATCATCTGTCTTGGTTGTAATGATAAAACAACCTGACAAAAAACAACTTTGGTTCAGAGGGTTGACTGGGGGTGGGGGGGTGTCACAATAGCAGGACTGAGGCGTGGCCATGTCACACCCACAGGCAGGGGCAGGGAGACAATGAATGCATCCATGCTTGCTGCTCAGCTAGTTCTCTCTACTTTTATAGTCTAGGCCCCAAATCCATGGTGCTACCGTAGTCGACTGGGTCTTCAAAGCCATCATTTCTTGTAATTAAGATAATTCCCTGCCAACATAGCCACAGGCTGACCGGACCTAGAGCATCTCTTGTTGAGACTCTCTTCCAGGGTGGTTTCTGACCAGACTGCAGCAGGCTGACATTCAAAACAGACAATCACAGATCCCTCACAACCCAACTCATCTGATGTATGTCTTTGCCCTGATCTAGAAAAGCAAGGAGAACCGCAGACAGAGAGACAGCACATCTGCCCTGATTCCTGTTTTTCCTTTTCTACAGTGGCCTGGCTGGCTACAAACTATAAACTATAAACTATGCGCATTATCTTCTAAACGCTTTCTCCAGCACTCTAATTTTAGGCAATGGCTAATTTACTGCTCTATGGCTTTATTTACGCATCATGTGAAAAACATTCACCTATATCTTGGTTTTCCTATTTAGATTCATAACCTAACAAAGCCCCGAGGTTTAAATTCTTTTGAAGTAAATGGAAAAAATTACTCGTACTAAGGAGGGAAAGCCTTGAATAAAAAGGGGACCGCCTAAGGTATGATCACATTACTTGGTGGACTACACTGTTGAGGCTTTGGCTTTGAATCAGGTCTTAGCTCTTTTTCCTTACCAAGAAAAATCTGTACTTTTTTAGTGGAGGACATACTGTATTAAATTAGCTTTTATTTTTTTAAAATAAGTTAATCACAAAACATTGACTTATATCAAGCCTATAATCATGTAAAGCCATATGAAAATAAACTGTTAATCAGGTTTAGGCAGCCTGTTGTACAAGTAACACAGGGGGGATTCCTTTGTTTGTTGTTTTCTTGGGAGCTGAGGATAGAACCCAGGGCCTTCTGTATGTTCAGACAAATGTTCTACTACTGGGCCACCCACAGCCACCAGTTCTTGAATAGAAGCTTCTAGTTACAACTTTTATACACTTCTTAATTACATTATGCTGCTTTATCAGCCTTTACTTTTATTACACTTTGAAAAGTCAATTACTTGCCCTATTGACATAAAAACCTATTATAATGCTATAGTAATTAAGATAATGTAGCACAGAGAGACAAGCAGGCCATGGAACAGAGGGGCAGCAAGTTTTGCTGTGAACTCATGTCTGACTAAGGAAGCAATACAGAGCAAGGCGCAGGGAAGAGGTAGGCAGGAAATGCTAACTGCACATCAGGCACCGCTTTAAAACTGTAATTTGTTCCTTGAAAGCAATGGCTTTAAATTAAAGCAGCACAAGGCTAGGCAAGTAAAGAGCTGTTCGCAGCTCTCTCCTTCATAGTTTTGTTTTTCCTCTTCTCTAAGTCTTTATTCTCCCATCCTTGGACCATCAGTTTATTTGTGCCACTATGATAAATGTATAATGAAGTAGCGTTTCAACCTCCAGATTTTCCTTCAGTCACTGAAAGGAAAGTAATATAAATTCACATTTTAAACATTTTGTAAATAATCTTTAAATTTCTAAACAAGAGACTGCCATCTTAAAATAATTACTTCATACAAAATAAGAACAGCAACTGTAATAAAGTCCTACAACTTGGGTTCTAGTAACTTTACAACGACTGCTATGTAACTATTCACTGTCAACCTTTAAGTAAATAAAAAGTGAAAATCAATGATTAAAGAACAAATCTGCATCTTATTATTCAAGCCTCTAATTTCTCAAGTAAGAGGTCAGAAGGCAAAGAGACAAAGGAGAGCAAAACTTGCTGCCTGATTCAGAACGAAATGCTCAGCAGAGTGCAAATGCTCAGACATTACCCTGCTATATCACCACCTGACAGATCTGTCATGCATATAGCAATATAGACTACACCTGTTATTTAGCTAACCCCATAGAAAACTGCTAACTGCCAAATTTACTTAAGAGCTCAAAATGAGAACAAAACCAATAAAGTCATCTCAATTCTATCATCCTTTGCCTTGCTGCCATTATGAAGAAGTTACATTTCATTAAGCAAAGGGCAGCATCCTGAACTTTCATCCAATTCTACACAAGCGGTGTTGACCATCCCTGATGTTAATATCTGTCTTGCAGCAAAGACTGGCTAGAAAAGTAGAAAAACAACACTGTCCACACAGATCACACAATAGATGCAGTATGTGGGAAATAATTAAAAGCTCTACAGAACTATCTTAATGTTGGTGAGCATAAGGAATGATATCCCTCATGCACAGTGTAATGATAATGCTCACACAGGCGAAGTGTAATTTCTCTCTTAGATTAAGAAAAGAACTACTGTTTTTCTTCCTAAAACAAATCACACAAAAAGTAAATTATTTTGCAAGGTTTTGTCTTTTGCAAATGCAGACTAAAAGATAACCAGAAAGGGAGAATTAGTTTGTTTTTACAGAACAATAAACAAAACTAGGGCTCTTCCTTACCAAACACTGTCATAAATCCATTACATCCCCAGCCTTGTACACAATGGCAAGGATAGAGCAGGCTTATAAATTAGATCTTAAAACTTCCTCAAAGGGTTCACAACTTCATGATTTAAAAACAAACAAACAAACAAACAGCCCTATCTTCTGTGAGGCATAATGTAGGTACTGGGAACTTAACCTGGGTCCTCTGAACCATTTCTCCAGTCCCTTAAATGCTGTGTTTTATTTTAAGGTAAAGTTAATAAAACACTTGTCTGGAAATCTAAACTTCTAAACTTTAAGATCTGACGTGAAGTTTTCTTACTCAGAGACTAAAAATCTAGCTATAAAGAACTAGAAAGATAAATACAATCTTAGTACACCTAACAAATTTTATATTTTTTGCTATAGAAACGTTAAACTGTGTTTTGTTTTTTTAAAATTTAAGCTGTTTTTACTAGGTGTTTCCAGTTCTGTTTGTTATTATTCACATTTTTTTTTTCTGGTGCATGTTAAAAAGTATTTGTGTGTGTGTGCGCTTGTGTGTGCGTGTGTGTTTGAGACAAGGATTCTCTGTGTAGCCTTGGCTGTCCTACTCTGTAGACCAGGCTGGCCTCCAACTCAGAGATCTGCCTGACTCTGCCTCCCAAGTGCTGGGATTAAAGGCGTGAACCACCACTGCCGGACCACAGGGCTCATTTTCTAAGGAACTAAAGACAGGACGAACTCACACATTATTCTACTTTAGTTTTGGCATTACCTGACTCACAGTTACTTCCCTCCACTGGGCTACGAGCTTCTTAAAGACAGTGGCTGTATCTTAACCACTCCTACCTTCCACAGCAATCATCAACATGCCAAAAGAGTAGAAATATAATTTTGAATTAGTGAGCTTTTAAAAAGGGAAAAAATAAGTTTTAGTTTATGGGAAGGCAATTTTTAGATTCATTTAATTTTACATGTGAGAAGAACGTTAGACATCTTGTAAGATTTCAGAGCTCAGGCTGGGATGTAGCTTACTTGGTAGAGCGCTTGCCCAGCATGCAGCATCTGGGTTTGAACCCCAGAAGCATATAAACTGGGTGTGATAGCATACATCTTGATATTAGCACTTGGGAGGCTACCACTTAGTATATTTGAGGCCAGTGTGGGCTACATGAAATATTTTCTCAAACAAGCAAACAGGTAAATTAGAGCTAAAGAAATGATAAACAAGTGACAGACTTGAAGACACAGCTTCTAAGTGACACAGTCAAAAAAAGGTAGGAGAATGTCCTCTAAATACATCAGTGTTCTCCCATAGAAAAAGGCACAGAATATTAACACTGCAAGCTCTGAAACCAGGCCTTCACATCTAAGCTCTGCCACTTAGTGTGTGACTTTGGTTAAACTGTGTTCCACACTTGTTTCTTTATTTTGTAAAATTATCTTTGGGTTCCACTGTCAGTCAGCCAACATCAGAGGTTGTCCTCTGGCCTCCACATGCATGAGCACATACTGGAAAACATAAGTGCACCCATCACATGCGCGCGCGCGCGCACACACACACACACACACACACACACACACACCTTGGCAGCTACTACAATCATTAAACTGTACTGCTGGTACTACATTAGCATAAACTAAAAATTTACTTCCTTTAAATTTTCAAACTTTTCAAAGTAATTTTAAACTTTCAAAGACTGCTAGGTGAGCCCTTCCCCCAGCCTTGAGTAGGACAAACCTGGCTGTTACCAGTCTGGCCTCCCTGCATTTGCAACTTCCTACAGGAACCTTGAGGAGTCAACTGCCCCATGAGCTTGCTGAAACAAAGGGCTGGGTCCTTGGGCTCTCCCTTTAAAAGGAGTAGAGAACCATAAAGTTCAAGCCTTGATCAGAAGCGGTTGTCTTGGCTTCATTCTTCTCTCCCACCCGGTCCCTTTTCCCATTTCCAGCCTCCCTTTCAGGTAGACCCCGTTCATCCATGGCTGCTGGACGGCTACAGCTAGGAGTAAACTTTACTGACATGTCTTACAGTGATATGTAAGTCAATTTATTTATTTTATTTAATACAGTGACATAGCAATATTAAACTATAATAGATATTTTAGTTCCATTATGCAATCAAATGATGAGCAAAGCAGTCTGACAATTTACGTGATAAGTACCAACTGCTGTTAGGAGTCCCTAACACAATACCCAAGGAATAATGCTTGATGCTGAATAGGGGCTGGCGAACTACAGCCTGTAGGTTAAGTCACTCTTCAGTAAGTAAAACTTTCTTGCAACCTTTGCCTCCTTGCTTATGACTATGTTTGCAGACAGCAGCAGAGCTAAGCACTTGGCCACCAAAGCCCCCATAATTACATCTGGCCTTTATAGAAAGGCTGAAGTACCCTTTTGTAGATCACGACAACTACACTGAAAATAAATACCAAAGTGCAGTCTACACAGCAGGCATCTCTATAGTGCTATTAACCGGGCCCACAGCTTAAGCTGTTTGTTCCGCGGAGGCCGTAACAGCAGCAGCTTTTTATCTTCACTCTTTTCTTCTTTAACAGAAACTAAAAAATTTTGAGAATAAGTTTATTGAACTTAGAAATTGCAAGTAAGACAGCTTCCACTTTAAAGAATAGCAGATACCTCTGTCAAAACATGAGAAGAACTATACATTTAGAAGACAAACCCTTCACTGTCTTTCAGGGTGTAAGAAGAGAAATCCCGTTCCTCACAGACCTTTCCTAAGTATGGCTGATTCCTTTGAAGCTGCCTGGCAAAGGGAAAACTCCTATTGTAAAATGAAGCTAAAATCACAACAAATTAGACTTAATGTCATTCTATTTTTATATTTTTTTGAATCAAGATTAGATAAACAACAGATGGCTCGTCTTGTGTGTCTGGAAGGGTAAATGATGTTTGCTGTTCTGTAAAAATGTATCCTTTTAGAGTCTACAAATGGTTCTAATGTGAACTGGACAGCCTGAGGTAAGCACTTGTACTATGGCAGCAAACTTTCTATGACCGGAACAAAAGCGCCAGTGTCAGACTCCCTGGGACCTACAGCACTCTCCTTGGCTAGAGGAATCAAAGCCATGAGAAAGATAAAACAAAAACAAAAACAAACAAAAAACATGTACTTTTGAAAATTAAAGTTTGGAAGAAAATCTGATGATTACAGCAGAGAACACAGGAAGAATTATATACTTATTCTAACAGCGAAAAATACTCTATAAAAGACACTCAGGTAAGAGATTAAAATTTATTTTGTTTAGTCTTCATAGCAACTTAAAAGGTAGCATATTATTTCTTTCTATGAATAAATGGTAAACAGTTGATATGCATTCAATCTGCTTCATTTGTCCCAGTTACACTCAAACATCTATTGTAGGATTATCAACAACTTTTGAGAAATATAACTTTTATAAAATGCTCCAAATCTCTTAAGATACACTAAATAAATACAAGGAATTATTTAAGGAAAAAACAAACAATAATACCCAAGTACCTGGGAAATTACCAACATGACACCTGCTCCAGAAGTAAATGTCACTGCTTTAAAAGGTATTTTTAAAATTATGTGCACTCCCCATGGAGGGCTGAGGAGTCAGATTTCCCTGGAGGGTGATGGTGTGGGTGCTCGAAACTGAGCTAAGGTCCTCCACCAGAACAGCACACACTCTTAACCACTAAGCATGTCTCCATGTCTCTAGCCCTTTTACTCTTTTTCAATTGTGAAATAAGCATTACTGCGTAAATTTAGGACTAAATATTCTATTTTTTTAATTTTTGGAGACAGTATACCACATATCCCAGCCTAGCCTTGAACTCTATACAGTCAAGAATGACCTTGAACTTCTGATCCTCATGCTTCTACTTTCAGAGTACTGGGATCTCTCTCTCTCTCTCTCTCTCTCTCTCTCACTCACTCACACACACACACCCCACTAACAGAGGGTTTACATGCTCTTCAGGATGAAACCTAGAGCTTTGTGCTTCCTAGACACTCTACCAACTGAGACATCCTTGACCATAAATAATACTTTTTGAGTATGACTGAATACATTTAAAAAAAAAATAAATGAACATTCTTGAAGAAAAATACCAGTTGGTACAAGTGTAGGCAATGAAATTCTATTTTCATGAAGAACATTCATTTCAAAGATTTTTAAACGCACTTATATTTAGCTCATTTTATTCAAATCATAAACTTATGTACATGTGATTTGCATTAAATCCAATTGGTATTTTAAACAATGTGATAAATTACTTCACAAACTGACTTTTTTGATACCAAAGGCCAACTTTAATATTTTTAAAGAAGCCAGATATCTTTTTTCTCACTTGCTGTGCATTGTTTGTTATTTATGGTCTGACCATGTAGACCAGGCTGCCCATAATCGCTAGTGCTTGGATTACTGATGTGAGCCACCCCACCTGGCTTGCATTGTCCGTATTTTTAGTCAAACACACATTCAAATCCTATTTAGTCTTTTAAGTTACTTGGGGCAGTTACCCCATTACTGCTTAAAACAATTTAAAGCCTTCCATTAGAAATTATCATCAGAGCTTCCTGCGTGTTCTTTTAGAAATGCTCAGTATTATTTCAAAATGAGAATACTGTTATCACTGGTGCTTAAGATCCCTCTACAATGAAATTCTGAATGAACACTAATATCCTAATATTTGGTTGTTAAAAGCCATAAGGTACGACAAATGTTTTGTGATTCCATTTATATCAGGTACTAGAGTACTCACACAAAGGAAGGCAATTTGTGAGTGCCAGAAATTGTGGGGAATAAGGATGGGGGTCACTTTTGTTAAAAGTTTAGCCTCAGATTAAGAAAATGAAAACATTTCTTTAAAAAACCAAATGCTAGGGAGGGCTGCTATTGTGAATGCACTTGGAATGACACTCTTAAGATGCCCAAACGGGACTTGTAGTATAGCTCAGTTGGTAGAGCATCTCTTGTCCCTTCACTCCCTTAGAAAGCACAAAGCCTGAGTTCCATCCCTAACACTTTATAAACTTGGTCCTTCTTGGCTACATAGTAAGCTTAAAGCACACTTGGCCCAGATAAAATACTGTCTTAAAAAGAAAAGAGAAAGTAAAAGGGTGAGGATCATTATATATATTTTTACACTCACATGTGGCTAGCCTTGTAGTCAGTGAAATGTAGTTTGAATAGGTCACTTCTGTTAGTCTCTTAGCTACTGTGACTGTGTAAGCCACATAACTTCAATTGCTTTAGAATCAAGCCATATTACATACTTTATGAAGTTACTGTGCATACCAAATGTCATCGCTGGCTTTTTACCCACCATCAAGTCGATAGAACTAGTGAACTCTTTACAGTACTTCATCCTTTTAAATATATCAGGTTCAATTCCACACCCATTTACTCGTGAGATTAAAAACTATGACATCACAAAGGAACTCATTAGACTGCACTATTATTTGAAGAGAAAGGTTAATATTAATTATGAAAGAAAAATTAACAGAAAAAAATTTAAATGTATGCACGAGTGTTGATAACCATGAGATGTGAATGTGGAAAATGTCCTGATAGAGTTTTAAAAAACATGGATCAGTCTTATAGTAATCCAGGATGGCTACTCCAGTCTCTGTTGATGAGGATAATGGAGAATCGGGACACATTTAGCTAAGGATGTGTTGAGGCTAGCATCAAAACCTCAGATGGGAAATAGCAGGTTTTAAAACCAGGTGTTAACAAAGTGTTCAGTGGTCTACCAGCCGTATCTGACATTGGCAGAAAGGCTGGAAAAGAGCTACAGAAAAGTCAGTGAGGACTAATAGACCCCTCAAAAAACACCAATCAACTTTCACTGTGAAGATCACAGAGAAAATTGTTAAGGCACAAAGTTCTGTCCTGCTTCTGATGACACCTACCCAGAAATGGAAAAATTCTTCCCCTGTAATCCTCTTAATCTATGGGCTGCAACCTCTTTGGGGGTCAAACAACCCTTTCAAGGGGGCACAAACTAGATATCCTGCTTATCATAGATTACATTATGATCCGTAACAGTAGCAAAAAAAATGATTTTATGGTTGGGGATCAGCACAACATGAGGAACTGTGTTAAATGGTCACAGTATTAGGAAGGGTGAGAACCACTGCTCTAGACTTTGGAGTTTTGACCTGCCTGAGGAACACCAGATTGCTCCCCTCGAATGGAGTACCTCTCATGATAGTAAACAATAGAAAGCGCCTAAGAAGCTGTAGCCCCTCGCCTATGAAGATGCCCCCTTCCCATAGAAATCAATCGGCCGTAGCCTCCTTCCAGCTCTCTCTCCACCCTGATACTGAATTGCCACCTGTTTGTTATGATGCAGATATTTAAGCTACTTACTCCTTTATAGTTTATGTATGTTGTATTAATAAAACATTTGTGAGCCAGGCAGTGGTGGCGCACAGCTTTAATCTCAGCACTCAGGAGGCAGAGGCAGGCAGATTTCTGAGTTTGAGGCCAGCCTGGTCTACAGAGTGAGTTCCAGGACACCCAGGGCTACATAGAGAAACCCTATCTTGAGAAAAACAAAAACAAACAAACAAAAAACCCAAGACCCCCCCAAAAAACAAACAAAAGAGCAAAACAATAACAAAATTGTGTTTATAGAAAAAAAAGTTTTAGAAAATCTTTCTATGAAAAAAAAGATCAGATTCAACTTGCATTAAAACTTCTTAAAAACAAAAAACAAAACAAAAAACCCTAAACAAACAAAAATTTCAAATCACGAAAGTCCAAAGATGCTTGTGATGCAAATAACTGGAAAGCCCATGAGAGCAGTGAACAAAGGTAACAGACAGGCAAAGCACAGGGGAGAAGCCACAAGCCCCATAGGCACTAGAAGTATCTTAACACTAATACGGGGGTGTAAACACTACAGCACTGCGGTAGTACAGTTAAAGGCTGGCAAAAGCTTTTATGTCTGGCACCCATAAAAGGGAAACAAACGTCTGAATATAAATTAAAATAGCCACTTGAGTTGAAGATTCAAAAGACTCCTACAATGCAACAATTGCAGATTTTGGTAACCCACCTGTAGAGACCAGGACAGCATGTTACCAAGAATGTGGGTTATGGATGAAGAAGAAATGTCACCTTAGACAGCAGTTCTGGGGACATAGATATGACGTTACCACAGTCTGTGCTCATAGATGATGAGTGACCGTTTCTCATTTGCTTTGTGGTGTAGTCTGTACAAACAATGCTTATATCTTTGTGAGAAATATTAGCTACTATCTTTAAAACTAATAATTTATAGGCCGGGGGGAAATATTAATTGAACTTCTATTGATTTTCTTACCAGACTTGCTTACTAAAACGTCTTAATACAATCTTCAGACCTGAAAGTAAATGAAGGAGGTAGCTGAATCACATTAACTGCCTCCTACATACATTACATAGTATTCAGTTGTATGTCATTGTAGGGCCAGTGAAGAAATAATGTTTGCCTATAAGGCGGTCTCTGACTACATTAGAGCAGGGGAACCGTCGTTCTCAGTGACTGACTTAGCAGTGACTGACCCACACCCCAGCACTGTTGCTATTTCTCTAAAATGGCCTTTCTTCTCCATTTCTGTATCCACATCTTCACTGCTATCATTCACTAATTTACAGAATATGCTCCCAGAGAGTTCACTGACTAATAGGAAGAAAAGAGACATGAACACAAGCCCTTTAGTATGAGATGTAAACGTCTTACTAGTGTTTAGAGACCTGACACATCTCATTAGATACAGAAAAGGCCTTCCTTTGACAAAATCCAACACCTCCTCTGTTAAAAGTCCTGGAGAGATTAGGGGACATAATTAACACAGTGAAGGCTGTTTACAGCAAGCCCATAGGCAACATCAACTTAAATGGAGAGAAATGCAAAGCAATTCCACTAAAATCAGAAACAAGATAATGGTGTCCATTTTCTCCATATCTATTCAATATAGTACTTGAATTTTTAGGTAAAGCAATAAGACAACTGAAGGTGATCAAGGGGATAGAAACTAAGAAGGAAGAAGTCAAGGTATTGTTATTTTCAGGTGATATTATAATAAACATAACTGAACCTAAAAATTCTACCAGGGAGCTTGTACAGCTGATGAACACTTACAGCAGGAAGATGGTTAGATAGAAGAGTAACTTAAAAAAATCAGTAGCCTTTTTATATATGAATGACAAATGGAGAAAGAAATCAGAGAAACAACATCCTTCACTATAGCCACAAATTATATAAATATCTTGGAGTAACCCTAAATAAACAAGTGCAAGACTTATATTAAAAACTTCAAGTTGTTGAAAAAAGAACTTGAAGAAGAAGCTATCAGAAGATGAAAAGATCTCCCATGTTCATGGATCGGTACGATTAGCATAATAAAAATGGCCATCCTACCAAAAGCAATCTACAGATTCAATGCAATCTCCATCAAAATCCCAACACAATTCTTCAAAGACATGGAAAGAGCAATTCTCAATTTCATATGGAAAAACAAAAAAGCCCAGGATAGCAAAAAACAATTCTCAACAATAAAAGAACTTCTGGGGGAATCAGCCTCCCTGACCTCAGCTGTACTACAGAGCAGTGGTGATAAAAACTGCATGGTATTGGTACAGTGACAGGCAGGTAGATCAATGGAATAGAATTGAAGACCCAGAAATGAACCCACACACTTACGGACACTTGATCTTTGACAAAGGAGCTAAAACCATCCAGTGGAAAAAGACAGCATCTTCAACAAATGGTGCTGGTTCAACTGGCAGTCTACATGTAGAAGATTGTGAATTGATCCATTCCTATCTCCCTGTTCAAAGCTCAAGTCCAAGTGGATCAAGGACCTCACATAAAACCAGATACACTGAATCTAATAGAAGAGAAAGTGGGGAAAAGTCTTGAACACATGGGCACAGGGGAAAAGTTCCTGAACAGAACACCAATGGCTTGTGATCTAAGATCAAGAATCGACAAATAGGACCTCATAAAATTACAAAGCTTCTGTAAGGCAAAGGACACTGTCAATAGGACAAAATGGCAACCTACAGATTGGGAAAAGATCTTTACCAATCCTACATCTGATAGAGGGCTAATATCCAATGTATACAAAGAACTCAAGAAGCTAGACTCCAGAGATCCAAATAACCCTATCAAAAAAAATGGGGAACAGAGCTAAACAGAGAATTCTCAACTAAGGAAACTCAAATAGCTGAGAAGCACCTAAAGAAATGTTCAACATCCTTACTCATCAGGGAAATGCAAATCAAAACAACCCTGAGATTCCACCTCACACCAGTCAGAATGGCTAAGATAAAAAACTCAGGTGACAGCAGATGTTGGTGAGGGTGTGGAGAAAGAGGAACACTCCTCCACTGCTGGTGGGAATGCAAGCTGATACAACCTCTGTGGAAATCAGTTTGGCGGACCCTCAGAAAAATGAACATAATACTACCTGAGGACCCAGCTATACCACTCCTGGGCATATACCCAGAAGATGCTCCAACATCTTCTAAATAAATATCTTAATAAAGGCACATGTTCCACTATGTTCATAGCAGCCATATTTATAATAGCCAGAAACTAGAAACAATCCAGATGTCCCTCAACAGAGGAATGGATACAGAAAATGTGGTACATTTACACAATGGAATACTACTCAGCTATTAAAAACAATGACTTCACGAAATTCGCAGACAAATGGATGGAACTTAAAAATATCACCCTGAGTGAGTTAATGCAGTCACAAAAGAATGAACATGGTATGTACTCACTAAGTGGATAATTAGCCCAAAAGTTCCAAATACCCAAGAGTCCCTTCACAGCAACCATAGGGCTGAGTGTGAGGTTCCAGATGGAGGACTTGGAGAAGGGACTGAAGGAGTTGAGGGAGTTTGCAGCCCCAGGGAGGGAGCAATAGTGGCAACTGGCCTGACCCCTCGATACTCCCATAGACTGAATCACCAACCAAAGAATACACATGGAGGGACCCATGGTGCTGGCCACATATGCGGCAGAGGAGGGTCTTGTTAGACATCAAGGGTTGCAGAGGCCCTTAGGCCTGAGGGTGTTAGATCCCAGTATAGGAGAATGCTAAGGAGGGAAGATGAGAGTGGGTGGGTAGGTGTGAGAATACCCCCATAGTGGCAGGGGGTGGGGGGGAATGGGGAGGTTCCAAAGGGGAGATCTGGAAAGGGGGAAACATTTGAAATGTAAAGAAAGTATGAAAAAAATAAAAATAAAATAAAACTTAAAAAGAAAAACCAAACCAAACAAATGAACAAACAAAAATAAGGTACAAATCTAGACAGAATTCTCAATAGAGGAGCCTCAAATGGCTGAGAAACATTTAAAGACATGGTCAACATCCTTAGCCATCAGGGAAATGCAAATAAAAATGACTGAGATTCCATCTTCTACCTGTCAGAATGGCTAAGGTCAAAAGCTCAAGGGACAGCTTCTGCTGGTGAGGATGAGGAACAAGAGAAGCATTCCTCCATTACTGGTGGGAGTGCAAACTTGCCCAGTCACCATGGAAACCAGTATGATTTCTCAGAATAGATCTACCTCAAGACCCAGCTATATCACTCTTAGACATACCCACAAAGGATGCTCCACTCTATTACAAGGACACTTGTTCAACTATGTCCATAGCAGATTTCTTCATAATCACCAGAAACTAGAAATAACCCAGATGTCCCTAAACAAATAAATGGATAAAGAAAATATGGTGCATTTATACAATGGAGTATAACTCAGCTATTTTTTAAAAAATGAAATTCGCAGGCAAATGGATGGAACTAGAAACATATCATCCCAAATGAAGTAACTCAGACTCAGAAAGACAACTACGGTAAGTACTCACTTATAAGTAGATATTGGCCATTAAGTAAATGACAACCAAGCTATAATCCAAGGATCCAGAGGTTAGATAACGAGGAGAGGTCTGGAGGGGCGAATCTCCTTGGGAGGAGGAAACAGATTTTACAAGTGGACTTGAGAGGAATGAGGATGAGATTGTTGGGGGTCAGGGGTGGTGGGAGATGGGGTGGAGTGTGAGAATACTAGGAGACAGCTGGAATTGGGAGGCATTTGGGGGATGGTGTGGAAACCTAGTTCAGTGAAAACTTCCTGGACTCTATGAAGGCAATCCTAACGAGGACTCCTAGATATGGGGGATATAGGGTCTCACCCGGCCATCTCTTGTAGCCAGGCAAAGCTTCCAGTAGTGGGACAGGGTTGCATTCAATTGAGTTGGCCAAAGGGGTCCCTGAAAAATCCCAAACAACCCAGATTGTTTTTGAGACAAAGGATGACTCTCCACAAACTGACAGCAGGACTCCATTTGCTGAGGATAACATGCACACAACTCATTAAACATGGATAAGTTGAGCTGGTGTTTACATGGAACTTTTACTCCTATGTTCTAGTCTCTGGTGCGGGAAGGTACTTTGCCGTACTGAAAGAAAAATGTGGACACCAATCTGGCCACAAAACTTATGAGAATAGCCAACCAATATCTTATTTGATTTAAAGCCCACTCCATGAGAAAGAACCCATACCCAACACTACTTGGATAGGTAAGAACCAAAGACTAGATAGATAGCTCAGAGACCTAGGGTAAAACTAAACACTACTGGTCTAAAAAAACAAAAATCAGAAAGATGATTTCTAATGATATTCAGCTATACTCATAGATCAGTGCCTTATCCAGTCATCACCAGAGAGGCTTCCACTGGCAGTAGATAAGAACAGATGCAGAGACCCACAGCCAGACATCATGCAGAGATAAAGTCTAAACTGGAGGTCTCCATCAAATCCTCCTCTCCACTCCCTACAAGCCCAGGGAATCCCATAAAAAAGTTGGAAAGATTGCAAGAGCCAGAGGCGATGGAGGAAACCAGAACAAGGCCCTCTGAATCAATTCAGCAAGATGCATATGAGCACACGCAGACAGAAGCAGCAAGCACAGGGCCTTCATTAGTTTATCAGGTCCTCTGCATGTACATTATAGCTGTAAGCACTGTCTAAACTCCACCCCACAGTTACCTGGCAACAGCCAGGTATGCTCCTCCCCACAGTTACCAGGCAACAGCCAGGTAGGCCTGACCCACTATAAAAGGGGTTGGTTGCCCCCTCTTCTCTCTCTTGCCTCTTGCTTCTCTCTTGCCCTCCTGGGCTCTTCCCTTCCCCATTCCCTCCTCCCTTTCTCTATGTGCTCATGGCCGGCCTCTACTTCCCTACTCTCTCCCTCTCTCTGCTTTTCTCTGCCTCTACTACCCGCTCAACTCCCCTCCCCATGCCCTGCATAAACCCCATTCTATACTATACTGTTGTGTGGCTGGTCCCTCAGGGGGAAGGGATGTCTCGGCAGGGGTCCGCTGAGACACCCTCTTCTCCCACACCTCATAGAACATACCTTATCTCTCTTTATCTTTTTATAAACACATCAATTGCTGTTAGCCTGGTATTTTCATGGGATTCTTTACAGTGAGAATGTGAGTGCCGCTCTTGTGCTGCTCTTGGGGGCTCTTCCTCCTATTGGACTGTCATGTACAATTTCCATTTGATAGGTTTTACTTATTTTATATTTTATTTTGTCATGTTTGCTGTCTCTTAGGGAGAGAAAACTATAATCAGGAATGAGAATAGATTCTAGTTTCAATAAAAAAAAAGTTCTTGCTCTTAAGGAGTTCACTGTTTAGTAGGAAGAAAAGATACATGAAAACAGCCCTTTAGTCTAAGATGTAAGCACCTTTAATCATATTTAGAGGTCTGAGAAATGCCGGGAGCTGTAAATGACTGGTGTACTTCAAAGACAGGGAGATGCAATTACAGAGCATTCTAAGAAAACTCCTTGTGAGGGGCTGAGAGACCGACTGCTCAGCAATTAAAGCACTTATTGCTCTTGGAGAGGATCCAGGTTTGGTTTCTAGCACCTACATGATGGCTCACAACACTTTTCTGAACGCCACTGGCACTAGGCACACAGATGGTGCATATATGCATATGCTGGCAAAACATTCATACACATAAAATTAAATAAACAAACCTTTAAAAATTAAGAAAAAAAACCCTCCTTTTAAAAGGAAGAAGATCAGGTACAGTCTAGAGGATTGGATCCTCTGAGATGTTCTCCTAAGACTAACTACCAGCTGGTCATACACTAAGTATGGCAAGTCACTTAGTATTTTGAATATTCAAACAAAATAGACAAGTATAAAGATTTAAATTATATACAGAATCTAAATAAATGATCTTTAAACTTCTTTCTAGATCTAAAATTCTGATTCTGTGACTCTTCAACTAAACGGTACATCACAAAATATTCAGTATGCAAACAAGAAAAATAATGCCAAGAGAGTTTATGTAACTGAATTGTTATTTCTGTAAAACTGTTCAAACAATTACTAATCTGACCACCAGCAAAATTTCCATAGAAGACCCTTACCCCAGAGTTGAACGTTTTTTCCCCTATAAAGCCTGACTTTCAAAGAATCAATAAATATTTGTGGTAATGGAAATAAGTTGCTTTAAGCTCCTAGCATAGAAATGTAAATCATCCTTTAAAATGAATGTCTGCACAAATCTGTGTATGCTGTATTTACTATGATATACTTATCACTTATCCTCACTTTAAAACTTCAATGTTCATGAAGAATTAGAAAGAAAACAATAGATAGATCCCCGCTTTATAGTAAGTCTCTTTTCACTCCCACACATTCTGAGAATTTAACAAGGGTTCCCTTACCTGGTACGGACACGGAATGTGGTATTCTCTGCAGCGTTCCTGTATCCATGTTGTTTCCCAGATGCCACGGTAAGCTTGCTCATAAAAGTAACATCCAATGACAACCAAGAGTGGCACAAGGTAGAGGATGCTGAAAACACCGATCCGGATCATGAACTTCACTAACTTATCTTGGTTTTCCTTTTCTAATGGGATCTCAATCCGAACTCTGTTTAGGGATATAATGCCGGCTAAGAGGAGAGAAACTCCAACTACCACATATAGGCAGAGAGGGGCAAGAACGAAATATCTTAACGCATCAACGTCATAGAGGCCGACAAAACACACGCCACTAATATTGTCACCTTCAATTTTATTCATCGCTAAAAGGATGATGGTTAAAGTTCCGGGGATGCCCCAGGCACTGGCATGAAAAAGCAATGCTTTCTTCTCAATAGCTTCACTGCCCCACTTTGGCACAGCTGCTAAAAACCATGTGATGGTAAGAATTACCCACCATACACTGCCAGCCATAGTGAAAAAATAGAGTACCATAAAGAGCATGGTACAGGCCTTATTGTGAGATCCTTGTGTCACTGTGGAAGCCTTATACTGTGCAGGGCTAGAGGCATTGCAGGCTACTCGGTCCTCGAGCAAAAACCCAATGAAGAAAATTAAAGACACCATCATGTAGCAGACTGCATAAAATATGATAGGTCTTTCGGGGTAACGGAATCTTGTGACATCAATCAGAAAGGTTAAAAAAGTAAACAATGTGGCAGAGAGGCAAATGATTGAAATCAGGCCTATGAAATAGCGAGCAAATGACAGTTCTTCTCTCCTGAAGTACATATTGGGACATGGTGGTGAACAATCTCGCACGTGCAGAAAGGAATAGCCAAGATCAGGATCAATTTTCAACTCTCGGGGGCACCAAAAACCATAATCCCTCTGCACTGCAACTGGGGCTCCTTCAGTTGGATCTCCAACTAAATTCAAATCCACAAGTCGGGGATATGGCTCATCACAATCTGGAAACCTAAAAATCAAAAGATGAGAACCATACTTACTTCCAGGGAAATCTGCTGTCACTTAACAATTTCAATTTCTAAATTTAGCATCTAATCTAGACCTCATCTATTCCTATCACTTAGGGTAAATAGAAATAAAGAAAATGGCATATTCTGGGGAGCTTCAAGCAGATTTTAAATTATGTTAGTCTTAAAATTAAATTTGTTTTACCTTCAAAATCAGCACTCCATTAAAACAGTCAATCCAGTCATTATACAACACATACATGGAATTTGTATTTAGTACAATCTTTATAGTTTCCAAATGTGAAATATGTGTGCGTGTGTGTGCAATTCTATTGTACCAAAAGATTAGAAACTAAAAGTTCAAACCTAAGATTTAAAAATCTTCCTTTAATGCTTCCTTAAACGTCCACGGTGCTGTGAGCTAGATCAGTAATAATCTCACAAATGACTTTTGAATTTCATGCACACTTTCTATTATCTATGGGGAGGCAATGCTGGGTTAGAATCTAGGACTTTTATGAATGCTGAACAAGCACTCAACCACTTAAGTGACACCCCAGCCCAGTCTCTGTTTATCTTCCTGGGTAACAAAGGTCTTTAATATCACCTCGCTTTTCCCTGCCATCCTGACAACTTCTCACCCACACACTGTACCTTAAATTCAGTTATTGCCAAACACGGCTGTGCATAAAATTAAGGATTTTTTACAAAGAAAACTCTATGTGCCTATCACCACAAATCATACCTCAGAAAGCTACAATATCCTCCTTAGAACTGCTTTCATTATATCCCACAGATTTGTGTGCTGTATTTTCATTTCCATTTGGCTCTAGGCATTAAAAAAATTTCCTATGAGCTGAAGAGATGGCTCAGTGGTTAAGAGCACTGACTGCTCTTCTGAAGGTCCTGAGTTCAAATCCCAGCAACCACATGGTGGCTCACAACCATGTGTAATGGGATCTGATGCCCTCTTCTGGTGTGTCTGAAGACAGCTACAGTGTACTTACATATAATAATAAATAAATCTTTAAAAAAAAATTCCTTCTTGATTTCTTCAACGATCCATTCATCATTCTATAGTGTATTATTTAATCTACATGAGCCTATGTATTTTATAGTTTCTCTAGGTGTTGATTTCTAGCTTTATTTTGTTATAATCAGATAGTAATTATTTCAATTTTCTTATTTTGCTGATTCTTGTTTGAGATTCCAGAGAAAGTATATATATAAAAAAAGCAAGATCTGAACCCTGTAAGGAACCTAACACAAGGGACACACAGGAAGAGGATGCAAGAAGGAAACCAGACCCATTGGTCTGATACAGTGTAACACTGCAGCTCCGACAGGATACTCCAAAGTTTAAATTGGATTCTAAATTAGATACGAGTTTAAATAAATGCCAGGATATTAATTCTTAAATTTGTCTTAAATATCTCAATTTTAACATGCCTAGAATGTATTTCTTGTTTTCTTAGTTCTCTGCAAGTTCTCTTTGTTTAGCTTTCATCAACTTAATCCCTATATCCAATCAGCTATGACTCTGCTGCTTTCCTGACTCCTTTCAGATCCGCCTCACTCTCACTCCCTCACCTGGCTTTGTTTTTGTTTTTTAAATGTATTAACTATGCACCAACTGGGCTCTCTGCGTACACTTTTGCTGAAGTTGAATCTGTCTTCTACAGTGCTCTCTCTTAGATTACTTAGGCTGAGTTACATGAATATATTTATCTAACAAGCAGAAATTCAAAAAACTATGGAGCGTTTTCAGTGTGCTAGACTCTTGTAGATGATGAAGACAAGCAATAAACAGAACAAAGTCCCTGTCTTTATGGAGCTAAAATTCTATCAGCCAAGGTGCTGAAGAGATCAAGAGAAAATTTTTTTTAACCAGGACAAATAGTTACAAATAACAAAAATAGCTATGGCTTGGCAAATAAATATACCACATATTAATTTATAAGAAATGGGTCAAAGCACTCTATTTGGAGATCTGAACAAAAGGAAAGAATGAACTAAGATTATCAACAAAAATACCATTTCAAGTGATAGGCAACAAAGCTTACACTAAGTAATAGAAAAAAAATGAAAGAGTGTGGGAAGAAATGGGATGTTCACAAAGCTGAGGAATGAGTCCTATGGCTTGAATGCCCTCAAACCTCATGTGCTGAAATTTAATCCTCACTGTAGTGGTGCTAGTTACGAAGGCAAAGCCCTCATGGATCAGGCTTCAGAGAGTCTGCCCTCTTGCTTTCTAGCCCTTTTATTGTGTGAGGGCATGGTATATGCCTCCACTAGCTATGGTCAGATCACAGTCAAAATTACTTTAAAGAAGAAATGAACAGTTTCTAATGAAAATTGTGGAGTAGCCTAAGTAGTTATCAATAGGAGATGGCTAAATAACTTTACAATATTAATATAATTAACTAACAAATAGTAACTTATAATAATTACACAAAATGAACCAAGTCTACATATAAACACAGAGAGAGAGAGAGGAGAGAGAGAGAGAAAGAGAGGGAGGGAAAGAAGGAGGGGGAGAGAGAGGAGAGAGAGAAAGAGAGAAAGAAAAGGAGAGGGAGGGAGGGAGGGGGAGAGAGAGAGAGAGAGAGAGAGAGAGAAGGAGAGAAGGGGAAAACATTTTGCTCGTGGAATATATGTTTATATTTTATATAAAACCAAGCATAGAAGTAAGCAATAATTAATTTACCATGATGTTTTTCTTACCTTGGGGAGAAAAGAAGGGAATGCGAGCAAGACAAGGACCAACACACCATGTAACTGTACTATTGGGTCCTCCAACCCCACCCCACCTCACCCTACCCCACCCCACCTCAGGCAGGGTTTCACTATGTATTCTATGCTGGCTTAAAATCCACAATTCTCCTGCCTCAGCCTCCCAAACACTGAGATTACAAACATATGCCATCAAGCTCAGCTTGTATCTACACTATTTTATTTCTTAAAAGAAGACCTGAAGACAAACATTACAAATTGTTGAGACAAGCAAAAGGCAGATCATTATGAGTACATACGTATTTCTTTATTCTTTATTTTTAAAATATTTCAGACAATAAAAAGGTATGTTATATAATCACTATATTATTACTAACAGTAATGTTATTACCATTAACAATGCTCACTCCTACAACACTACAGGAACAGCTGTTGAACAAATCTTTCAGTCTTCTGTAGCAGCTCACAGTTGTATTATATGAGATTTGAAAAACACCCAACATTTTCTCAATTGGGTGTTAATATGTGATAGGAAAAAAATGAAAAAACAAAACCAAACCACAAAGCCAATACAATAGCCTTAGGTATCAACACATCTGCTTCGAATGCATTTAAGCTTCTAAAATGATAGTTATGAGTAATTATTTTCTTCCCTATACTTGGGTAATTTTCCATGAATGGAATTACTTCGTTTTTCTTTTTCTTTTCTTTTTGTTTTTGTTTTTTCGAGACAGGGTTTCTCTATGTAGCCCTAGCTGTCCTGGAACTCACTCTGTAGACCAGGCTGGCCTCGAACTCAGAAATCTACCTGCCTCTGCCTCCCAAGTGCTGGGATTAAAGGCGTGCGCCACCACTGCACAGCAAAATTACTTCTAAAACCAGGAAAGTATTATAAAAGTAGAAAAAATCGTATCAACCAAAGGTTTTGTTTATGCAATTCTTAATTCTTATAAATTTCTTCACATAAGTATCTTTTTCCTATCATTTTAAATCTTCCAAATTTCTACAAAAAAATGAGATCATGAAACAGTGCTCAACTGTTTTAAGCACTGCTTTGCAATACAAATATTGCATACTGCAAAACAGTATTTGTATATACACCCATATATATATATAAACAAATACCCTGCTCTTTAAAATAAAGACACACATTAGCATAAAAATACGAGCCATACCTACTGCACTCCATATCTTCAGGCCAAGGGACACCAAACATCTCCATGAGCTTTGAACACTCGCTATAGGCACGCTGACACAGCCTACGGCAGGGAAGTGTGACACGTCCATATTCCATACAAATAGGGGCATAGAGTGCACAAAGAAATGGCCGAAAATCCCGAGAACAATCCAGGTTCACCATAGGGTGGAATGGCTAGGAAAAAAATTAAAATTGAATAATTAGATAAAAAGCTTTAGACAAATTTGTTAATAACTTGTTTATTTTTATTCATTTTTAAAACTTCAAGAATATTAATATTTCTAAGATTTTTTTAAAAAAATAAAATGCTCTCTGAGCTGTTTCTCAAGGGCTTATTTGGTTAAATCTAAGGACTATGACAGAATTGATACATCCTTGTACATATTTAAATGTTACAGGTGTTATTAATGAAGAAGCAGGCTAGAAATTACTAATAATACAGCTCATTTAATATAGGAAAAAAAGAAAAGAAATTATACAAGTTATGCGCTAAAGCTCAAGATCGATCACAGCTTTGTTATCTGGTGGTGGGACTACAGGGGTTTTAGCTTTCTTTTATGTATTTCTATTTCTATATTTTCATCAATTAACACCCATCAAAAAGAGTGAGTGACTCAGTAGCACAAAGGGATTGTGGGAAAGCGAGAAGGGAGAAGACAGGTAGTTACAGTGTAAAGCGTGGGGGTAGGAAAGGCCTCTCAATAGTTGCATCCAGAAATTGCACACAGTAAAGGGTGTCTTGGTAGAGAAAACATCTCTCATCTTTTGCTGACTGGTTTGTATTTTTTAAACATAAGTAACTGAAGCTTCTAAATAATTCTTTAAACTGAAATCAAATGCTGTAAATATAGCTAATGCTACAATTTGATACTATGTTGATGAAAAGAAAACTTGTGGTCCCAATTATAAAACTAGGCCAGGAGACCTACTGTAACCAAAGGAATAGATCAAATTTACCAAAAGTAAACCTGTGTTTCTATTGAGTATTCTTCGAGTTGTTTGTGAAATTGAGCTACAGCAGAAACTAACTGTAAAGTATACATAATTAACATATAACAATCAACAATCACTTCTAAGTATGGTAGAGTAGTTTCCATGAAGGAAAGAAAAGTTTTAAGCTACCTATGTAAGCTGCTGGAGAACTACTCATGAAAAAGAACCCAAGAACCATGGGCTCAAAGAGCAGGGGAGCGTGGCCACAAGGCCTAAGAAGGCAACCATATTTGCATGAAGGCACTGGCTGAATCTGGGAGTAAGGCACAGTATTTGTTAACTGAAAACTGTAAAGTGACAAAAGAAATCAAGATTGTTCAAATAGATGGAGATATAAATGGAGCAACTTAAGCAACAGAGCTTCACTGTCTCGGTCTGAGGCCACTGAGAACAACCTGCCCCAGAACTCTTTAATTCTGGAAGTTTTTCACGGTGATGGGGATCACTTCACTCAGCACTCTACCCATGGCTGCCTATCGTTTTCCCTGTAGGTGTGCCTTTCTCTATGCCCAAATTTCCCTTCTAGCCGAGGAGACTAGTCATATCACACTAGTCATATCACACCAGTCATATCCCACCAGTCATATCACACCAGTCATATCCCACCAGTCATATCCCACCAGTCATATCCCACCAGTCATATCCCACTAGTCATATCCCACTAGTCATATCCCACTAGTCATATCCCACTAGTCATAACACACTAGTCATATCACATTAGTCATATCACACTAGTCATATCACATTAGATCAAGAGCCCTTGTACTTTGGTATTATCTCATACTAATTACATCTGGAATGAGCCTATTTTGAAGTAAAGCCACACTGTGAGGCACTAGGTTTAGGACTCCAGCATTTGATGCATTTCAGGTAGACACAACCCCTAACATAACTGTTCATGGACTATAAGAGTTTATATAAAGATGCCAATTCTTCCCCTCAAAGCATCTCTAAAATTTAATGAAATCTCTTTTATGTATGAGATCCTGGGTTTGATCCTCAGACTACCAAATTGTCACATACTCAAAAACTTAGCATAATTTTTAGTACACAAAACCAAGCTTTTTATAAAACTTATGACAAAATATGTTTTAAACAAAATGGTGCTTTAATTAATGAATATTCATAAACCAAAAATTAGTCGAGTCCTATATAAAATATTACCTCAAAATTTATCAATTTCAGGGCAAAACATAAAGCAATGGAAAACATAATAGAAAGACAATGACAACCTGTACACACTCTCTCTTATACATAAACAAGTGAGTGCATGTGCATATAAAAACTGGCAAAGGCCAGAAAATAAAAAGTGCTAGCCACACAAACCTGACAACCTGAGCTGGCTACCCAGAGCACATAAAAAATAGAGACTGTGGCATGCCATCCGGAATCCCAGCATTCCTACAGAGAGATAGAGAGAGGCAGGAGAACCACCTGGAAGTTCAAGAGCCAGCTAGCCTGGAGTACACAGCACAGAAGCAGATCAACAAGAGAGACCCTGTGTCAACATGATAGCAGGTAAAAATTCATTGTTGAAAATTGTCCTCTGACCTCCACATCTGTGCTATGGGACATTTGTACCTACATACACAGACACATTAAATACAAAACAAAACAAAAGAAAACTGGAGCTGGACAGTGACAGTGCACACCTTTAATCCCAGCACTTAGTAGACAGAGGCAGGTGGATCTCTCAGTTCGAGGCCAGCCTGGTCTACAGAGTGAGTTCCAGAACATCTGGCTCTGCACAGAGAAACGCTGTCTCAAAAAACCAAAAGAACAAAAAACTGTTGAAATAAATATGACAAGGTCTAAATATTGAGCCAGAATTAACTAAAAATATAGTTATATAACATTAAGACTGGAGGAAGAGAGAAAGGGAGAGAGAGTGAGACAGAGAAAGAAAATGCTATTATCTTTCAGAACTAGGACAAGGTGAAGAGGTCTTAGAAATGAAACTCAAAACATCCATATTGTGTGCTGGGGGAGGGGGTATAAACTGGACTTCAATAAATAGTAAATTTCTGAGGTGGAGAGATGGCTCAGCCATTAAATGCTAGTATCACAACCAAAAAGACAATAGAAAATTTCTGTTCTAAAGATAAAGACTGCTAAAAAAAGATGAAAAGACAAACTTCAAACTAGGATACTTTTTTTTTGCAATCTTATACACTACAAAAGATTTTGGTTTGTTTTAGTTGGGTTAGGCTTTTTTGAAACAGAATCTTGCCACACAGCCCAAGCTAGCCAGAACATAGTCCTATCTCAGTTTACCAGGTGCTGGGATAATAGTTAGATTTGTATCTGGAATATATAAATAACTCAGGGGTTAACATGATGGGTGAGCACACAAAGGCACTGGTAACCTGAGTTAGAATCCCCAGAATCCACCTCACATCAAGAAGAACTTACTCCCATACATTGTTCTTTGATCTTCACAATCAAATTGTGGCACACCCCTTCACACACACATTAATAATAGTAAGTAAAAGTTTAACTCAAGACCCCAAAATAAAATATAAGGGACACAAGAGGGGGGAAAGCAGTTGTAAGACGCTGGGGAAGGTAAGAGAATACATGAGCCATGAAAGTGAAAGGGTGAATGGGGAGCAGTATAGAAGGGTCAGCAAAAACAGTAAAGCCTGCTACTTCATAGCTAATTGAAATGTTTTTAACAAAGAAGAAAATCTAACTGAAAATACCCATACAGCTTAAGCAGTTGCTTTGACAAATGAAATGCACATGAACTACATATACACCGGCACTGCTAAAGACAAAAACAATGGTAAAACCAAATGGTGGCACTAATGTGAGAAAACAGACCCACCATGTCCTACAGGTAGGAATGTAAAATGGTACAACCACTAAGGTTTCTTAAACCCAAACATATTTTCCATCCAACACTGCAATCACATTCCTGGTCATTTATCCCAAAGAAATGAAAAGTTATGTCCACAGAAAAACTTGTCACAAATGTTTATGTTGAGCTTTACTTGTATTAGCAAAAACCTGGAAAAATGCTTATATCTTTCAATGTTAACTAGATATCAACATTTTGTAAAATAGATTAGAGCAAGAAACAGGGAAGAGTCATATGTAATCCTTGTGTCCGGTTCTTGCAAATTCCTACCTTCCTAAGAGCCTACAATTATTTAAAAACTAAGGGCAAAGTTAACAGCACTTGGGAGGCAGAGGCATGCAGATCTCTGTGAGTCTGAGGCCAGACTGATCTACAATAGCAAGGTTCAAGTCAGCCAGAACCACAGTGTGACTATTTCCAAAAAAAAAAAAAGGAATTACATTCACATGCTGATGATGTACATATGTGGCAAACATGCACATATACGTGTAAACTACAAGATGATGAGGTATCTTTGTTAATAGGTTATCAAAATCTCCACTTGTGAGCACCATCTTAAGTTATAAAATTGATTTTAATGACCATTTTCTGTGTTTGCACTGAACTATAAATACCCTGAGCTAGATTTTGACTGACATTTATTAGCACAGTAAGGCTTAAAGTGCCTCAAATTGAGTAATTTGATATGACAGACACAAAATGCTAACTTGTCCAAAGTCATACAACTATAAACAGGAATCTAAGTGTCAGGCAAACTTTGACATTTTTACCCAGATCCCTTGTACTTATCCAGTTT
The DNA here is from genome assembly GCA_019843965.1 of Rhynchomys soricoides. Taxonomy (NCBI): domain Eukaryota; kingdom Metazoa; phylum Chordata; class Mammalia; order Rodentia; family Muridae; genus Rhynchomys; species Rhynchomys soricoides. The sequence goes on from JADRCH010000013.1 coordinate 7,893,223, forward strand.
GTTTCACTTACCTCAGTTTTAGTTTCCCCCTTTAAAAATGGTCTTAACACACATAGAGAATATATAATAAGTAATACTTATAAATAACATAGGAAATAATGTCATGTATAGTAAGGCTACAGCAAGGTGATTTTGTTCCCTGTTCTCAACTGTCAAATGGGAAAACCCAACAGGAGTTTTTTTTAATGTCAAACAAAGTAGGTAACCTCAAAATCATGATAGGTGACAGAAACCAGATATAAACAGTAGATACTGTGGGCCTGGACTGATGGCTCAGCAGGTAAGAGCACAAACTGCTATTGCAGAGGACAGAGTTAATCTTCCATCACCCACATTAGGCAGCTCCCAACCACCTGGAGAGCTGACCACTTCTTGCCTCCATGGGTATTATACCTCGAATACACACATAACTAAAAATGAAGTCTAAAAAGGTAGATCATGTATGAGCCCATGCCTACACAACACTAGCATGTACACTAAACCATAAGGACAGAAAGCACAGCAGTGATAGCTGGAAGCAGGAGCAGAGACGTGGGCTACAAAGGGGTAAGAAGGCTTCTGGTGTGGCAGAAACATTCTACACTTTGATAATGGTGATGGTGACATAAGAACTGTTAAAACCTCATCAAAGGGAACACTTTAAATAAGTGTAGTTTACTATATGTGGTACAACTCAATAAAGCTGTTATGAAAAACTAAGTTCTAATACTCATAAGCAAATCATCTTGGTATTAATCTTAACAATTTCTAACCACAGCAAAATAAAAATTAAATGATGTGGCCTTGACACTTAGATTGAGAGCACACATAACAGGTAAGGAACAGTGCACACAATCTATGAAAGAGAAAGGAAAGTGGCTGATTGAATTCTAACCGATTCTTCCTCTGAGTGTTTCTCTAAGCAGTGATGTTTTTATTCCCTAAACCAAGACCAGAGTATAGGAAGTTTACAAACTGGAAAGTAACTTTCTAAAAACTAGATTTCTGATTTCTACAACAAAGGTGCACTGCATGGAACCTTACATCCTTTGTTTAAATTCAAATCAACCAAGCCTTTGTGCTCCCTTTCTTCCTACTCTCAAATTTCCATTCGTTACCATAGCAACCTGCTAACTGACAAGCCTTCAAGCATAGAGACAGTCCAAGCTTAGCAAGGGTGTGAAAAGGGGACAGTGTCAAAGGCCAAAATCTGACTCAGGAGAATCAGAATTCCAACCTTTGTCACTGTACAAAGGGCCTGGTAACTATAGAAACTGTGCTACACTAGGTTTGGGAATAGCAAGGCTTAAACTCACTAACTGTGAACCAATGTAGAACAGCCTTGAAAATTCAAAACTCCTATCCATAGCTACTTTAGATTCAATTGGAATAAGAAGTTATTCCAAACGACTTATGAAAATAATTTTATGTAAGTAAAATTGTAAGAGACTCTAAATAGAAAAACAAAAGCAAAACAAAACAAAACAAAACAAAACAAAACCTCAAATCCAATCTCCCTTTCTGGAACAATAAAGTTTTTAATGATGTACAGTCCAAAACTTTAAAGAATTGTTTTTTGTCTCTACAAAATAAACTAAACAAAAACCCTCTAGGTAAATCAACAACAACAACAAAACAACAACCAAACAAACAAACAAAACCCAAATACCTTTAACTCAGTAACTGTTTTTCCTTTTCAATTCTTAATTTTCAAAAATGTATCATGGTAGTCTACTCACTGATAATAGCTTGGGAAACTGAATAATCTATTTGGAAATTTGCCATTATCACAGGAATCTACTTACTTTCATAAGTCAAAGTAGAGTTCCTATAACAGTTAGGAAACTTTTTGTTTAACATTTCACTATTGTGGAGAGTTCTGGATTACGGCATACTTAAAAAATAATACCTTATAGGGCAAATCCTTCTCCACTTAATAATCTGATTTAAAGCAAGAATTTCAAAAGATTAATGTAATTTATCATAAGAAAACCAATTCAAAATTTCTAAAAGCTGTTATTTTTATTCCTATAATCAGAAACAACTGTGAACAATTTCTTCTCCCCCACCCCCTCTGTGTGTGTGTGTGTGTGTGTGTGTGTGTGTGTTTTAATTTAGAAGCTTCTTAATTTTGTTTGGTTTACGCTAGTTACAAAACTGGATTCTAAAGCCCTATCTATTAGAGAAAGGGATGGAGGTCCATACACAAGGCCCTAGGTTTGATATCCAGCACTGCAAAAATGAATACAGATAATAAAATGGGTCACTTCACTACTCTGTTATTTGCTTAGAAAAAAGAAATCTTCCCATAAACATTACCCTATAATCCTAGTACTCTGGAAGTGGAGGCAAGTGGATCTCTGAGTTTGAGGCCAGCCTATTCTATAGATCTTGTTCCAAGACAGCCAGAGCTTCACAGAGAAGCCCTGTCTCAAAAAAAAAAAAAAAAGAAAGAAAGAAAGAAAGAAAAGAAAACAGAAGAAAATTAACCTAAACAAAAGATAATAAGTAAATATGGTGTATTCTAGCAGTTAAAAACAGGAGCTCAAAGAAAAGAATTTTTCTTTCTTAAAAGACTTATCTACAAATATGGATTGGTACTGTTATACTGGGGTACATTCAACATTTCAAAAGCTGTTATTTTTGTTTCTAAAACCAGAAATAACTACAAATAATTCTCCACTATCTGTATGAATGGATTTTCTGGTTTTTGTTTTCAATTTAGAAGGTTCTTATATCAGCCTATCCTAGTTAGGGTTACTATTGCTGTGATCAAACACCATGGCCAAAGCAACATGGGAAAGAGTTATTTGGCTTAGGCCTCCAAGTCACTGTTCATTGGAGGAAGTCAGGACAGGAATCCAAACAGGACAGGAACCTGGAGGCAGGCGCTGAGATAAAGACCATGGAGGGGTGCTGCTATTGGCTTATTTGCTATGGCTTGCTCAGCCTGCTTTTTTATAGAACCTAGCACCACTGCCAAGGGTGGCACTACCCACAATGGGCTGGGCCCTCAGCCATCAATCACTAATTAAAAAAATGTTCTACAGGCACATCTACAGCCTGATATTATGGAGGCATTTTCTCAATCAAGGTTCCCTCCTCTCAGATGACTATAGCTTGCATCGTGTTGACATAAAACTAACCAACACAGTATCACAAATGTTTTGGTTAAGCCACATACCCTGTACACTTTTTTCTTAAACTTAACAACAGATCAAGAACAACAGAATTTGGACAAGCAAAGGTAAACTTAAGTAGAAGCAAAACAAGACCCTAGAGAAAGGAAAGTTATGTTGCTTCACTCTTTTACTAGTTACGTTATTTATAAAATGCAAACACATACATTGAAAACTTCCAATCACTTTCAACAACAACCAAAAAAAGGATGACAGATAGATAGACAGACAGACAGACAGACAGAGAAAGAAGTATCACGCTAGTGTTCACAGGCAGGTGGTAGCCTTGGAACTATGACCAGGATCATTATCTGACCAAACTATTTTCAATCCCAGGAGAGTAGAATTTAGGTATAGCAGCAAAACATAATTATGATTACTATCATTGCTAAGGAACTTACAGTTTAATTCAAGCATTTACTTATTAGTAAATACTATGTGAGGCTCTGGGTCTCTGGGTTAAGTACAAGGCATGCAAAGGTGAGTAAGGACAAGCTTCCAAATTCCAGGAGTAAAGGGAACAAAAAATAACACACACACACACACACACACACACACACACACACACACGGGGCAAACAAAGCATACTACTAAGTATGGTGGTAAGGGCACAAATTTTCGTCTTCCTAGGTTCCACAAGGAAATCAAAATCAGACCCAAGTGAAGCCTTGAAAAAAGTTAGATATCACTCAGATACTGGCAGAGCCTTCCAGGTAAATGTGTTTATCATGACTTGATAAGGTGAAGGAACTGTTCAACTGTGGTGAATGGCTTCTGAAGACCTCTGAGACTCTTTAAAGTAGAAGCCATTTATAAATGTCTCTTGTGCTTAAAATTGCATCCTTTGGGCAAAGATTGGCACTGCTATTTTAAAAAGTAATTTCCATATTTGTTTGATCTTTGTAACCAATCTATTCTAATGACATGGTGTAAGACAGCTACACTGTTTATAAGTAACGAAATTTGGGCTTGAATTACCATACCTCCAAACTTCTTACTATTCCTTCTTCATTGCAGTATAATTAATCTTTACCTAACTACTTTTGCAAATGATGCAAATTTCTGTCTCTGTAAAGGAAGTGCTAAAGATCAATGAGATGCTACTTTCCAGCTCTGAGAGTGATTTAGTACTACTACTGAATACTATGGCTTGAATCTGAGTGTTCCCAGAGGCTCCTGTTTTGAACATCTGGTTCCAGCAGGTGTGGCTCTTTGGAAGGCTTTGGAAGGTGGGCTTACCTGGTGGAAGTAGGTCTACTAGAGTGCCCATTACAGGGTTAAACTCAGCTGCTAGCTCAAGCATTCTCTCTGCTTGTGGGTCCACTGCAATGTGAGAAGCAGGACCACAAAGGCCTACTATGAACTGAGCCACTCTGCTACACCATCCCCCACAGTGCAGTGGAATTCCCTAAACTGTGAGCCAAAATAAACTTTTTCATCCTTATGTTATTTCTGTAGGTTTCTGTCGGTGACAGTCTAATACAAAGACAGAGAGCAGATTCTACTAATGGTAAGAAACAGGTTCTCTCATGCATTGCTACCAGGGACAAAGAAACTAACTATACAACTTCTATTGAGAGTTTAAAACTATCAATGAAAACATTTTCTTTGAATATTTAAATTTCATTTCAAAACTATATTAACAAAAGTATGAAAACACATGTGTGGCACTTGTTGTAAGAGCAAAAGACAGAAAAAAAAATCCCCAATGTTTATCAGTAAGTACTGAGTGAAGAAATGGTAATTATCCAACCCAATGTAGCTGTAAAAACCAAAGACATCATAGCCATTGGAGTACTGCAGCTATTATAATTTTTTTTTAAGAGTAAGAAGAAAGGCAGGCAAGCAAGTACTCATGAGCAAGGAGAGAAATTAGGAATCCTTGTGTTAGCTGGAATCTGAAACTGGGGTCACTGTATAAGCAATTTAGCAGCTCTCAAAACATTAAATGGTTTGATACAACATTTTTCTGGCAGCTTAAGACTCTGGTTTAGCCACAGAGAAAAACTCTGTCTCAAAATATCTCACACACACACCAAAAAAAAAAAAAACCCAACCAAAACAATAACAAAAAACCAGTTCTGGTTTGATCCCCAGCACTAAACATTTTTGAACAGAATTACTGAGCTGAGAGACAGCTGTGAGCACTGCAATATCTGCTAATTTTCAAGTCTTTTGCTATTGCATGAAACTCACACTCTCAAACCGTTATCTGATGATTCTGTCAGTGGCAACCCTGCCCTGCTATGACAGCCATGAAATAAGCAAATTCTTCAGGGTTTTGTCAAATCTTTGAAGCTTTCTCTTAGAAACTACTTCCCACTTAGGAACTCTTCCTAGGCTATCAAATTCAAAAAGGCAGACCCACTGACAATAAACTATATGGGTTTCTTGGGCATATCTGAGAAGGCAGAGAAAGCCTATCATGCCACCATTCTGAGTGATGAACCCAAGTGTAATGATGCAAGTCCATCACCTTACTAGCAACTCTAACAACTTAGAAACAGGGTCAGGAACAGAATTAAAATTTGTACACCATGCATTTTACTGCTACTTACAAATCTCTCATTTAATCCTCACAAGCATGTCTAGTTTTTTCATTTTTGTTGCCTAAAATACATTATGAAAACAAGATGTAGGAATGATAGGCAATTTGTCCAAAGTCTTACACCTATGCATAACAGAGTCAAAGCAGATCCTAAGTTAGTACAGGCATCCTTATCACTTGTTTCCAAGGAAATTATGACTGCAATGATACTAGAGGTGAGGGTACTTCTAATTCAGTCTTCAGCACACAGCAACGACTAGTACAACTATCATGCCAGAAGCCAACTTATGGCCATCAGATATATCCTAGTCTGATGGTCGAGGACAAATATTTCTGTTTATTAGTTAAACTTTTGTAGTCATAGGAAGAGAAGAAAATATTTTGTTCAATCTCTACAGCATCATCAAATATTTGGATAATTTAATGTGCCTGATATACTTTGAAATCCTATGAATAATGATCTTTCTACAAATTTCACCAGATTTATCTAAGACTTTGAAGCAGTGAATATGTGTTTTACTGTAAAATGAAGAATTCCAAATGTAGGTTCTGAAAACACTGTCAAACTAATAAAAATATAAGACATTGTCCAAATGATTATCACATGCTCATGCTAATGTAAGAATATAGACAGGTGTGGTGGTCCATGTCTTTAGTCCCAGAACCCAGGAGGTAGAGGCAGATCTCCATGCCAGCCAGGGCTATATAGTGAGACATTGCCTTAAATAAATACATAGCAAAAACCATCACTTAGAGAGTATCTTAGTGTGTACTAAATAGTCTATCAGCATATTTTAATTTTGTACTATGAAATCTTATGTAATTAGTACCAACCTTATTTTATTGTTTTTTGAGGCAGGGTTATATGCAGCCTAGACTGGTCTTTACCTCATCCTGTAGCAGAGAACTGTCATGAACTCCTAATCCTCCTGCCTCCACCTTCCAAATACTGTCTTATACCACCACCACCACCAGGCTATTTGTGTTAGGTAATTTTATTATATTCTGCTATTTATATAAAGTTATTTATTAGTTAAATAACAGAGACATAATCTCTGAAGAGGTATTATCACCATGTTTTAGTGTTTCAAATTCTTTATAAAAACATGTGTAAAAATAAATTCAAGAGTAGAATCTCTTTAAACACAAATTCTTCAATCTATTTTAGTATGAGCCAAATGATATAAATTTTCAAATATGTAAGTTAAAAACAGCACTATGTTCCTATTGTTTCTATCACATTAGGTGAGTCATCTAGGCAGTGCAGGTTATTTTCTGGAGTGTCTTACCTCCATTGCTAAAGCTGCTGTCTGTTGGTCATAATGGTTCAGAAGATTAGGCATGAAGGTAGTATTGTAAGGCAAATCTTGGCACATCCTCAAGGTTATCGGTTCACAAGAAAACAAACTGTGCCCACCTATCTGCCCCAGAAACACAGTCAAGAGCCAAAGATAAAAGACAATCCAGCTCACAGCCATTCTTCCTGGATCAGAATGAGGCTCGAATGATCAGATCTATTCAAGATGTGTTTTAGATCAGTATACACCTGCAGGTCTCAGCTTGAAAGTACCACTTCTGTATCTGTTAGGCTCCTCAGTTAAAAACTCCCCGTACTGTCAAAGGACTGTTAACCTGGTCTCACAAAGGGCATTTGTTTTTGGTTTCACAATATGGGAAAATGACATCATCTTGTATCTTCTTTTCATTTTATTACATAGGGCACATCTGGCCAGCATTATCAAGTCGATCAACCACATTCCCAAATCACAGATTCCATCTTAGGAGGAGAGTGGTTTCTTTCTTGTTGAAATATCTGAAAAATATTGAAAATGGGAAAGTTAATCACTTCTCAAAATATTGCAGACTTAACATTAAATATTTGATGAAACATCATACTGATAATAAAGAAAATACAAGGGTATTCACAAAGTAACAATTTTTCTATTTTATCATATATGATATATATGTATATATCCACACACACTAAAAATAGTTCTTAAATAATATTTAATATTTATAATTATAATTTTATATCCAAAGTTACATATATTATACATGGTAGAGAATTCTGTCACAAGATATAATTGATTCATTTTGAATGTCTTTTCCATTGTCCCAAACTGTGTTTAAATGATACTTGTAAAATAGACTATGGAATTTCAAATTTATTTTGCATGTTTTGGTCGTTGGCAGTACATTTTTATATTAACGGACTTGATAGAAAGCAGCTGTGAAAGGTCTGGGAAGAGAATAAAGCTCTTACTAATGCTACATTGTAAACACCATCACTTAACCCATATTTTCTTTCCTGAAAATTATTTACACATCACTTCTCAAACATAAAATCCACAAGTAAATTATGAGATGATGTATCGAAAAAAGTAGCAGTACGCATTAGGTTTTGGGTACTGAATTGCAGCTGACAAGGCCGCCTCTATCAATCAGTACTGAACAAACAAACAGAAGGTTCTAAAAGTATTACCAGCCTGTTTTGCCAACGCTGCATCATTTTAGATAACACAAAAATGTAATGCCATGTTTATTCCCCTGGAATCTCAAACACAGGACCAACAAATAGTCACCACACAGCCTAACTATGAAGACAAACAGGCCAGAGCAGGGCTAGGGATGATTCCACATTAGTGGTAGCTCTCTCTAATCTGCATAACTCCCCTAAAAAGAGAGCTATTGCCTAAGGAGCACTACCTAAGGAATAGCTCCTAAGGATGGTCCTAATTACAAATGGCCTCTAAGTCAGGTCTTGAGAAATGCTATGCTAAAACAGAACAAGTAAAAGAAAAGGAATATTTACATACAATAATCTACATGAAATTAAGAAGTAAATGGATGTAAAAATAGCTAAAGAGATAACTAAGGGCTTAAGAGCACTTGTTGTTCTTGCAGTGGATTCAGTTTTGGTTTCCAGTACCCACCCGGTAGTTCCCAACTATCCATAGCCCCTGTTCCAGGGGATCCAATGCCCTCTTCTGAGGGCCCCATATATGCACAATGGTGCACAGACATCATGCAGGCAATTACTCAGACATATAAAATAGAATTATTAAAAAAGAGTACTAGAGCCGGGCAGTGGTGGCGCACGCCTTTAATCCCAGCACTTGGGAGGCAGAGGCAGGCGGATTTCTGAGTTCGAGGCCAGCCTGGTCTACAGAGTGAGTTCCAGGACAGCCAGGGCTACACAGATAAACCCTGTCTCGGGGGGGGGGGTGCGCCACGAAAACAAAACAAAACAAACAAACAAACAAAAAACTAAAAAAAAAAAGAGTACTAGAAAAAGTATCAAAGGACAGAAGAAATACACACAGGGCCAATTAACTTCACTAATAAAAATCTTCAAATAAAACGGGCAAACATAATACTTTTGCCAATCTGATGTACAAAAACAATGACAGAACAAAATATGACATGGACTGTAGGGAAGAAATTATACTCAGCATTTCAAAAAACTTTAGATAAGAATCTAAACTAGTTGATACTTTTTTAAAAAATGGCTACTTATCAGGCTGGAAAGATGGTTCAGTGGTTAAGAACACATAATGTTCATCCAGACAACCTCCGTCCTATTCCTGAGCTGCCGGTGGCTCACAGCCATCTGTAACTCCAATTCTAGGGCATTCAATACCCTCTTCTGGCTTCTTTACAGACTGCAGGCACATGGTATACATAAGTAAATAATTTTTAATGACTTTTTATACCAAAAGATTTCAAGTGGGCACAACTCAATCCAGCAAACCTATTCATAATTTATTCCTGAAGGATATAAGTGCATATGGTATACAACTGAAATATTAGCTTAAGTAATGTGTAACAACTAAAAAAAAAAAAAAAAAAACCTGAAAATAACCCAAAAAATTACCTTCAGTATAACACATGATGGACTATATAGACGCTAAAAAGATAAACATAACTAAGAACACACTACAATGGTCCTGTGTACTCAACACCACAAAGACCTGGTTCAATCCCTGACACTGCTCCTCTCTTCCGAAAGATGCTCATGGACTGTATTTATGAACACAATAACACATGATAAGCGAAAAAAATAGGGCTGGAAAAATGTTCAATAGGTAAAGCACTTGTGGAGTTATGCATGAAGCACTGAGTTCAAATTTCCACAACCTACATAAAGCCAGATACTAGAACACATATCTGTAATCCCAGCATGCCGACAGTGAGAGGGAACACATACAGGAGAATCCCTGGAATTCTGAGAGCCAACTAGCCTGGCATATACGGCAGTAAGAAAAAGACTGTTTCAGTCTTTTGATGGAAGATAAAAACTGACATCCAAAGTTGTCTTAACTGCCATACATGTGCCACTACACGAGTCCTCTTACATTTACACACTTAAATGCACACACACACATTTTCTTTAAGATAAGGTCTCACTATTTGGTCCTAGCCAGGCTTGAACTCAGAGATCCACCTGCCTGTGCTTCCCAAGGATTGGGAATATGTGTCACCACATACAACCTAACACAAAGATGTTTTTTAAAGAGAGATAAGAAACAGTATGCATATATAACAACTTCTGTCAGAAAAGCACAGCTAATTTAGCTTGATGTCATGGTGCACACCTATAATCCCAGAACTCAGCAAAAGGATTACAAATGAAGAATAGTTTAAGCTACAGAGTATGACCATCTTTAAAAGAGGAAGGGCATCTCTATTATTTAAAAATAATATAAGTGCCTTATGAAATTTTATGGAAGACCTGATTTTATATTACTTTGTGTATAAGGTACATAATTTCAAATCTATGAATGTGTGCTGAGTGGAAGACAAGAATAAATGCTAACTGAACAGTTTATTGGCTGCCAATTAAGGCAACAAGCCACAGGATATAGTACTTGTATTACTGCAGGTAGTAAGAAAAGCAGAGGAGTTAATCCCAGCACTTAGGAGGCAGAGACAGGTGGATTTCTGAGTTCGAGGCCAGCCCGGTCTACAGAGTGAGTTCCAGGACAGCTAGGGCTATACAGAGAAACCCTGTCTCGAGAAGGAAAGAAAGGCAAAGCAAAGCATAGGAGTGATAATTTAGTATGATTCAAATAGAGTTTTCAGGCCAGCCAGCTCATCAGGTAAAAGTCCTTGGGCCTGGTTGACAGTTCAATCCCCAGAAGCCACAGGACAGAGAAGAGTAAGTTAAAAAAGTTATCCTCTGATCTCCACATGCATGCTGTCTCTGTCTGCCTCTGTCTCTGTCTCTCTCTCTCATACACACACACACACACACACACACACACACCCCACATGACTTTTTTTGTTGTTGTTTGTTTTTCAAGACAAGGTTTCTTTGTGTAACAGCCCTGGCTGTCCTGGAACTTTCTTTGTAGACCAGGCTGGCCTCAAATTCTCAGAGATCCTCCAGCCTCTGCCTCCTGAGTGCTGGGATTACAGGCATGCACACAACACCTAGCAAAACTTGACTTTTTTTAACACTGAAAAATTCAGGTTACCTATCAGCCCAAAAATGGTGTGTGTACTTTAAAACATCTTGTACACATTCCGCATCACATTTGAATAGTGAATTACCTATACATATGAACATATACACACACATGCATGTGGAGGTAAGGTGTAGGCTCAGGTGTCTTTCTCAGAAGCATCCGCATCATTTTGCTGAGATGACCAAGTCTCTTACCAAGGACCAGCTAGGCTATCTGGTGAGCCAGTCTCAACAATCAACCTGTCTCTAAAGCTGGAATTAAACACATGCACCTTCTACACAGGACATCTCTTTTATGTATGTACCAAGGATCAGGCCTCAGTAAATTTTCGTATTTACTGACTAACCATCTCTACAGTCCCTGAAATACCCAGTTCTAATCAGAATCAGGAGAATGTGCCCTTTTTCTCAAGGTAGGCTCACCCATGGAAGAGCTCTAATCTAAAAATGAATGATATTTTGAAAGGCTATCTTTTCAGGCTGGCTAACAAAGCCAGATCCAAACAACTCAGGTAGAAAAATCAGGAAGCAGGTAATTCTGGACTCAAAAAGATAAAATATAGCAATCCATTAAATAAAGGTTAAGGTTACTGGAGGCAATATTTTGATTATTATACTTTGGTTTTTGGCAAGAATCTGTAGGATTCCAACAGAATAAAAAATCCCATTGAGCTAAGAGAAAGAGTAGGCAGTTCTGGTCTCCAGAGTCTGAGCAAAAATGAATGATATGACAGTTCATGCACTGTGGGTTAAGAGGCATTTTTACCTCTCCACAGAGCAATATAAAATATTTAGAAAATTAATTGTTAGTGCTTGGTAACATTCTAGACAAGGGCTAGGGACACAGCTCAATGGTGTTAAGGTACTTTCCTAGCATGTGTGAAGCCCTGGTTTGAGTTCCTATACTAGGTGGGGCATGGGAAACACTTGAATAATGTATACATTTTTAGTTTTATAAATATAGATTATCGGGAATCTGGTATTGTCCAATTGTTGTCCATTTTGATGAGAAAAAGTAACAGTCTATAAAATTAACTTAGCTGAGCACATGATCTGAAGGACAGCAAGAAAAAGATGAATGAAATGTTGAAAGGCTGTCTCCCCAGGCTGGTTAACAAAGCCAGATCCAAAGAACACAGGTGGAAAAAGCAGGCAGATCCCAGATGCAACCATGGGAAAAGTGTGCCACAAGGGGCTTATCAAGAAAAAAATGGCAACAAAAGACTATATTCATAAATAGTTCTCCCTCACTTTCTCCACAGACGGGCCCATCTCACTATTCTTAGTTTACATTTAATTTTGGCACCCTGTAAATACAGGCAGTTCAGAAAGTTCATCTGTAAGTTGTAATGCTAGAAACACTAGCAACAGTGTGAAAAACTAGGAGTTCCCATCTTTCAGACATGGTTTTCAAGAATGGATCGCAAAGGATCAGTAACAGTTGCTTTAAGTCAGTCTCTGAAGGAAACCACTGTATACTAGAGAATAATCCTACAGCCTGTTCCAGCATCACTTCCCTTCCCTGAAGCCCAGTCAGTACTTGGCCTGTTATTTTCCATTTCTTACTGGGGGAGGGGGTTATATGTGTGTTTATACTCACATGTGTGCCTGCATGTGCCAGGTGTCTTCCTCTAGTGCTTTACAACTTTTTTTTTTGTGTGAGACAAGGTTTCTCACTGAAACCAGAGCTCACCAACTGGCTAGATTAGAAGACCTTCAAGCCCCCAGGATTTTTCTGTTTCTATCCATTCTGACCAACACTGGGTTACAAGTACATACTGCCACATAGGACTTTTAACAGGGCTGTGGAGAATCCAAACTCAGGTCCTCATTCACACACAGCAAACACTTTATCAATGAAGCCCCAGCCCTCTATATCTTACAGTTAAAGAAAAAAAATTCATCCTCACAAAACTGCCTTAGCTATTGCAAAAAGTTTATATAACATCATATTTAATGCATAGAACCTATATTTGTATTACTATCAGAGTAATTCTTTTCTGATCTTTTAGACTATAACTATTTAATTTTTGCCTGAGGCAAGGAGTAAGACAGCATCTCTTGCAGCTAAGGTTATCATCTGACTGCTGAGCCTCCTGCCCCTCTCTCAAGTGCTACAATTACAGGTATATATGCCTTAGTGCCCATTACCTTTCTAATTTTGAAATTTCATTTTGCCATCTATTAATTACAATCATCTCTCTCTCATTGTGCTGAGTGGTACTGCTTAAAGAAATAACCCAAATAGTATTTCTACATTCAGAATTTAAAACAAATAGTAGGCACCAAATTTCAATCAAATTGACAAACTACTAAGCTCAGAAACTAAGAAAAGCAAACAATCTTTCAAAATTAACCTGCAAATAAAACTGAAAATTCAAACACAGATTCTGCATGTGTGGTCTGTTTGGTTTGCATGGGGGATTGGACTCAGTCTCGTGGGTGCCAGGCAAACACTCTACCAGCTGAGCTCTATCCCTAGTCCTAAAGCTGAATAGAGGCTGGCAAAAAAAGTAAATAAAATAAAGGTGGTCAGAAAACTCTGAACTTTTGTGGGGAAATAGCAAGTTTTCCCTCGTGTTTTTCCCTTAACAAGACCATATGCTTTGTGTGCTTCGACTAAAGTACAGTTTTGGTGAGACATAATGAGGGGGATCCCACTGGAATGTGTTAAGCTCACTCCCTGAGTTACAGTCTTCAAAAGCTTCATTTATAGTGCATTCCCTGGATGCACTGAAGCTAGTGGTTCCCAGAATGATAAACAAGAAATCAGAGAGGGAGGCCATTTCTGAAACAGCAGCTAAAAGTCTCTGTGAGCCAATGAAGAGTTGCTATTTTACAAGTGCCACCACTGAAAACTCTTGTATTCTTCCCTCAGGACATTATTATATATCTCTGCCCTGATCTCTACTGAAAGAGGATAACACAGTGTGCTAAGAACTGTTGCCTACCACCTGCCTCCTCAGAAGGCTTTCTTTGTTTTGTTTGTTGTTGTTGTTTTTGTTTTGAGAAAAGGTTTCTCTATGTAGTCCTGGCTGTCCTGGAACTTGCTATGTAAACCAGGCCAGCCTTGAACTCACAGAGATCCTTCTTTAAGTGCTGGGATAAAAGGCGTGTGCTACCACACCTGATTTCACCCTCAGAAGTTTTACATACAAAGTCATTGTAGAGTTTTAAAAACAAACTAATAGGAAATGTAAGTTGGGAAGATCCCCAACCCCAGAGGTCAAGCAGGGAAAAGACCTTTTGTAAGCAAAACCCCCTCCTCTCCCTAGATGATAAAGGTTTCATGCTGTATTATACAAAGAATTATACTATATTATACACTTCAGTATTAAATTCTTCTCAACCCTTTCTACTTCAAATATCTCAAGCATGGAATTAAAATTTTTTTTCACTTGAAGATCCAAAACAGAAAATAAAGTTCAAAGAAATATGGGGAAAGAATAAAGGGGACACGGAGCCCACAGCCACTTTTTCTTTCATTAATGGAACCTAATTAGCTTTTTAGGAGATGAAATTCACATTTTTACTAGATGAAAGGAAAAATAGGAAAGATGAAATTAGAATTCTAGATTTTATTTAAAAACATGCCTATTTGCCTAACAGTCTCAAAAGTATTTGGGGACAGATATATCAACACTATGCACTGTTTTACTAAGTATAGAGAAACACTGTAAGAGCTGCAATTGGGTTATAGTTTATCTTGGTTTTATCCTTCCAAATATTTACACTTCTTTCTCTGGCTCCTTAACCCTGAATCTTTTTACCTAATTGATGCTGTGGTTCAAGTAAATGTGTTGTTTCCCAGGGGGTGGGGTAGGGGATACTGATTTGTTTAAAGGTAAAGATAGAATGTAAAAACCTGATCGCCTCGAGGATCTCCCCATCTTTCTTTTAAGAAAGGGGTCAACTATGAAGCCTATTCTGGCCTATAACTTCCTGTGATTCTCCTGCTTTAGTTCCCAATTACTCAAATTGCAGGCATGAGCCATTATCATGCAGGACTTGAGTACCCACTTCTTAATACACAACTCAGGATTTATCTAGTCCTCTTCTAGCCCATTATGCCATCAGCAGACCACCGAGGACCAAAGCAGGCTGAGGAGGGAGGTAGCATCCTTAAGCCCAGCTGGTCTTTGTTTCCTTGCTCTCATGTACTGGCATTGCAAAGTAACCCAATTCCCATTAACAAACATTCTGGATGTACTGAAGGACTTTTCTACCGTGAGATTTAGAGCTGGTGCGTCTGTTCGGCAGCCTGAGAAATTCAGAAGGAAGCTAAAAATTCTGATTTTTTCTTTTTTCTTTTACATTGGGCAAAAACCCAGACCTCTCGAGTCGTGGTGTTTTTCAACTTTTAAGTCTCTTCTGCCTAATTAATGGCATGCGCTTTTGTTCTTTTTCTACCCACAAAAGGAAAAGTATGGGAAAAGGGAGGAGAAAATAAAAATGAAAAAGCCCTCTCCTCTTCCCTTGAGGAAGTCCCTACCTCCAAGAGTCCCAAGATGTGAAAAGCCCATGGGATATTTACAATCTTAACGTTACCCGCATCTCGGTGCCTTTATTCCAGAGGCTATGAATTCACCGTTGCATCCCATGGCAAATCCGCCGACCCCGAGTCCCCACCGCGAGGGTAACTGGAGAGCCCGCGGCGCTGGGAGCCTCCGACTTTGCAAACTGATGGGCAACAGGGGACAACTTTTGGGCGTTGGGTGGCAGAGGTCGGCCGGGGGCTGCAGGGAAGCAGCGGCGCCGGAGTCCGGCGCATCGTCCTCCCGCCCACGCCCCCGCGGCGCCGAACGCAGAAACCGGCTGGGGCCGGCCTCGCTCCCCGCAGGCGACCGACGCGGGGACCCGCCGCGTCCACACTCGCACAGGTTGCCCGGCGCGGGCGGGACGTACCGGCCCCGCCGCTTTCCCGGGGCATCCTCGCTTAGCGCGGCCGCGGCCCCGAACTCCGCGCCGCCCGCTCCGACCCCGCTCAGGCCCGGCCGCTCGCCAGCCGCAGCTCCGCGCCCGCCTCGGCAGCGCCGGCCTCGGGCTTTTGTTCGGCCGCGACGCTAGCAGCGAGCGCCGCCTGACGAGGGGCGGCCGGGCTGGGGCAGTCGCCTCGGCTCTCCCCACACGCTCCGCTTCTCTCCGGTCCTCCCGGCCCCGGAGGAAACGTCGGCCGCAGGACTCACCTCACAGCCGGCCTCCGGACTCTCCCGGGTAGCACCACTGGCCCCGCAGGCGGCCGCGCGTCCCTCAGGGTCCCCCGAGCGGCCGAGGACCGCCGGCGCGCCGAGCTTTCGCGAGCGTCGGGGCGCGCGGCCCGGGGAGGAAGGTGCGCGCGCACGTGCCGCGCATGCGCGCTGTGCACAGCCTTCTAGCCTGATCCTGGCTGTGCAGTGCTGACCCGCTTCGTTGTTCTCAGCCTGGCATCCTGTATGATAGTGTGACGCCTTGAGCTGCCGCGCGTCGGCTTGGTGGTTCCCAGCGCTGGAGGCAATTCATCTAACATGTGCCCGGTCGTTCTTGCAAAGCTCGCCCGAGCCAAGCTCTCAGTGCAGGTTCACCAACACCTGCTCTGAGAGCCAGTGTGCCAACCTCGGACCTCGCGGACGCCGCGGTGGTGGGTAGTGGCGCACACAGGTAGCAAAGGATACCTGGCTTGTTGCAACGCTGCACTCTGACCAGCGAAGCAGTGCACGCTTTGCATCCTCTCCACCGAGTCCTTACTATAAACAGATGGAGCTTGTGCTCACTGGCGGCATGCCTCATCTTCTTAGGAGGTCCCCCCACCCCCTTTGCTACATGCATGACTTGAGGAGCTGAAAGATTCTTTAGAGGTCATCTAAATACATGTTTTCCCCAACAGGGAAGAAGAACGCTCAGAAAGGTTGGATGTCTTATTTAAAGTCACACAGCATTTTAATGGATTCCATTAATCGTGATTGTGTCTCTCTTTTCTACATCAGTTTACCTTTTTTTTTTTTTTTTTTTTTCCCATCTTCAACTTAGAATGCATGGCATTATTTGGTTCTCTTGGTAGCTCACAGGACGTACAGCAACACTGGCCCTGTTGCAAGTGAGTGTACTTGACTCTACTGACCCTTATGTTTATAACTGGCTAAGATGGTAACATATGGGCTGGAGATACAGTTCTGTTGGTAAGGCACTTGCTATACAAGCAGCAGAACCTGAGTTACAGAACCCACAACAAATCAGTCCCACAAGCAGGCGCTTGTGATCCCAGTGCTGGGGAGGTGGAGCCAGGGTGATTCCTGGGGCTAGCTAGTCACTCAGCCTAGCCCAGTAGATGAATCCCCAGGCCAGTGAGAAATTTGTCTCAAAAAACTAGGTGGAGAGCACCTGTGGTTGACTCTGGCCTATAGGTGTACACACACACACACACACACACACACACACACAGAGACAGAGAGAGAGAAGCAAAGAGGCAGAGACAGATAATTTTTAAAAGGTTCTCAAGTAATGTAGTGAATACTGAAAAGTCTTGTGCTCAGGTCAGTCTCACATCAGAATTGATAGACTTGATAGACCAGCATGATAAATAAAATCTGGAACAACAGTTTCCATTTTCCTTGTTGACACTTGTGCAGCAACATTTTTAGGACAATAATACTGATTCTTAGGGCCATTCCAGGCAAGTGAGCATGTCCCAGGGACCCAGTGGTGTCTCTTGAGGAGAGTAAATAAAGAGGCAGGTGGTGTATAGGGGCAGAGGAGAAACGTCATGATAGCTTTATGCATTGCTTGATCCCCATAACTAAAGTACTGGAAATGTGCTTGCCAGGAGCCTTCTTACTCAGTGTACACATCACACTATCAAAGCAGACACAGGCCACGCCACTGCTCACATCAGCAGATGGGAATGACACAGGCACAATTACAAATATATCAACATTGTCAAGTCACATAAAAGGAAACTACTATACGTAAGTGGTGGCGCATCTTTAAAAACCGACAAAATAAATCACTTGTAAGAGTGAATATGTATCTAATGAAACTGTCAAAAAAGGAACAAGAAGGCTGCATACAAATGACTTTCTAGACATAGAGAGGACAATGGGATCTGCAGAAAGGGCTACTACATGGCTGGTAAACACACACACACACACACACACACATACACACGGTGGGGGGAGAGGGAGGGAGAGAGAGCACATATGGTGGGAACATCTTAACATCTTTGTGGAGATACAAGTATTTGTTTTAAAAGTCTCTAAGCTTTTCTTTATGTGTGATATGTTCCACACAGAAGTAATGTCAAAGAATCACAAGACACTGGGCTATGTGTGCCTGTTCCCTAGGAACGCAGTGGGAATGGGGTGACTCACAAGGAACACAGTGGGAATGGGTGACTCATTCCCCTTTGAAGGAGCAGTCAGTTGGAGGGGCTGTAGGACAGGAGACCCAGAAGGTACTGTTAAGAGCAGGGATCATCTATGAGGAATGGAAACATTCAAATCCCACAGAGATCACTCCAGATGCTTTCTATGTCCCATCTCCTTTTCCTTCCATGTTGTAACCACTAAAAGAAACTTTTAACAAGCGGGAACTTCACAGAGACTCAGCCACCTAGGCATTGTTAAAACTGGCCCTTTTCTGGATGAACCCGTTTTTTGAAACCATAAATGTTAACTGGTAATGCATGGTAATTTAGTATGACATCTTTACCTGCCTCCCCCAGGACACCCCCTCACATCCCCAAAGGCTTTGTTTATTCATTTACATACAAGCTGGTCATTTGGAAAAACCACTAAGTTGGAATCCAGACAGCCTAGGTTCTCATTTCAGCCTGGCCACTTACTAATCCATTGTTAACTTAGGAAAAGAGCCAGCCTCCAGAAGATCCACTGCTCCCTTGTCATTCAAATGGGAGATATGCAAATGCTACCTTTTTTTTTTTTTTTTTAAATGAAACAGAATGCTGGCAAGATGGCTAGTAGGTAAAGGAATTTGGTGGCAAGCCTTATCACCTGAGTTTGAGCCCTGGACCTACGTGATGCAGAGAATCGACTCCTGACAGTTGTTTCCTGACCTCCTCTACACATACCACACACAGGCCAACACTCAGACACAGATACACACATGAAAATAAACCTAAATTTAAAACTACACAATTAAAAAAACTAAAAATGATGAAACTCGTAGGATCTGTAGAACTGCTTGAGTTGGAGGTGCCCGTTGTTTTAGCAAGCAAGACAGTATAGAAAGCTGTTGGCTTTGTTTTAGGTTCTGGGGTTAAGTTTTGGTTCGCTGCTTCTTATCAAAATTGCTTTGCACTGTGGATGCAGGCACAGGATTTTGAACTTCTTGGAATTCTCCAGAACTTGCTGTTACAGCTACTAGAGCCCTGGGCTTTACTTTGGTTATTTGCACATTACATTGTTCAGTTTCTCTCATTAGATTTCTCTTCTGTTTTAGACAGGATTTTGGCGTTCACGCTAGTCTCTAACTCCCTTTGTAGCCAAAGCTTTCTTAGGAACCCTGACCCTCTTGCTTCCACCTCTGGAGTGCTAGAATCACAAGCTTGAGCCACCACACCCGCCTTCAGATTCCTTTTTTCTTTCTTTTTAATCCTTGCATTCTCTAGTTCTCACTACAAGGTGGGTGCTCAATACATGTAGCTAATTAAATGTGACTGGGTCTTAAGACCTAAATTCAGAGTTATTCTTACAAGGGTGTGCCATCTGCTGGCTCCCTGGCGTATCTGTCACTGCTTGGGGCAGCTCCCCCATGACCTCCCTTTTCCTCTGCAGGTGCTTTTTTCCCCCATCCAACCCGCAGCCAATTTTTATTTCCTCCAACCCTCTTCCTCGTCTGGGCAGTCTTAAAACCTGGCACAATGGAGTTTGCGTTTCGGAGCTCCCGAGTGACCAGAGCAACATAAATGGGCATGCTTTGTGGGGAAGAGTTGTTTTGGAACACAAACGCAGCGAGTCTTGAAGGAAGATTTTTCAAGGCTGCTGGTTTCAGAATTGGATACAGCTTCCTCCAAACATTCTAGCAAGATGTTACAGCTCCTCCTACTCACCCGATCGCCACACTTTCTCCTTTTATCTCTGTGCCCAATTTTGGAGCCAGCCTTCCTTGGATGCCCTGGCCAATCAAAAGACCACACATTGTTGCCTAAGAGACCCCGGATGCCAGCGACAGGATTTATTGAAGGCGATTGGACTGCTGGGAGCGGTGAGGTGGGGGCTGAAAGGAGTCAAAGAAAGCTGTCCTAGTGCAACGATAGCAATCCCAGAACCAGAGGCTGGAAGAAGGAGGCCCGCCGCTGAGGTGAGCAGTGGGTAGAGCAGGAAAAACATGGAGATTCTCCCCAGCTTCCCAAAAGCTTGCTGGAGCTCCTGGGGATTAAAGTGCGCTGCAGTTTCAATGGCTGCTTCGTACCTCTGAAAGCAACAACCAACAATTACAGTGCAGGTCAAGCAGTAGCTTTGAAAACAATGCATTACAGTGCTTATTTAGGTTTTGGCTGTTTGAATATAGGGTGAATTCGTATTTAAACCTACCCACCCTCTATTTCTGATGTGTGAGATTCCCTTTGTCTGGTGATATTACAGTTTACTGTGGGAGAACTGTGTGTTAGCAGAGAAACCCAACTACTCTTCGTTGTAACCTCCAAATAAAACTCTGACAACCTTGAGTATTTCCTCTGTGCCAGGATCATCATGTTCTGAATTTCAGCGTGCAATCCCACAAGGTTTAATCCTCAAACTGCCCCTCCCCGTGCTCCACCATGACATTTTTATCCTTCCACTGAATAACATTTATTGAGCATCTACTATGTACGACCGTGATTGGAATTTAAATAAGCAGTGACAGAACACACGAGCCCCAAAGCATCAGGGTCTCATGCTACCATCCTTACAGTGGTCAGGCTGTCAGTGGATCTGGACAGAGTGCAGGAAAAGGGGGTGGGGGCAGGCTGAAATAGTTACATTGAGTTGACCCAGACTTCAAGTTGAGGAATTGGAATTCCAGTCATTAGTGAGATGAGAAGGTTTTTTGAGTTGAAAAGTGACTTCACTGACTGGTCATTTAAAAACAAACAAACCAGTCAGGAGTGGAAGCACAGGCACTGGGAGGGAGAGGCAGGTGGATCTTTATTAGTTTAAAGCCAGCCTGGTCTACATAGCAAGTTCCAGGCCAACCAGGGATATGAGGCAGACTCTGTCTCAAAACAAAAACAAAATCGAGACAGAACAAAACAAACCTTAGGGCTTTGAAAATCAAATACTTGGTAGAATGCTTGTCCAGCATGAAGCCCAAACCCAGCTCTGCATAAATCAGGTATGTGGTGAATACCTGCAATCTAGAACTTATGAGATGCAGGCAAAAGGATCAGAAGTTTAAGGTCATCCTTGACTACATAAGCAGGTTTGAGGCCTGCCTGGGATAGATCCTTAGGAAAATTCTTATGTAATGGGGGATGGTGTGAACAACGCCTCAGAAGATTTAGAAGGCCAGACCAGAATCATTGTAAGACTGGGACCCTGCTTGGCTGTTGAACATGAGTCTGTAGTCATATGTAAGGGGTGAGGACTCTGGGCCTTCTTTCTGCAGTTTAATCCCAAGGAACATGAAACATAATGACAGGCAGCCATTAAAAGGAAAGGAATTCATAAGAACCTGCAACTTGCATCTGTGGGCAAGGATGAGGCAATCTTTGTTGTCTTGATAGATGGGTTGCAATTACCTCTTGTGTGTGTTGTGTGAAAACTTCTGTGTTTTGAATAGTTGCCGGTGGTCTATGTGTGAACTTGTGTGTGCATATAAACTATGTACACTGTTCATCTTCTGGGATTGAGGGAGGAGGGGAAAATTGAAAAAGGAAAATTACAAAAGACAGATAAGACATCCCAGTTGGCATGCTTCTTTATGAGTGTCACCGAGGGTGGTGCCTCCTGGCTAAGCCCACCTCCTGGAAACTGCAGCTGCTTTGAAGAAAGCCTAATCTAAAGTGGTTTTCAGACCCAAGGAACCAGGAGGAAGAAAATAGCCTGTGCAGACCCTTGGGGTGTCTTTGAGTAAAGTTACTTCAGCTCCATTCAGAAATGGTACCTAGAAGACATCAAATGGCTTTCTATACACACTGAGAAGCAAGGGAGCTTCTCAGCTTAATGCAGAGATTTTTAACCTGAGGGAAGCAGAATTTTAGCTCCCTGTATATTTCTCTAGGAAGAGATGCATAGCATTTATCCCAGAGACTTTACGACTCTCAAAGATTTTTAAACTAGCTACTGTCTTAAAAGAAGAAGAAGGGGGCTGGGCACAGTGACAAAATCCTGTAATCACAGCACTGGGAAGACTGAGGTGGCAAGATCTTGAGTTTGAAGGCAGCCTGGACTACAGTAAGTCCCTATCTCAAAATAAAAATCAACAAGCAGTATACAATTTTACCAGGACAGATATGAACTTGATGGTGTTGCTTTTTATCTGTAGTTTTCCTGCTCACCTGTGTGTGTATCTCTGGCTGCTAGTTAATGATGCTGCAATGAAACAATTTCATGTGCCTTTTGTAACCTAGCTTAAAATGTAGTGACTTAGATAGACATTAGGAGCTGAGACTAATCTGAGCCCCTTCATACCAGGGCTTCGGTGGCAGGACCGTGGGAAGGTGTTGACTATCGAACATTTCTCAACACTGTTCATATATAGAGTTGTCTCAGCCAGTTCTACTTGTGCGTGCAAACCCATCTTCAGAGAGGAGGGAGGGCAGAAACACTGATGGCAGGCACTGATACTCATGATATTCATGATATTTTTGATGGAATATTGTAAAATATTCCGTCATGGTCCCCCAAAGTACAGGTTTTGGGCATTCTATATCTGACAAGTTCCAAGAAAGACTGAAGGAGGTTACTAGTTACTCAGGCTGCCTACCCTTCAGCCACCTTGGCAAGACTTTTCCTCTCTTTATCTTCCAAGCATCATTTTGGAGATACACATACATAGGATTTTTTTTTTTTTAAATAACTGCACAAAGTGGGGATGAAGAGATGACTCAGAAGTTGAGGTGCTTGTTGTTCTTGTAGAGGACCTAGGCTCAATTCCCAGCATCTACACGATGGTTCACAACTATCTATGGCTCCAGTTCCAGAAGATCCAATGCCCTTTTCTGAACTCATCAGGCACCAAACATGCATGTGGTGCACATACACATATACAAACAACCCACGCACACACACAAATAAATAAATTTAAGACATTTTTAAAGGAAACAGAAGAACTAGTATTCTGCACAAGGTTAAAAAAAATGTTGTAAAACCAGACACAGCATCTAGCTAACAGCTGCAGAAGAGGAAAGGCCGTGTAGCTTCTAGGGGTTAGACAAGCAGGGGCAGCATTGCAGTCTGCTTAGGTGACTAATGCAGAAATGGATAAGCCACGGTCAGTCCATCTGCAACGTGACCCAATCACCCACCATCTATCGTCATGAGAGGGCTACTGATGGCCCCCAAAGGAAGACAGAAAGCAGCAACTGGACACCTCTAAAATCAGCCAACCAACCCACACCAGTGGGGAAAAATAATTTCTTATGGAAATTAAGCTACCTTGATTAAAAGTAGGCAGATGGTATACCAGATCATCAAGACTGACAGAATTCTTCCCAGTAAACTTGTCTGTCCATCTCCAAAGCCATGGCCTTGACCACTACATGTCTGCTCCTTGAGTATGTCTTAGGCTGGAACTCATTTACACTAAGACCAGAGTTAATGACACAAGGACAAAAATTAGATGTTTGTTTTGAGACAGGACCTTACTGTGTAGCCAGAGCTGGCCTTGAAATCTCTACAAAGACCAATATGGCCTTAAATCCAAAGAGGCTCACCTACCTCTGCCTCCCAAATGTTGGGATGAAGGGTATTACATTGCACTGTGATCCTCAATTTGAAGCATTTCTCTTTCTGGCCAGTAAACTACGTTCTGAGCTAAGGATGCCATGGGGATCCAGTGGGTCCATTCCTCTTCGACTTACGATGATCCTGGACAGGGTGTGTAACCTCAGTGAGCCTCACTGTTTCCAGTGGTCTAAGGAACTGAACCCCAGCCTTACCACCTTACAGTTGTACTTATCAGACATATGAAGTCTTTGACCTAAACAAGGCTCTCAGTAAATAATCTACCCACACATACCTTCTTTCAATATACAAAAACAAAAACCAACCCCCCCCCCCCAAAGCCATTAACTTTATTTGGTTCTCAGAAGATTCAATGATTCATTTCTCCTGATAGGTGTAGTCTTTTTTTGGGAAAATTACCAGTTCATTGCATGATGGCATTTGCACCTCCAAAAAGCATTGATGGCCCAAAAATGCAGACAAAGATGAGTACCTGGACACCTCTAAACCATCAGCTTCTGAATGACCAGGTAAGCGGCCAGAAGTACTTTCTCATTTGGGTTCATGGGGAGGAGGAGTAAAATTATGAACATCAGAATATGAGCAGGAATTGTTTAAGATGGCACAATCTATGAACAAAAGACAAAACAACCACCACCAACAACAACTTTATTTGTATCATTGCTGTGTGGACAAGACTAAAAATAGATCAGAGTCCTGCCCAAGGGAAAAGTCATTCTTTCTTGCACTGGATCCTCACTGGATCTCCTTGGAGCCAACAGAATTAGGGGAGGGGAGGAAAGATGTCCAGGAGGGATTGATTTTCCAGCTCTGCCAGAATCCCCGAGTTTCTGGATGAGGTTGAGGTCACTTAGTGAATACAGTTCAGCCCACTACGCATGAGACTGATGTTCTCCTAAGAAGTCTACT
This sequence comes from Rhynchomys soricoides, assembly GCA_019843965.1. Taxonomy (NCBI): domain Eukaryota; kingdom Metazoa; phylum Chordata; class Mammalia; order Rodentia; family Muridae; genus Rhynchomys; species Rhynchomys soricoides. Next base: position 7,918,186 of record JADRCH010000013.1, read on the forward strand.
TCTCAGCTGACTTCTGGGGAGACACATGTAAAATACCCCTCATAAAGGATTGCAGCACCTGGCTGGAGGGTGAGAATGGCAGCCCCCTAGGGTATTGTATTCCTGCTTCTGGGAGTTGCAGAACTCTGATCCGTCCCTGCACATCAGGACCACACCTACCAGGCAATGAAACAACCAGTTTCATTGTGTAAAACCAACCTCACTGTCTTCCTCCAGGTGGAAAGCCCCTTCATGCCATCATGAGGTGCTTTATCATTTGGGTCCATGTTAGGAATATCTGTCTGCACACCATGCCCCATATGTTCTCTGGGTCTGTGAGTCTTCTCTCTAAATCTAGTCAGCCCAGCTCCGTGTTCTAGGTTCACACCCTTACCACCACCCCATGCCAGGCACAGTACCATAACATCCTGGCTCTTGTCACTGCCTCTAATCCGCTCTATTAGGGCTCCAGAAAGATCTTTCTGAAATACCAATCCTATTAGGTGAGGCTGAAAATGGGATCTACTCCAAAGGGCACATTCCAACCCCACCACGCATACACATCTTTGAGGTCCCTGCAGGCCCTGGCCCCAAGCTTACCTCCCAGATCTCACCCTTGCTGCTACTCCCTGGCAGTTGAGGCCAGCCAGGTGAAGTCCACAGCACCACAGTCCCTGCCCATCACCTGTCAGTCACTTCACTGTCCCCTTGGCAGCACCACCATTTCCTATCTCCTTTTCTCTCTCACTGTTGTCTCTGGCTTTCCCATTCAGCTTTAGCCCATCAAGACTGACATCCTCCTCCTCTCCCACTCTCTCAGAATACACAAGTCTGGGTGTTGCTTCCAGAACACAAGTCCTGTCATCCCACTGTTCTTTGTGTGTGTGTGGGGGGGGGGAACTTGCACATATACAACTTCGAGTATACATGTGCATGCATGGGTGTGGAGGCCCAGGGACAACTTCAGCCCTTACTCCTCAGGTGTGATCTACCTAGTTTTTTGAGACAGGGTCTCTCATAAGCCAAGCATGTGCTGCAGGCTATCCAGGGAGCCCAAGGGATCTGCTTGTCTCTGATTCTCCAGCACTGGGATTTTAAACCTCTTGGTGTTTTAGTGGGAGTGCTGGGGGATGCAATTGAGGTCCTTATTTGCAAGACAAGTATTTCACTGACTGGGCCCTTTCTTAGACATTCATTGACTTTTATCTTTGGGCCCTGTCTTAGTTAGGGTTTTACTGCTGTGAACAGACACCATGACCAAGGAAAGTATTATAAAGGACAACATTTAATTGGGACTGGCTTACAGGTTCAGAGGTTCAGGCCATTATCATTAAGGTGGGAACATGGCAGCGTCCAGGCAGGCATAGGTGCAGGAGAGGAGCTGAGAGTTCTACATCTTCATCTGAAGGCTGCTAGCAGAATACTAACTTCCAGGCAGCTAGGATGAGGGTCTTAAAGCCCACATCCACAGTGACGCACCTACTCCAAAGGGCCACGCCCTTTAATAGTGCCACTCCTTGGGCGGAGCATATACAAACCATCGCAGGCCCTTCCAGCTCCTTCCTTGGCTGGAATTGGTCTGTTGTTGCTGTAATCCTAAGTATTGATCCCCTTTAGCAAAGCTCCTAGTAAACCTGGTTCATCTTAGAACTAGCAACTTTCTCCTACCCTGATGTGATACAGGAGTAAATGGCGTGTATGTGTGTGTAAGAGATTGGGAACCTGAGAAATAAAGTGGGGAGAAGCTATAAAGGAAAAAGATGCAGAAAAATGGCATGGGGGTGGACGGGAGAAAGGAGGCCCCAGGAACAAGAGGGCAGGCAGAGGCAGATGGAGCGGGGCCTCACCTCGATGGAGGAACGTATGGGAATCTTTTTCTTTTATCACAACTGTTTACTGAGCACCTGTTGTGGCTCGCAGCTCCCCCACAGTTTGTATAACAGCTAATTCCTCCAGCTTCAGTGTCAGATTTGGAAATCTGTTTTCTCCTTGCATTGTGAAGGTTTTGCACATGTGTGAGAAAGTGACTGGAGTTGAAATACAAAGCTGTTGAACGTCTTCATGTTCAGAAAATTTCCAAGAATAGTCTTGATCGATTTGGCTACTGTGAAAAACAAATTATCTTAAAGGTGGCACATGCCTTTAATGCCAGATCTCAGAGGCAGGAGAATGTTTGTGAGTTCAAGGTCAGCCTGGTCTATAAAGTGAGTTCCAGGCCAGCCTAGGCTACATACAAGACTCTGTCCCCATTTTTTTCTTTTTTAAATTGGTGGCTAGGGAGATGGCTCCACAGTTAAGAGCACATCAGAGCTTATAGGAGACCATAGTTCAATTCCCAGCACCAACATGGGGTGGCTCACAACTTCCTGTACCTCCAGTTCCAGGGAGATCTGACACCTTTGGCTTCTTAGGCCACCAGCAGTCATGTGCACATATCTACACACAAACATAATTAAAATTAAAAAAAAAAAATCTTTTAAAAACTACCTTAATAGTCCCCAAAGTACCCGGGTGCTTGCTGTAGGTGGGGTGATAAAGAACGGTCCTTTATTAATTATTGGTGGTGTTGTTATTTGGCAGTGCTGGGAATGGAACACAGGGCTTTGCATGCATGCACAAAGGGTTCTCCCACTGATGGACATCCCCAGTCTTGAGAAGCAGATTTTAAGATGAACATGTAGGAATTAACCTAAAGAAGGGGAGAGAAGGTCTGATGGCTATTCTTGGTTGTCACCTTGACTACATCTGAAATTAACTAAGTGGCTGGGAACACCTTTGAGGGATTGTTTCTTAATTAAATCATTCGAAGTGGGAAGATCTATCTTTAATCCGTGCCACACCTTCTGGTGGCAGCCAGAATAATATAAAGGACAGAGCAGAGGGAAGCTTGCTCTCTGCCTGCTTGCTCTCGATGGCAAATCCGTTCCTTCACTGGTAATAGAGCCTACTACTTCAAGATCCTGGCATGTACAAAAGACCAGCTGAGACAGACATCCAGCCTCACAGACTGAATAACTCCTGGATTCTTGTATCTTCCTTTGCTAGACAGCCGTGGTTGGACTAGCTGGACCACAGCCTGTGAGCCATCCTAATAAATACCGTATATGTGTGTAAGTTTTATTCCTCTAGAGAACTCTGACTAGTACAGAAGGGTATAGGTTTGTGGCCAAGGATGACTGCAGTGCAGTCTCTGTGATGTCTCCACTGGCCCCGCAAGGCACCAACTGTTAGGTTTCCTCAGAGTCATCTCACAGCTCAGTAAGGAGGCCTGGCCTTTCTAGTTGACACTACCCTTCAGTGACCAGCTGTTCTCCCCTCCAAGGTCATGACCTTAACCCAAGGCAGCTCCATTGAGCTCCTGGTGTCAACCAGCTGCCTCTCAATGGATACTAAATACATCTCCCAGTTCTAGAAAGGATCAATACAACATAGTAAACACTGCATGGTCTTATCTTTGTTCTTTAATGGTTTTTGTCACATCTAATAATAATTTTAGAGAAAATGCTCATCATTCATGACTCCCCGATGCAAAAATATAATTTAGTTAGCTTTTTGTTTCAAATGAATTAAAGAAGCAAACATAAATATGCCATCATGAAGTCCTTTGTAAAAATATTTAATTTTTAATGTGTGTGTGTGTGTGTGTATGTGAGTGTGTGTGTGTGTGTGTGTGTGAGAGAGAGAGAGAGAGAGAGAGAGAGAGAGAGCGAGCTCAGATTCCCCTGGAGCTGGAGTTACAGACAGTTGTGCCCTGCCCTACTTGAGTGTGGAAACTGAGCCCTGGGTTCCCTGCAAGAGCAGCACATGATCTTAACTACTGTACCACCTCTCTAGCACCCATTCCCTCTCTTTTGGGACAGAGCATCCTGTAGGCACAACAGGCCTTGAACTCATTATGTAGCCACAAATAACCTTGCACTTCTAAGCCTCCTGAATTCACTTTCTAAGAGTTACGGGCATGTGGCTCTAAGCCCCCTTTATGAGGAGCTGGAGATTAAACCCAGGGCATCATGCCTGCTAAGTAATGAGTCCACCAACTGAGCTACATCTCCAGTCCTTCATTTTGTTTTTATTTTTTGTCTTCCCTCTGTTCTGTAGTAAAATGTGAAGTACATAATAACCAACTCAGCCTAAAATAAGAGACTCAGGGTTTTAACTTCACAGCAGGTTTTCAGCAGAGACACTGAATTCAAATTTAGATAACTTAAAAAAAAAAAAGCATCATCAGGGTTGGCAAATGCAGCAGATTACAGAGTAATCTGGGCACTGAGGATTCCTAGGGGAGAGTGCTGTAATAGTACCTGTGTTACCAGCCAATGTTGTAATTAGAAAGATCACGTTCCCTACACGCAAAGTTAGCCATGGGCAGGGATGGGCAGGATAATTGCCTCGACTCTAACGACTATTTCTCTCTTGTATATGCATCTCAAAGCATCATGTTTCACACCTTAAATATATACAATTTTAAAACATGAAAAGTGCACATCCCCGCTTCTTTGGGGCATGGAATCATGTACCACGTTGTGCCTGAGAAAAGGGTGTTCTGGGAGACAGCACCTCTCATGCCATCACCCATCGATCATAATTTAGGATTTCCAAAATAGCTCCCTCCTCCACGGTAATGATGTCACAGGAGGAAATATGTAATTTCAATGTCAACAGACTAAAATAACAACCAAAGGATTTTGACTTAACAGCAGGTTGTGAGTAAACTGTGATATAAACAGACTGCAGCCGTCTGTGAGAGAAGAGCCGTTTTAATATTGCCATTTAGAAGAGATAATCTGTTTTCCAGCTTCTTAAAAAGGAAGACCCTGATTGCACATCTTTGGAATGAAAATTCACTGTAATTCAGGGAACATAAGAGTACAAATCCAACTAAGGACTGACAACAAAATGATTTGCCCAAATTATTTATTTAAATATAAATAGGCGGGTCTTGAACTTGTGGTCCTCCTTCGTCTGCCTCCTGATTAGCTGGGAGGCAAGCCTGCACCACCAGGTCTGGCTTAGTCAGTCATTGTGTTTGCTTTAGCCTGCTATGTGACAGAACTCACTTCCCACATCATTCTTTTTCTGATGCTTTTCTGTGGACTGTCTTCTCCTCTCATACCAGTCAGTACCCTTTGTTACCATGATCCACACCATGGAGAGCACCATGATGCTCAACCTCCTCTTGCAAACTTAGTTATGACGTCAAGACCCAGTCTTCTTCCCACTGCCAGTGATTTGTTTATGTTTTTAAAAATCTGGACAAAACAGCTTTCATGAAAGTCCACATATCTTATCTAAAATAAGGAAGTTGAACAAAAAATTCTCTTTAGGGTTTTAAATTATTTATTTATTTTAATATTTTTATTTATGTGTGTATGTACTTAGGAGTATGTTCCTACAGTGCCTACAGAGTCCAGCAGGGGATATCAGATCACCTGGAATTGGAGTTACAGGTTGATGTAAGCTTCCAAGTGCTCTTAACCCCTGGGCCATCTCTCCAGCTCCTCTTTAGGATTTCTTTCAGCTCTGAGCTCCTATGACTTCAGAATCCTTTTCATTATCATTGCTTGACCAGCAGTGTCATAGAGAATCTGTGATGGAACCTGTTCTTGCTGGTTCTGGGGATCATGTAAGAGAAAAGGGTTCTCGGGTAAAGGGAGGTCAAATGAACAAGAGCTACTAGAGACAAAACCAGACACTCTCAACTAAGCATAGTGGTACATATCTCTAACTCCAGAACATGGGAGGCAGAGGCAAGATAGCTGTGAGTTTGAGGCCAGTCTGGTCTACACAGTGAGTTCCAGATTAGCCAAGGCTACATAGAGAGACCCTGTCTCAAAAACTAACAACATGCTGGGCAGTGGTGGCACATGCCTTTAATCCCAGCACTTGGGAGGCAGAGGCAGGCAGATTTCTGAGTTCAAAGTCAGCCTGGTCTACAGAGTGAGTTCCAGGACAGCCAGGGCTACACAGAGAAACCCTGTCTCGAAAAACAAACAAACAAAAAAAAAACCAAAACCAAAACCACAACAAAAAACAAAAACAAAAAAACAAAAGATAACAACAACAATAAAAAACAAACAAACCAAAAATCCAGACACTCTTCAGCCCCCGTGAAGCTTGAGTAGAGCAGAAAGGGGAGGGCGTCAGATTCGTCAGATTGCTTTGGCACTGGTGGCTTGGCTTGGGAGGAAGGGAGAAGCCCTAAGGTATCAGATTGCATTGGCACTGGTGGTTTGGCTTGGTCTGGCTTGGCTTGAGAGGAGAAAGAGCTCTAGAAACATTTGAATCCAGATTTAGTTTTGTCTCTTCTGTGTTCTCTACTTTCTCTTCTATTATTCTATTCTATTATTAAAGGGCCATAACATCTCAGTGGCAGCGAGTGGAGTGGAGTGGGAGGGTGCAAGAGTCGGTCTCCTTCTTCTTTAATGTGCAGAAAAGCATCTGCAAGAGTAGATGGGGTTCCTCACACAGGAGAGTGAGGCCTTCCTCATGGCACTTGTTGAAGCCGGTATTTCAGCCCCCATTTCAATATGCCTTTGGCAACCAGAGTATGAGCGACTAAGAAAGGGAAAGATGAGCCGCTGGCAGGGCGAAGCCAGCTTCTCAACCTCCACAGTCAGGAGGGCGCAAGGTCTGCACTGCCTCGCCTAGCTGCCTCTTGTTCCTGGAGAGCTGCTCGAGAGCTGTAACATTGATCCCCATTTGAAAGCCGACAGAGGGTGTCTGTGTTGGCGCCGCAGAGACAGTTGCTTATGTTCATTATTCTCTCCTCTTTTCTTCATAACCCTTCCTCTGCCAAATATACCCTCATTGGTCTTCTCTTCACTTGCTCAAATCCACATGTGCTCTGAGGCTCAGAGAAACACCAACATGTACATTCCCTCACACTGTACTGCAACACCCAGAAGACCATCAGTTCTTACAGTCACATCCATCAGATTCCACTATCTCGGAGACTTGTAATATGCTATCCCAGCACTCTGCTTGAATGTGTCAAATGAGGCAGACATGGTTTCTGCCCAAAACAGTATATAAGAACAAACCTGTGCAGACACAAAGTTGCAAGCCCAGAGGTTCACATACAGAAATTACTAATTTTATAATTAGTCAGTCCACTGATGCCCATGTATATCAGTATACACTGAACAGCAAAAGCAGGGCTGGAGAGATGCTTGGTCAGTAAAGTCCTTGCACGGCAAGCATGAGGACCTGAGTTTGATGCCCAGAACCTGCAAAAATGCTGGTCACAGTGGCTTGCATCTGTATCTCAGTGTCTGGGAAGCAGAGAAAAGGGCCAGCTGGGCCAGCCAGCCAAATTGATGAGCTCCAGGGTCAGTGAAAGGTCCTGTCTCAAAAAATAAGTTGGGAAAGATTAGGGAAGATACCTGATATTGTTGCTTTTTGGCCTCTACATACACACACACACACACACACACACACACACACACACACACACGGGAGGGGGAAAGAACCACTCATTCATGTATTTTATAAGTTCAAATTTATGTGGGATTAATACTGAAAATTTCCAGGATCTCCATTTTCTTACTTACCTGTGTTAGTTTATGACCTTGAATTTGAGACTTGAATATTCTTCATAATTCTTTCTCTCTTATTTAAGTACATTGTTACTGTCTTCAGACATACCAGAAGAGGGCATCAGATCCCATTACAGATGGTTGTGAGCCACCATGTGGTTGCTGGGAATTGAACGCAGGACCTCTAGAAAAGCAGTCAGTGCTCTTAACCGCTAAGCCATCTGTCCAGCCTCTCCTTCTCTCTCATATTTCATTTTTCTTAAAGAATAATTTCTCACTGAGCTATCATGGTGGTACATACTTGTAACCCTAACACTTGGGAGACAGAGATAGGAAAATCAAGCCTGTTGGGCTAGCTTGGGCTATGTAGTGAATTCCAGGCCAACCTGGACTACAGAGTGTGAGACCCTGTTTAGAAGTAAAAAAGAAAAAGAACAAAAGGAAGGAGGATAGGAAGAAAGAAGAGAGGGTAGATTACTTCTTTAATATGAATTATTCTATATACAGAAACTAAAAAGAGAAAGAGACCTCATCTAGGTTAAAAGTAAGTAAAGTGGGCTGGTAGTACAGTTCAGCAGTACAGTGCTTGCCCAGGATGCACAGAGCCCTGGGTTTGATTCCCAGCACTGCATAAACCAGACATGTAATCCAAGCCCTCTGGAAGGAGAGACCAGAAGATTGGAAGTTCAGGGTCATCCTTGGCTTACATAGAGTTCAAGGTCATTTAATAAATAAATAAAATGCCCTCTGGAATGTAACATGTCTCTTCCTACTCTACTGAGATAGTGAATACTTACTCACTGACCCTTTAGTGATGTTGTTTATAATGGATGCCTTGAACCATGATGCACAAATGACCCTTTTTTCTTTTATTTTCTGCAGGTGTTTGAAGAACGAAGAGCTCTGCTTGGGAAATGGGTAAAGCATTTAAAATATACAAGGCTAGGAATATCTGGGTCTCAGAGCCTTGGGTTCAATCCTCAGTACCACCAGACAGACAGACAGACAGACAATAAAAATAAGATATGCCTGTTTCTGCATCGTAGTATATATCTGTTTTAGTCTATCCCAGCTAGTATCATGGAGTTTGAAAGTCTCAAGATCAAGGTGCTGGTGATGAGTGTCTGGTGAGAGCAGCCATCTTGTCCCTTCCTAAAATGGCAGAAAGAGGAAAGGGTTCTCTGGGATCTGGTTTGATCCTGTTGAGGGCTCCACCTCCCAAAGTTTCTACCTATGCCCCACCCCCACTCCACCTCCCTACTCCTCACTCTGCAGGTTAGGATTTCATGCTATTTTAGGTTTTAGTTTAAATTTATTTTATACGTATGAGTGTTTTGTCTACATGTGTATATGTGCACCATGTGGGTACCTGATTTCCATGGAGGCCAGAAAAGGACATTGTATCCTCTGAAACTGGAGCTATAAATGGTTGTGAGCCACCATGTAAGTGCTCAGACAAAATCTGGGTCTGCTGAATCATTTCTTACTGTTGTTCGAGTCAGGGTCTTTCTCTGTAGCCCCTGGCTGGCCTGGAGCTCACTAGGTAAGCCAGACTGGCCTGAAACTTATATAACTTCAGGGATCTTATCTCAGCTTTATAAATCTGGGATTATGGGAGTGGATATTCCCCCTAGCTGAGGGTAACAGGAATCTTGTGGAAAAGTTGAGAGACCTGAGGAGGATGGGGGCTCCACAGGAAGACCAACAGAGTTGACTAACCTGGACCCTTGGGGTCTCCCAGAGACTGAACCACCAACCAAAGAGTGAGCCACACAACCAAAGAGTGACCTGGGCTCCCCACTCCCCACACATATGTAGCAGATGTGCAGCTTGGTCTTCATGTGGGTCCCCCAACAACTAGAGCAGAGGCTGTCCCTGAACCTGTTGTCTGTCTTTGAATCCTGTTCCCTTGGCTGGGCCACCTTGTCTGGCCTTGGTGGCAGGAGGGTGTGCCTGGTGTTGCAGTGACTTGATGTGTTGGGGTGGGGAGTGGGGGGATAGGGGTTAGAGGGAGTGAGGGGTGTGGGGTGTGAGATTATCCTGAGGGGCCTCCCCCTTCTTGCAGGAGAAGGGGAGTGGGGGAGGGACTGTGGGGGGAGACTGAAAGGAGAAGGGGGCTGGTTTTGGAATGTAGAGTGAATAAATTAATGAATAATTAAAAAAAAGATTTCAACATGTGAATGCTTCAGAACACAAACATTCAGTCTGTAGCATTATCTTGGTGCCTATGGAATGCGTACCTAAGGCAATGCTGGCTCTTTCCTGGGAAGCATGACTGATTATTTCCATTTAGATTCTACCTGGAAAACAGAACTCATCCATTATTTTAATGGCCATAATTTAATCAAAAGGATTGGTGAACAAATATTAAAAACAAAGACTCAGGAAGGGATTGATGGGGTCCGTGGAGACAGAACTGGGCTGATGCCAGCATTCCTTGTGCTTTGGAAGGAAGAGCTCCAAACCAGCCAGTACCCACACCCCTGAGGAATGAAGTTGACGACTCACACCAGTTGGGTCTGATATATCCAAGGAAGCATGATGGGTCTAGGTTGTTTAGGGAAGAGCTGAAGCCAGGGATCAGGGTGAAGGTGGTCCTGACATGAACAGCAGGTGATACGGAGAGGAATATGTGGCTTCTTCCTCAGTTTCCCCCTTGGTGCCTCCCTCTTCACAGGCAGCATTTAGTAGAAAGCTAGCTGTCAAAGAAGAAATACAGCTACAGAGTTCCAGCCTCCTGGACTCACAGAGCCTAGAGATATGGGTTTGGATCTGAGAGACAGTATCTTAGTAACCAGTGCAGCTCATCCATTGGGCTCTCAGCATCCAGTTCTGTATACACTTGAGCTTCCACATGAGAACACTGATGGCTTCATGCTTTTGCCTAACAAGATACAGCTACCCTTCCTCATCAGTGGGCAACTCCCTCATCTGTTCCTCTAACAAGGAGACAGAGTCCCAAAGGTCATTATCCATCACTGGGTAATGTCAAATTATGTTTCTGGGCAACAAATTACTTGTTGAATTACTCTGCAGTCTCAACTAACTCTTTTCAACCACTCAAGAGAATTGAAAACATATGGTCATACAAAAAGTTGCACATTAGTGTTTATAGCAACAGTATTCAAAATAGTCAAAAGCACAAATAATACAAATATCCACCCACAGGTAAATGAATAAACAAAATGTGCTATGCTCATAGGATGGAGTTATTCATCGACAAGCTGAAAGTTTTTCTGGTATGTGCTATAACATGGACAGACTTTGAAGGCATTGTGTGCTAAGTGAAATAAGCCAGGTACAAAGCCAAATATTGTACAGCTCCATTTTATGTGAGGTACTTGGAATGGCCAAATTTATAAAGATAGGAAACAGAGTAGAGAGGATCAGGGGTTGGGGAGGTAGTGTTTGACGGGTTTGAGAAAGTTCTAGACACACTTGGTAGTGATGCTTGTGCTGTAATGTGAGTTTATTTAAATGCCACTCTACACATAAATGCTTAAAATTATGAATTTTATATTCATTTTTACCAAAATAAAAGACCAGATATGGTACTAAAATCCTGTAATCCACCACTTGGGGAGCAGAGGCAAGAGAATCAGCTCAAGGCCAGCTTCAGGCTGCATACCAAGATCTGGGCTAGCCTGAGCTCGTGAGACTCTTTTTCTTTTTCTTTTTCTTTTCTTCTTCTTCTTCTTCTTCTTCTTCTTCTTCTTCTTCTTCTTCTTCTTCTTCTTCATTTTACATAGGTAAAATACTCATTTATCATGTAAAGAACACATTGAAATCGAGCATCCCCTGAACACAGAACAGCAGGCCCTGGCTTTCTGTAAGCTCCCAACAGAACAGAAACCATGGCCTCGAAAGAGTTCCTTCTCCTCCAGGTGATGGAGGTGGTGCTCGCCTTTAATCCCAGCACTTGGGAGGCAGAGGCAGGTGGATCTCTGTGAGTTCGAGGCCAACCTGGACTACAGAGAGAGTTCTGGGACAGCTAAGGCTACTAGAGAGATGCTCTTTCTCAAAAAAAAACAAGGAGAGTTCCTTCTCTAGAAGGAAGGGGGGGGGGTAGACAGAGACAGTGTGCATGTAAAACCTGATTCCATAGGACTTTGCCAGGAGAGTTCCTTCTTTAGAAGGGGGGGGGGTAAGACAGAGACAGTGTGCATGTAAAACCTGATTCCATAGGACTTTGCCAGCATGATCTGAAACTATACATCCCTTACCTTGCAGCCTGGGTTTGGTTTCGTTGATCTAGTAGACCTAGGTCTGGGGGTGTGCACCACTCAGACTACCTCCATCTTCTTACTCTGCAAAGGATCGATGAAAGCTTGCCATTCCGTTGGGTAAAAGCACTTATAGACATTGATCTTGTTCTGAATTTGTTTTGGGGTGTCTTGATAGTAATTCTTCTCATTCCAGGCCATGGCCTTATAATCCTCCCCATGATTCTTCACCATGTACTGAACGTAGTCGATGAGGTCCCAAGACAAGGTATTTCCTTTCTTCTCTGGGAGGCTGGCTTCTGCCTCCAGGTCATTTACCACATAGGGCTTCCGTACAAGATCCTTGGGTCTCTCCTCCGTGTCTACCTCCATGGCCTTTACCTTCCTCTTACGGAGGGGAACCGCCTTGTTGGGGTCCATGGCCAATCCCATGGCCAGGTTCTGCCACACGGACTTGGTGTGGTCCTAGGCATGTCAGATGTGGGAGCACTCGATCCATGGTGCTGCCTTCTGACGAGCATTCCGGTTCAGACACTTTCAGTTCACATTGTAACCAAACTTCTGCCTCCGAGTCTTTCCCTTAGCCATGGGCATCACACAAACTGAGGCACCAGCAGCTCAAACGCTGAACTAGCAGTTCAAACTCAGAATCACTCTCTCAGAGCCGCGTGTTAATAGTCTCCGTCCCCCAGAGCACTGAGACTCTTGTTTTCATAAACTAATCCTCGCCAACCCTCCACTTCCCCCCAAGAAGTTTAAAGTAGGATGAGATGCTTATGTATTCCTTTTCTCAAATCATTTTATCTTTAATAATGGTAATTTTAATAGTAACTGTTTTAATAATGGAAATTTTTATGGTAATTCAAAAATGTAAAAAGAGAGAAGTTGTTCACTTCATGGTAGATGCTGCTCTGAGTGCCTTGCCTACAATCGGAGGAGAGGGTGAGACTGGATCCCAAACATATGGACAGTAAGTTCACATGAAGTCTGTGGCTTCATGGCTCACAGACTGTGATATTTGGTTACTGAGTCTCTGAAACATAGCAGATGACAGATGAAAAAAGTGGCTTTAAGGAACCCCCAGGGAACAGGGTACCATTTCTGTTGTTTTCATTTGGGGCGGGGATGAAAATGTGCTGAGATTAGACAGTGGTGATGGCTTTGTGATCTCCTGGATATACTAAAACGCAGTCCACTGTACACTTTTTTCCCCTTTGTGTGCATGTGCATGTGTGCATGTTGTGTGTGTGAGAGAGAGATGCCTGTATAAGGACACATGTACCACAGTGCTCTTGTGGAGGTCAGAGAACAGCTTTGTGGACTCTGTTCTCTCCTTCCACCTTTGTGTAGATTCCTGAGATTAAACTCAGGTCACCAGATTTGTGTATACCCCATGTTCCTTTAACTGCTGGGCCATCTTACTGGCCCTCCACCTTACTTTAAGGCAGGGTCTCTTACTAAACCTGGAACTCATGAATTCAGCTACACTGGCTGGCCAGTGAGCCCCAAGGATTCCCTTGTGTCAGCGTCTCCAGCACAGGGATTACAGGTGTGTGTCAGCATACCCAGCTTTTACATGGGTGCTGGGGATCCAAATTCAGATCTTTTTTGTTTGCAAGGCGAGCACCTTACCAACTGAGCTCTCTCTCGGTCCTTTAAAGTCTTAACATTTTAAAATATTTATTTTTTAATTATGTATATATGTAAGGGGGCAGGGTGTGTGCACTTGAGTGTCATACCCAGGGAGTCCGGAAGACTGAGTCAGATCCCTGGAGCTGGAGTTACAGGTAGTTGTGAACTGTCTGACAGGGGTACTGGGACTCAAACTCAGGTCCTTTGCAAGAACAGTATGCTCTTAACACACCAGCCCCGTAAGTAATTTCATTTATGTTCATACATGTCCACATGGTTCTGTTTAATATTTAGAGTAGCATCATACAAAGTAATAAAGAGAAACTGAAGTTGTATATGGCAGTACACTGTGTGTGATTACACACTTGTAATTATAGCACTCCAGGAGCTGAGGCAGGAGGATTGTAATTTCAAGAGCAGTCTGAGATACACAATGAGACCCTCTCTTAAAAAAAAAAAAAAATCTTCTGTAGGGATAGGGAGGTTGCTCAGTGGCTAAAGTACTCACATCAGAAGTGTGAGGATGGGAGTTTAGATCCCCAGAGCCCAGATAAATTCCAGGTCTGTAAGTCTAGCTGCTGAAGGAGGAGCCAGGGATCCCCAGAGCAAGCTGTCTACAAAGGTGACCATGGCCTTGATATATAAAGTACTAGATGATGATTCCCAGCGTCAATCTTGGACACACACCACACTTGTGGAGGAAAACCTCTCTAGTCATTCCATGTGCTGGCTGTTCATCTTGAGATTGATGAACCCTGACAGCCCTAGCTACAGTGATTCGGAAAAATAGCATACAGTTACCAAGTATACCCCATAGAACAGGGTCATCCTGGAGTGAACCCCATACTGTATAACAGGAGACTGGGAGAACGCTAATGGCTCCCCAGCCTCACATGCTGGTCCCTCACTTTTGTGCTGCAGGGTTTTACTGGAGAATTGATGCAAGAAATAAGCGAGATTATTAAATTCCTGCACAGTGAACTCTGCATGGATTATCTACTTCTGGTTTGTCCTAACACTTTCTAAACTCCAAGGGAATCTGTTCCCCTGCTGTTCAGTGTTCTGAGTCATCCCCCCACCTTGAATTGGTAGGGGTTCAAGGAATGCAAATTCATTTTCTATTAGCTTAAATAAACACAATTAGAAAGGAATATCCCGGAGGCAAAAACACCTATCCAGCCAAATGTAAATTAGCCTGGACCTTCTTGATCAGGGAAACAAATGTAATTATCTTTTTAATCTCCAGAGAGAGAGAGCGAGAGAGCGAGAGAGCGAGAGAGCGAGAGAGAGAGAGAGAGAGAGAGAGAGAGAGTATTTCAGTGTTTTCTTTTATAGGTTTTTATGATTCTAATGTTCTTTTATATTCATTTTAAGTCACACTATAATTTGAGTTCATTCTCTTCTGCGGCATTAAGGAAATCTGGTGAGTCTGCCTGGCCTCATCCTTGTCTAGGCTCAAACATGACAGCTTGGTGCTTTTAAAGTTTTTTGTATATCTTTTTTACATTGATTTAACCACTTAGGTATTATTTTCAAGATCACCATGGCATTTTAGAATAATAGTTGTCCTTTATATAATTACACACACACACGTACACACACACACATGTACACACACATACATACACACACGTACACACACACATACATACACACACACATACGTACATACACACACGTACATACACACACACGTACACACACACACACACACACACACATCTATACCCTCACACAATGGCCCTACAACGTAGATCTAATGGCCCCTAAGGCATAAATGAGGACATTCTGAACACAAACAAACAGTAGGAAATTGAGAGCAAGACCCTGAGTATTTACCCTTGCAAACAATCCAAACTCAGAATGTGTAAGCAAATTTTATGTGAGGTCTGGGAAACTGTAATCCAAGAGACACTGGTTTTAATAGCTCTGAATCAGTTTTTGGAAGGAAGTAGAAAAAGTGGGACGTTTACAGACACGTTCTAAAATCATCACTAGGTAATTCAAATTATTTAAAGAAAAGTTCCTTTTGAAGTTTGAAAGGAGTGTGAGGGCCAGAAGGTCAAAGTCTAAAGTGGTATTTCTCGTATCTGTGCACCAACAAAAGTGCATTTACACACTTACTGTGATGGAAAGTTTTAACTGTCTATTTGCTACAACCTAGACTCATTGGAGAAGGGAGTCTCAATTGAGAAACCATCTAGACTAGATTGGCCTGTGGGCATGTCTATGGGCGATTGTCCTGTAGGTAGTACCATTTCCTGAACACGAGCTTTTGAACTAGATCAGACAGAAGAAAGGTAACTAAGAGCAATCTGAGACAGTTCTTTCTGTCTGTTCTACACACATTTCCTTCCTTCCTTCCTTCCTTCCTTCATTTATTATACTTTCCTAGTGTCGTGTCTGTTACTGTGATAAAACACCTCAACAAAAAGCAGTTAATGGGAAAAAGGGCTCACCTCAGTCCACAATTCCAATTATAGCCCACCAAAGTAGGGATGTCAAAGCAGTAACCTAGAATAGCTAGTCACATCTGTAGTCAAGAGCAGAGAGAAATAAGTGCATAATGCACATTTGTGCTCAGCTTTGTCTTTGCACTTGAGGAGTCCAGGATCCCCTGCCTATGGAATGGCACCTCCCATAGTAGGCTGGATCATTCCACATCAATTAACATAATCAAGACAGTCCTCCCAAAGGCCAACCTGATCTAGATAATCCCTCAATGAGATAGTCTACTTAGGTGGTTCTAGATTGTGTCAGGTTAACACTTGAGCTGACTAACCTTTACAGATACACTGAAGGTCTAGGTTAGATGCACTTCTGTAGTTGCCGTCATGTAGTTGGTCATGTGCACAGAAGTGTGAGAAAGGAGGCATAGGTGGTGAAATGTGGAATTTACTGAGCTGAGACAGAAACAAATGCATGCTATGCATTAGCAGTGACTTACTAAACTCGCTTTCTGTGCCATTCTCTTCCCTGTAATTGATCACAATACCTATGAGACTCTCTTGTTCTGTTTCCTCAGTTTGACAAATGGACAGACTCTCAAAGGAGAAGAATTCTTACAGGCCTGCTAGAGCGCTGCTCCCTGTCCCAGCAGAAGTTCTGTTGTCGAAAGCTGCAGGAAAAAATTCCAGCAGAGGCCCTGGATTTTACTACCAAGCTTCCAAGGGTGTTATCTGTCTATATCTTTTCCTTCCTGGATCCCCGGAGCCTTTGCCGTTGTGCACAGGTAATGGCAATGGCACTTGGAGTTTGGTTGGGACAGCCTTGGGAAACTCTGAAAGGGGAATAACCTAGAGATGAAACCCACATTCGTGTGCATAACACCAAGCAATAGATTTTATTCTGCCAAGTTTGAATGCCCCTTGACCTTTTAATTTTTTTTTTTTTTTTGTCTAACTCTGCAGGATCAAAGAAAAACTACTGGCAGTTATGTACATATAAGTGGTTCCTCAGTAGGACAGCATTGCCACCTCCCACACAGCAACAATAACACCCTAGAGCAGTCAGTGGTTCCCAACCTTCCCAGTGCTGCAACTCTTTAATACAATTCCTCATGTTATGGTGACCCCCAACCATAAAATTATTTTCGTTGCTACTTTAGTTTGCTACTGTTATGCATCCTAATGTAAATATTTGTGTGTTCGGACAGTCTTAGGTGACCTCTGTGTAAGGGTTGTTTGACTTCCCAAAGGGGTCGTGACCCACATGTTGCAAACTGCTGCCCTAGACTGTGCAGCGCAGGGCACCTTTAAATAGAAAAGCTCAAAGACAGTATTTATGAGATATGTGTAAAGAGGATGGTGGTGAAAGGTATCTACACTAAGCACTCAGCACTTGGATAGCTAAGGCTGACCATTGGCTACCCTGGGCTATGGAGTGAAACCTTGTCTCAAAAAAAAAAAAAAAAAAATCAGTAAGAAATATAGGTAGATCTGAGTGTGCCAGTATAACCTCAGGGACTTGGGGGAAAAAAAGAGGCTAATATTTCTCACAAGTAATTTTTTACTGTATTAAACTGAAGGTAGGGGCCTGGGGAGATGGCTTAGCAGTTAAGAGCACTTGTTGTTCTTGCAGAGGATCTGGGTTCAGTTCTCAGCACCCATGTGGTATCTCACAACTGTCTATAATTCTAGCTCCAGGGAATCTGACTCCATGTTCTGGATTGCATACCTATACATACACACAGGCAAATACTCATACACATAAGAGTAAAAATAAATAAATGTGTCAGAAATAATAAAAATCAAACTGGAGTTAAGATATAAACCTGTAAAGCAGGTTTGGTGGGGCGTACCTGTAATTCTAGCACACCACAGGAGAGTCAGAAGTGTTAAGTTACTGAGCTGAGCCTTCAAGGACAACAGACAGACCACAGACATTATCTGGGGTCCCACAAAGCAGCCCAAGCACTAGAGGAAATGAGTTTGTGAACTGATTAGGCTGTTTTGTTTTCCCAGGTCAGCTGGTACTGGAAGAGCTTGGCTGAGTTGGACCAGCTCTGGATGCTCAAGTGTCTGCGCTTTAACTGGTACATCGGCTTCTCCCCAACGCCCTTTGAGCAGGGCGTCTGGAAAAAGCACTACATTCAGATGGTGAGAGAACTTCACGTCACCAAGCCCAAGGCAAGTTTGAGACAGAGAGCAGCACACTTGGAAACTGGCGTCTGTAGCAAATGCTAGAACTGCAAGTTCATGATCCAGTTAGTAATGTAGGAAAGGTCAAAGGACATACCCTGTGATTCCAAGCTTCTCTTCTGAGGCTTCACAGACCTCTTCAGGATAGTCATGTTACCAAGAGCTCTCACCTGATGCCCTCCAATCACAGATACCTTTAGAAGTGAGGACTTGGGGTGCTTCTCTCTGCATCCCCACCTCTGATTTCTTTACCACTCCCTCAGACACATACAGCTCTGACATGGGGATTCTGCATTATGTTCAGTAACTGTCAGCATGGGCCACTACAATTGACACATTCATATTTGCTATGATTCTATAAGATGAGCTGAAGTGTGTTGGTTGGTCAGTCAGCGGGTTCATTGATTCATTGATTGAGACAATGTCTTCTGGTGTAGCCTGGACTGGTTTTGACCCTAAGAGCCTCCTGCCTCAGCATTAGGGATGTTGTTACTATGGATACATGCCACCATGCTTGGCTGTTAATTTACTTATCAGCTGTTATGGATGTTCCACACTGGAGCCTCATGCAAGCATCATGGCCTGAGTTTTCATCTTCAGTACCTCTACTTAAAAAAAAAAAAAAAAAAAAAGCCAGAAGAGATGTAACATAATTGAGATCCCAATACTGTGGGGGTGGAGAGAGGAAGAACCCTTGGGCTCACCGGACAGCTAGGTGAAACAAATGGGAGAGCCCCAGGTCCCAGTGAGAGACCATGACCCCAAAGTTTAACTCTGTCCTCCACAATAATATTCACACATGTGTGCATACATGCATGTGCATGTGTGTGTATGCACATGCACAAATATACACAATCATTTGATATGAACATTCACAGAATCAAAGGAAAGATACAAGATCATTTAAATACAGATATACAAACAAGTCATCTAACAAAATTCAGCATCCATTCATGATGACAGAATTCCTGAAAGACTTCATTCAGGGTGGGAATATAGCAGTAGTAGGTAGACTAAGTGCTTTTCTAGCATGCATCGGGCCCAGGGTTAACCCCAGTGCTAATACGAGAGATTTCAAATGGTTAAGAGCAAAATTTGCTTACTTCATTGTTGTGGACTTCATTATTGCCAGTTTGTTAGCAGGCCAAGCATTTTGAGCCTTTCAGAATTACTGATTTTTCTATATGTTACGATCATTTATACTTAAATACTTCGCTTGTTTTATAAATGATCATATATTATTTGATTTCCAATAGTGTTGTGTTAATTTGCTTTCTTCATTGTTGTGACAGAATACCTGGCAAAAGTAACTCAGAGGAAGAAAGGTTTATTTTGGCTCCCAGTTCAAGGGCACATACAGTCCATTATGGTGGGAAGTCATGGCTGAAGGGTCGTGAGGTGGCCCGTCACATCGCATCCTCAGCCAGGAAGCTGAGACTGAAAGCTGGTGCTTAGTTCACTGTCTCCTTTTAACTCTGTTTGGAACCTCAGTGCACGAAACGCTGCTGCCCCAGTTTGGGTGGGTCTTCTCAGCCTAGAAATTCCCTCACAGACATGCCCAGAGGTTTGTTTCTTAAGTGATTCTAGATCCTGTCAAATTGACAATTTCAACCATTACCAGGATTAAAGTAGAACTCCTCCAGCCAAAGGGCAAAGATTTCTTTCTAAATAAGCTAATAGAAATGAATGTCCATTCTAGACGAGACCCGTATAGCATACAGAATTTTAGAAATATTAGATGTCTTCTTAGTTGGCTACTGGGCTACAGGGATGGGTAATCTTGATTGTCAGCTTGATGCACCTGTGATTGCCCTGTTGCCATATTGGTAAGGCATTGTCTTGATTATGAATCGATACAGGAGGGCCCAGTCCACTGTGGGCAGTGCTAACCCTAAGCAGGGTGGACCTGAGTTATATAAAGGGAACTGAGCATCCTGGGAGCAAGCTAGCAAGCAGCATTCCTCCATGGTTTCTGCTTCAAGCTCTTTCCCTGACTTCCCTTGATGATGGACTGCAACCTGTAAGATGAAATGAACTCTTCCCTCCCCTAGTGGCTTTTGATCATGGAGTTTATCAGAGCAGCAGACAGCCAACTTGATACAGCCATAGCCATTCATGAAGTGAGTAAATATTTATCAAACACTGTTATGTGCTAGGTGCTAAGAGTACAAAGATCCTAACCAAGAGTTCAACAGAACTCAGTCAGGTAGCCATAACATACCCAAATAAACCCTGTGTTTGAAACACTTAATACTAAGGATAATCTTGGAGTAGAAATTAATTCAACAAGCAAGGAGTGTCTCAAACAATACATAACTACCTTGTTATGCTTGAGGAACTAGAAGGGTTGCTTTTCTCTCCTCCCTTCCTCCCTTCTTTACTTTTGGTGGTGGTGCTAGGTTTGGAATATAAGACCCTAGCAAAGATTCTACCTCAGAGCTGCACCCCAGTCCCAACTGGGGAAATTCTTGATTTTTTTTAACTCACATTTGAAGCAAGCCAATTTACCAAGCAAAGCTCCT
Organism: Rhynchomys soricoides; assembly: GCA_019843965.1. Classification (NCBI taxonomy): domain Eukaryota; kingdom Metazoa; phylum Chordata; class Mammalia; order Rodentia; family Muridae; genus Rhynchomys; species Rhynchomys soricoides. The sequence goes on from JADRCH010000013.1 coordinate 7,938,717, forward strand.
CTAATCTCTTAATGAACAAAAATTGAGCTCTTAATGGCTTCCCAACATACCAGTACCATTTCCCTTAGGCTAAACCCACACTGAAAACACTTTAGGAACTGAGCATACAAAAGGCTTCTAATTTTGGAAATGAAATAAAATTATTCTCAAGGAGTTGCTTGGCTTTGGATAATTGCCACAGCTACAGTCCACCCCTGTGCAACTTGAACGTGTTAGGCCATTAAGGTAGGACCTAGGATTTGAATTGTGGGTCAGTTTAAATCGTTTCTTCTGGCTTCAGTTTGTGCCTCTGTAAAATAGAGCAATGATGAGCTCTCGGTACTGTTAAGGGTGGAAGTGGTGCTCACACTTGTAATCCCAGCATTTCTGGGGTTGCAAAAGGACTGCAGTGAGTTCAAAGCCAGCCTGGCTACCTGGTTCTAGGCCAGCCTGGTCACAGACTGAAAATTGTCTTTTGAAACCAAAGCAAGGTTGATGATACAGCTCAGCTAGTAGATCATTTGCCTGTCAGTCACAAAGTCCTAAACTCAATCCCCAGCACTAGGTAAACCAGGCCTGGTGTTATCAGCCTGAAATCCCAGCTTTCGGGAGGTGGAGGCAGGAAGATCAGGAGTTCGAGGGCATATTGGGCTATACAGGGAGTTTGAGGTAAGCCTGGGCTACATGTGACCTAGTATAAGTAAATAATAAATAAATTACTATGAAGATGGGATAAGAAAACACAAAGAAACTTATACGCACATCCAAGTGCTCCTGGGACAGTGGCTGTAATCCTCGTCACCACTATCAGCTTTGCCATAGTGAGGATGAAGATGACTGGGAAGGTGATGGTGGTTCTTGTGTTCTTTGTCTATTGGTGTTGCTATTCCGGTACTCTGAGAGCGAAGTAATTTATTTTCTTCCTCCAGACACCTCCAAAGGATGGATTCATAACTGCCGATATTCAGCCAGTTCCTGGCAGTTCTCCAGAGGAGAAGCAGTCTCCTTCCTTAGCTTTTCGGTCTTCCTCCTCTTTAAGAAAGAAGAATAACCCTGGGGAGAAAGAGCTTCGACCATGGCGATCGTCAGATAAGCATCCTGCCGACATCATCCGCTTTAATTATCTAGACAACTGTGACCCTGAGCTCTTCAGACTAGGGTGAGAAGCTCCATGCCTCTTTCAACCTATTTGTTCAGAATAATTTATTGACACTTGAGTAGATGGGGGAGGGGGAGAAGTCATCCTGGAACTCACTGTGAACTACAGAAGCTTTTCCATAGGTGGATGTGGACTGACCGTTCTTAGCAAGTTTGTCCTTTTTGTCCTCATCCGTCTGGTTCTTATAGCTGTAATGACTCAGAAGTACGTGCTCCTCAGTATTTTAAATACTGTGGCTACTGTGCGTACGTGCCACGGCACATGTGTGTAGATGTCAGGGGACAACTTCTAGGAGTCAGTTCTCTGCTTCCACCCTGGGTTCAGGGAATCAAATTAAGATCGTCAGGCCTGTATAACAAGGGCTGTTACCCACTGAGCCATCTGGCCAGCCCATCTGTGTGTGTGTGTGTGTGTGTGTGTGTGTGTGTGTGTTGGGGGAGGATGGCTATCTGGCCTTTGAACTGGAGTTACAGGTGGTTGTGTGCTGACCAGTATGGAGACTGGGAACTGAACAAAGACAGGTCCTTGAAAAAGCAGGAAGAGCTCTTACCTGATAAGCTGCCTCTCCAGCCCCAGCCAGCATTCAATATTTTAATATTAATTACAAGCCATCGTCATGTGGTTATTTTTCCCCCTTTCCTTCCTTTACCAGTGAGTTGGCAAACAAAAGGAGGGAGGGACTGATTTTGATCCCCCCCACCCCCTATGTAGAGCATAAAGTAGTAAGACAGCTACTGACTTTCCTGTTGGACTCATGGCCAGGGAAACCAAGGTAAGTAGGGACGGACTTGTAAAAAGGTCAGACCAAGTTCAAGGCAGCCTGAGCTAAGTAATGAGACCCTGTCTCAAAAGAAAAATGATAGTTGAAATATTGGTGATACATACCTGTAATATTAGCCCTGAGGAGGCTGAGACAGGGGGTTAGCACATTCAAGGCCAGCCTGGGCTACATAGAGATATCTTGTCCCCAAAACAAAACAACAAAAACAGAACAAAATGTATCGTATAATGAAGTAGAAAGTTAAGGTGTTTGTCGTAAAATGCTATCAGTTGTGGAAATGAAATGGAGACAGTATGGTCCCTCACTGCTCTGTTAATCTCTCAACTTCCCTGCCTTTTGGAGGCTGCTTTGTTTGTGGAGATAGTCTCCTTTTGTAGCCCAGGCTTTCTTGAACCTCCTGCCTCAGAACCCTGAGTGCTGGGATTATAAATGTGTGCCTCCATGCCTGGCTTTCCTGTACCTTTGGAATTTCCTTAGAGTTACCTTCCTGTCCTGCCCGGTACCTGAAGAGGCTGGTCTAGAACTCATCATGTAGGGCAGGCTGGCCTCAAATTCAACACAATTCCCTTGTTTTAGCCTCCTAAGGGCTGGAGTTACAGATGTAAGGGACCAGGCCCTGCTGAAAATTTGGAACTTAGAAGTTCTCAGGGTGACAAAATAGCATTGTAAAACTTTAACACTAATTGGAAAGGCGCACACACACACACACAAAAGTGTCAACACAGTTGACAGAGCCAGCAGTCACCAGCTTGGTTAAGTGACCAATGTTACCATCACTAATATCCAGAAAACCCTGATCATCAACTCTTTTGATAGAATACAAGACTTTTAAATACAAACATCTTGCCCAAAGTCTAACTGGAAAGTAATCAGGTGTAACAAAGAGACAGGTAAAAGATAAGGAAACAGTGAAGGGAAGTCGGCCTGTGGGAAGCTCCCTGGGATGTTTTAAAAGAGGCTTCAAAAAAAAAAAAAAAATTCTGTGTCCTGAGGAAAGGAGGAGGTGAGGGAAAGCTCTAGAACCTATAACCAAATGTGTCTTGAATCTAGAGGAGTTCCCTGTGGGATGGACAGAAGAGAGAGGGAGAGAAGAGGGAGAGGAGGAAGGAGGAAGAGAGGGAGCAGAGGAGGAAGGGGGGAGGGACAAAAGGCGTTCTGAGAACAACTGCAGGAATTTGGATATGTAATGTGTATTAAATGATATTAAATAATGTTTATTTCCTAAGTCATAATGGTGCTAGTGTGACTGGGCAGACAAGTGTCTTCATCTTAGGAGCTGAGTGTTGATGTGTTAAGGAGGGGTGTGTCATTTCTGCAATTAAGCGAACCACCACCACCATGGAGCCCGACCGAACATAGGTGCAGGGCGCAGTGAAGCCAAGAACAGCCCAGTGCTGTCAATATCTACTTAAGGCTGGGATCCCCACCCTAGTCTTCTAGCTCTTCTACTTGAAACACCTCAGTTAAAACTTGGGCAACATCTGGAAAGTGAAGAGGTTGGTAATATTTGGGCAGACACATTCTTTTTAAATAGAAAGCTTTTTATGACAGATACTCAAATAGATGATAGAGAGAGAGAGAATAAAATAGCAAAATCAACCTTTTGTGGCTATCATCACTGTTAATAGTTCTTAACTCATGACCAGTCTGGAGTCATGTATTCCTTACCTATTCTGCCCCTTCCCTGTCTGCTGCTGATGATGATTAAGACAGGATTGAGAATTTGAAGGTAGTCCAAGCTAGCTTCAAATTATCAATCCTTCTGCCTCAATCTTCCCAATGCTGAGACCACAAGCATCCATCATGTCTGGATCCCCTAAATTATTGTTATTGTTAATTTTTTGTTTGTTTTTGTCAAGACAGGGTTTCTCTGTGTAGCACTGGCTGTACTGGAAATTACTCTGTAGACCAGGCTGGCCTTGAACTCATAGAGATCCATCTTCCTCTGCCTCCTGAGTGCTAGGGTTAAAGTGTATGCCACCACTGACAGGCTTCTAAATTGTTTTCAAATAAATAATGCCATATTATTTCATATATGACTTACTTCATGTCATATACTTTAATCTGTATTCTCAAAAGGTAAGGACCCTTTATAAAAATCATAAACAGACACCATCTTCATCTAATCAATGAATAACTCTTTAATACAACAAAGGGTCATCTGTGTTCAGGGTTCCTTGACTGTCACACAGATGCTTAACTTCTTTAGGAATGCTTTGTTTAATCAGGTTCCAGATAAGGTGTCATATACATGTTGTATTTAACTCAAGTGTCCACTCTTTTATTTTCCTTTTCCTTCATTCATTTTTAATTCACTTTACATCCCAACTGCAGCCCCCCCCCCACATGTCCATTCTTGTTCTGAATTGTAAGTTAGCCTACTGTTCAGCTTCCACCTCTTCTGTAGTGTCTCACTGCCCCTCCCAACCTTCACCCTGAAACCCCCCACCCTACAACTCCCCCACCCAGACCTGTTCTTCCTCCTCCTTCTCATCCCCCACCGCATTCTCCAAGTTTGTTGTAGGAATCAGGCCATTTGCCATGCTTCTCGCAGTCTGGACTCTGAGGAGTGCCCTGCCACATGTCCCCTGTCCTCTCTCCCTGGCCAGACTGATCATCAGAACTAGAGGATCTAGAATATATGAACAAAGACATGCATCTCCATTTTTGGTTCTTTCTGAATTATTGGTAACCATGGAAGCACATTACCTAGATCTACTATTTCAGGTGAACTTATTCTATAAAGGGCCAGACAGGAGATATTTTAGACTTTGCAGGACATGTGCTCTGTGGTACAACTGCTCAGCTCTGATAACATAGTCTGAAAGATGGCCTAGACAAGACACACAAATCACTGTTTCTGATGCAACTTTATGAACAAAATTTGGCAGCAGGCTGGACTTCCCTATGGGCCGAGGATTGATGGCCTCTGCCTTCTCTTAGCGTGTATGATAGTAAACAAGTGTTAATACTAATACAGGCAAGATTTTCAAAGTTTTGTATCATTTTTTCATTTTAAAAAATTCATAGAGCTGGATATGGTGGTGCACACCTGTGATCCCACAGTTTAGGAGGCAGAGACAGGGTGATCAGCAGGAGTTTTAGGGCAGCCTGGTCTACATGGCAAGTTTCAGGAACAACCAGCAAGGGTTATATAGTAAGACCCTGCCTCAGAAACAAACAAACAAACAAATCAATAATAACTAAAAGTACAAACCATAGTAATAGTAAAATTTAACAAATAGGAAGTACAGGGCTACTGTTCTTGCAGAGGAGCTGAGTTCAGTTCCCAGCCCCCTCTGTGGCAGCTCAAAATGGCCTGTAACTCTAGTTCCTGGCACTTTCTTCTGGCTCCTCATATACAAACATGTAGGCAAAACATACACATAAAATAAAAACAATGTTTTTAAAAGTATTGGCAAATGATAGATATGTTTTTAGATGTCTCCTGAGATGAACGGCAGCATATAATATGTTTGCCTTTCTTTGCCTGGTTTTCTTTTTCATGTGCATCCCGAGGCTCACTCTGCGTTGTCTATAGAAACATCCTGCCTTCCTTTTTACGGCTCATAGCTATCCATTGTGTTACTATGCCAGGGTTAGTTGAACAAGCTCTCTATAGACAAACATTTGATTCATTCCCAGAGGCATGCAGGCAGTCTTTAAATCACTGTACCAACAAGAGCCAACAAAATTTAAAAAACAAAAAAACAACAAAAACCTATGTGGATTGCTAAAGACTTAAAATGATCTGCTATAATGTTCCCATCACTTTGTAATTTTGTAGAAGAAGAAAAAGAAACGAAGTGACCCCAGACTTCAATCGGCAGTTCCGAGATAAGAAAAATAAGCTTCAAGACAGAGCCAGGCTCAGGAAAGCACAGTCATTGGTAAGTCTGCTTACAAAAGACTCCTCCGGTAATCAGGAAATTACCCTGATCCCTAATCCTATTTGTGAAATTGAATTTGTTGGCTAAACCAGAATCATCAAGTGGTTGTTTAAACCTTGGTCTCTGGGGCTGGAGGTGCTGCTCAGTTGCTGGAGCAATTGCCAGAACACAGAACCTGGCTTCCATCTCCAGCACAGCAAAAAACTCTCAATGGCACCTGCCTGTAATCTCAGCTCTTGGGAGATAGAGGTGGAAGGATTAGAAGTTTTGGGTCATCTTTGGCTACATAGCAAGCTCAAAGCCAACCTGGGCTCAAAAAGAAATGAATAAATAAATGGATAAACTGACTCCAAAACACTGAATTAATTTTTTTTTCTGTCTCCAGTTAAAAAGCAGGTAATGAGCAACAAAATGATGTCAGTAACTGTGACTAGGGAGCACAGTTAATTTGTAGCAGAATTTCCCAGATTGTGGTTTGGACTGTAGAGGTTCTCTTTTATCACATTATGAGAGGTTTTGGAGCAAAGTAAGAAGGATATGGGTGGAATTAAAAATGCATGTAATATAATAAGAACGGAGAGAAAAACCGAGGACACACTCCAAGAAAATTAATAGAGAATGGATATCAACTGGTGGGATAATCTGCACCCACTTTGGAGTAAATCTTTTCCACAGTTCTGGTTGAGAACCTGTTACTTTTTGCTGAAATGTATCTTTGTGTGTGTGTGTGTGTGTGTGTGAGAGAGAGAGAGAGAGAGAAAGAGAGAGAGAGAGAGAGAGAGAGCTTCTTAAAACAGACCTGCCTGCCTGTGTGCTGAAAACCAGTTTCTACTGTACTGGGGGAGGCTCCTTGTAGGTATGTACAGGCTGTGAAGGTTGGACCAAGACAGTAACATTTTCCATGAATCTGCTGATTGCAAAAACAAAACAGAAACACAGCTCCAACAGCAGACAGTATGAGTCTTATCACATAGGCCACTTCGAGATCTTCTACCTGTTTCCACCAGAATTTGAGCCGGATGCTGTGGCCTACTCAATTACCAGAGAGACAGAGATAGAGGGAAGGGAGGAGAAAGAGAGAGGAAGGGAAAGGGGGAGAGAGGGAGGGGAGACAGAGAGGGAGGGGAGGGGGAGGAAGGAGGAAGGGAGGGAGAGACAGACAGAGACAGAGATAGAGGCAAGAAGGGGAGGAGGGAGGGAGGGAGAGAGAGAGAGAATCTGAAGATAATAAGGGTTGGTGCCAATGTATGCTTAGAAATAATCAATGCAATTGAATGTTTCTTCAGCTTGAAAATCACAACAATCCATGGCTTTGGACATTAACATCTATCAAACACTGGCAGAGCTTTCTTAAAGTATTCTTTAGAATTAGAAGTGGGGGCTGGAGAGATGGCTCAGTGGTTAAGAGCACTGGCTACTCCGCCAGAGGTCTCAGGTTCAACTCATAGCACCTACGTGGAGGCTCACAACTGTCTGTAACTCCAGCTCCAGGGGATCTGACACCCTCGCACACCATTGCACATAAAATATTTTTCAAAAAGATTTCAAAGTAGAGGGCTAGAGATGCAACTCAGCAGGTGGAGTGCTTACCTAGCACACATGAATTCCTGGGTTCAGTCCAGCACTACACAACCTGGTCATGGTGGCTCAGACATGTTAACCCAGTGCTGGGGAAGTGAGGCAGGAGGATCAGAACTTCAAGGTTATCCTTGGCTACATAGCAAGTACAAGGCCAGCCTGAGCTAGATGAGACCCCGTGCCCCCACCAATAATGAAGACATTAAAAAGTGGTTAGGTGCTGGACAGTGGTGGTACATGTCTTTAATCCCAGCACCAGGAGGCAGAGGCAAGTGGTTCTTTGTGAGTCCAAGGCTAGCCTGGTCTACAGAGCAAGTTCCAGGACAGCCAGGGCTACACAAAAAACCTTCTCTCAAAATACCAAAGGAAACAAGTTGTTAGGTGTGCTGTCGCACCCTGTAACCCCAACATTGGGGAGATTGAGGCATGAGAAGAGTCAGCGCACGTTCCAGGCCAGCCAGAGCCAACTGCAAGACATTGCCTCAAAAGCATAGGTAAAGGAATGCATGAATGGATGAATGAATGAATAAATACAATAACCATGAAGAGGGTGTGCTAATTAGGGCTAACAGGAAAGACCAGATGAATTAGTGACAGAGAACAATTAGCAATTACTAAACACATGATTACTATATCTACTTGTTTTGGTTTTGTAAGTATATTAGTTATAATTATTACATACATTTGGTAGTTTTGATAAAGAACCTGGAATATAATTAACCGGCCCCCCAGAACTATGCTGTGGTCTTTGACTCATGCCTGTGATATGCTGGCCTACGACAAGCTTGGCTGTTGAGGCTGCAATGTGGTAGCTCAGAACCCCTTTCCTACAGAGTGGCATCTTGCCCTCACTATAGACTCCAGTCTTGGGAAAGGAAAATCCATCACCTACCATGCATGAAGTCCTGGGTTCAATCCCCAGCACTGCACAACCTGGCCACGGTTGGTTTATACCTGTAAACCCAGTACTGGGGAGGTGAGGCAGGAGGAGCAGAACTTCAAGGTTATCCTTGGCTACATAGCAAGTTCAAGGCCAGCTTGAGCTACACAAGACCCTGTCCCTGCATCCCTGCCCCTTGTGATAGTGACGAGATTCTGAGGGAGCCTAGAGAGGGAAGGGGCGGGCACTGAAGACTTTATCCTTCCTAAGGGGGGGGGAGCATTGCCACACATGTGACCACATCCCAAGTGATTCCAAGGAGATACTTTGATGGGAAATTCTAGGATCCTTTCAACAGGTTTGTGGAGGAAGAGCAATGGGTTTGGGGAGGAGCCAATGCTAACTCCACAGATAAAAGAGGCATGCCTCCGTCACCCAACCAGCTTGAGAATACAGTGGTGTGGGACTTGTGCCTGTCCTGTGGGAGAGGGATGAGTGGTAGTCGGAGAAGGTAAAGTGTTGATAAATGGAAAGGTCTGGAGAAGATAGAAGCGGAGACACACTAGGAAAAAGCACAACAAATGTTCAGTGGGCCTGCTCTAGGGTCCCCGCTGCAGCTGGGGAGACCAGCTTCTCTTCTGCCTGTCGATCCTCAGAGCAAGCTAGAAGCATCCCCAGGGTACCCACTTCTAATTTACACATGGAACCGTGAGCTTGCCTGATTCCTGCTTAACAGCTATGAAGACACTGGGAGCCAGCTTTCTCTTGTGTCCTCTCTTCTACATGAGATCCCCAGGGGCTGCCTGGGATGTAGCCGACTGCTAACATCTGTTAGAAGATGAGAATCAAGCTTAGATCTGGTTGGGGATGCTTTGAATTCTCCAGGATTTTCTGGGAAATATTCATGCAGATGAAATCCCCACCACTATTAGTTATGACAGGATCCCATCCCAAACAGAGCAAGTGAGAAGTACAAACATCACAGCTTCAAAGGTTTTCCACTCTGGTATCAAATCTCACACACACACACACACACACACAGACACACACAGACACATACACAGAGACACACACACACAAATAAGGGCTTACAAGTCTCAAAGCTCAAGAAAACAAAAGTCTCTTGAGATGATACAAAAATCCAGTTTGTGAGTATCAGACTTTCTGGAATTAGACTCATAGGACCACAAATGACATTATATGTGATTTTAACATATTCATGTGTTTTGTCTGCATGTATGTAGGTGCCCCACATTATGAGTGTCCACAGAAGCCAGAAGAGGGTGTCAGATCCTCTGGAACTGAGTTGCAGGTGATTGTTTACTGCTGTGTGGAGCTGGGACTCCAACCTTGGTCCTCTGGAAGAGCAGCCAGTGCTCTTAACCACTGAGCCGGCTTTCCAGCTGTGCTGTGTCCCCCCCCCCAACCCTCAGCTGACCTCTTATTTTGACTTTTCCTTCCCACTAGGTTGAGTATAAAAGGCATACACCTTTGCCTCCATTGGACTTTCCCCTGGAAGTTAGTCCTTGCTTTCCAGGTCTTGTCTGGGCTGGGGATTTCAGAAAGCTGTTGAGCCTTTAATTACCCACTGATTCTCTCTAATTGCCTTAGATACACCCGCTGCTAATTCCAGCCTCCAGAAGGCAATTACCTTCTTCACCTCTTTCCAGGATCACTTTATTCTTAGTGTCCTGACTTTTTTTTTTTTTAATGTTTCTTTAAGCATTCTCATTGTGCCTTGCTAAATCAAATAGGAGAGGAAAATGTACACTAAAATGATTCCCGGGGTGGTGTGATAGATGGAAGAAGCCAGGGTTCGGTTTCAACTCTAACAGTCAACCTTTTGAGCTTCTGTCTTCCTGTGTATAAAAGGAGAATTTGTTAAAGTGTATTCTAGGCTGGAGAGAGAGAGAGAGAGAGAGAGAGAGAGAGAGAGAGAGAATGAATATGAATTCGTTGGTAAAGTGCTTGGCCGTCAAGAATGTGGCCATCCCTCAGTTCAATCCCCAGAACTCACAGGGCTGAGAGGGCGTAGGGGGGAGCCAGAAGTGGTGGTATGTGTATGCAATACTTGTGCTGGGTAATTAAGGATGAGGGGACACCTACGGCTCCCTAACTAGCCAGCCTGGCCTTATTGCTAAGTCCTCAGCCAGTCGGAGACCCTGTCTCAATAAACAAGGTAGATTATACCAGAGGAACCACACCAGCGATTATCTGGCCTTCACCTACAAGTGCACATACATGCACACACACATTCCAGGCTGGATCCTGACTCTACAGGGTCCCCTGGGTACCTAATGAGTGTGTGCATGCTTCCTTTCTCTTCCTGGAGGCCATGGCTGTGATTAAACTGACGTGAGATAGAATACCAAAGATAAGCCATTCCATTTGAGAATCCAAATTTTAAGCCAATAATTCTTGTTTACTTTCTCATCTTTTTCTTTGAACTTTGGAAAATAGGATTCCTTAAGACTAGAGAAGTTACAGAAGAGAATTTAAATGGTTTCCTTGCTGACAGTCATCAATGACTGCTTTCAAATTCCATCCAACTCTCCCCGTTTGCTTTATATCTATTTGGTTTGGATATGTGAAGCTACCCATTTCCATGGGAGAGATTTTAAATAATTTAAATCCACCAAGGAACCATCTGGAGATGTCATTTGGAAAGAAGCAGAAAAAATGTGGTTCTGCGTAGAGATGAAATTGGGATCTCTTGCTAAATGGCATGACTGTGGGTGAGTTAGTCTCACTGAGCCTCATTTTCTCCATCTGTAAAATGGGAATCATGACCTTTATCTTATAGGGTTGGTGTTAGCACATAAATGTAAGATATAATTAAGGATTGTTTCTTTCACTGTTGTTGTGATTAAATACCTTTACAAAGGCAATTTAAGGAAGAAAAAAAATTGTTTGGCTCACAGGTGCAGGGAACAGCCTATCTTAGCAGGGTTCACAGCATTTGTCTTAGTTAGGGGTTCATGGCTGTGAAGGGACACTATGACCAAGGCAACTCTCATAAAGGACAATGTTTAATTGGGGCTGGTTTACAGTTTCAGAGATTTCAGTCCATTATCATCGTGGTAGGAAGCATGGCAGTGTGCGGGCAGACATGGTGCTGGAGAAGAAGCTGAGAGTTCTGCATCTTGATCCAAAGGCAGCCAGGAAGGGCTGTCTTCCACAGGCAGCCAGGAGGAGACTCATACTCATGACTGGTGTTTGAGCATGAGACCTCAAAGCCCACCCCCACAGTGACACAATTCCTCCAACAAGGCCACTCCTACTCCAAGGCCACACCTCCTAATAGTGCCACTCCCCATGGGCCAAACATCCAAGCATATGAGTCTATAGGGGCCATACCTATTCAAACCACCACAGCATTCAGTGGTTGTTCTAGCACAAAGTTTCAGTCTCCCATATTCCTCCCACAAAATAGTTCCAAAGGCCTAGGAGCCATATGGTTGGGTTTATAACAGCAGCGAAAACACACCTTGATACCTATATCTGTCTCGGTTTCTTTTTCCAATGCTGTGTTAAAATACTCTCACAAAAGCAACTTTTGGGGAAATGGTTCATTTAGCTAGCAGTTTGGGGTTATAATTTATCATTGTGGGGAAATCAAGGCAGCAGGGATTTGAAACATCCCATCCCGTTACATTCACCGTCAAGCCTAAAAAGCAATGAATGAGAAAGCGCATTCTAGAGCTCAGTTTATCCTGTCCGTTCTATACGGTCCAGCATTTCCTGCTTCAATGGTCTCACTCATAGTCAAGATGGATCTTTCCACCTTCATTAACTTAAGACAATCCCTCACAGACAGACTCAGAGACCCAACTCCCAGGTGATTCTAGATCTTGTCAAGTTGATACCAACACTAGCCATCACAAGCACCTACGATGTGTTTGTGTTCTCCCTCCATTACACACTATCTTTCTTGTTCGCTTTGCTGTCTAGGAACACAGAGTAGGACTCAGATAATCTAGACTCAATGCCCAGTATCACTACTTTAGTAGCTTGGAAATTTAACCTAGGGCATTTAAGCTTTCTAGGGACTATTTTCTCATCTAGAAAAACGAGACAGTTAATAGGACTGACACAGGGTTAGGAGGTGGCGAGGCAGTTAGTTCTTAGCTCAAAGTGGGCATCCTCCAGTGGTTGCCAGTCATTGTAATATGCATGGCACATCCCTAATCTGAAGTCCAAATCTGAAATGCCCTGTATTCTCATGTTGCTTCTGTTGGCTGTATACTATACCCTGACATCAAGCACCTTAAGGGAGGAACAGTTTATTTGGCTCAAAATCCTGAGTAACAATCCATCATTGCAGTAAAGTCAAGGTAGAAACTAGAAGGCACCTAGTTATATCTGAAAAGCAGAGAGAAAATGGACGAATGCTTGTTGGTGCTCAGCACCTCTCTACATTTAGATAGGCCAGAACCCCAAACCAGTGCCACCCACTGTTTTTTTTTTTTTTCAGGCTGGGTCTTCCCGAATCAATTAAGGAGATAAGACAGACCCCCATAGACACATCTGCAGGCTGACATGATCTAGGCAGTTTCCTTCTGGGACTCTTTTTCCAAGTGATTTCAGATTGTGACAAGTTGACAACTAAAACTAAACATCACATTTTCCAAGTGACACCAGGGAAAATTCCACACCTGACCTCCTAACACAGGTCACAGAAAAAAGTGCATGGAAAATATCCAAGACACTCACCTTCAGGGTACATGTATGTGGTGTACACAAAACATCAATGAGTTTCCTCTGTAGACTCAGGACCCCTCCCTAAGGTGTCTCATCCACCATATGCAAATGTTCCCAAATCAAATATCTGTGCTCCCCAGCATTTCAGATAATGACTACTGTAACTAGGCCTAGTAGTTGAAAAGAAAACAACCAAAAAAACCAAACTAAACTAAATCACACCTGGGACCACACAGCGGTTGTGAGGGACAGCAGCTGAGAAGCAGACAAAAGGGAAACTGGCAGAGAGACCAGCCCACCAGACAGAAGGTAGTGGGTCAAGGGCTCCAAGCAGTTGCAGGAATGTTCAGACTATACCCATCTTCCCCCAATTTCCTTTCTTCTTGGTTGGATTTCTGAAGTGAATGGGGCTGTGGCTCAGTTAGTTATTCATGTGCTTGCCTAGCATTCATGAAGCCCCACATTCAATCCTCAGCACCTCATAAACTGAGCATGGTGGCCGCATCTGTAATCCCAGCACTCAGGTGATGGAGAGAGAAGAATGAGTTTAATGCCAATCTTGACTACAGGAGTTCAAGGTCAGCCCGGGCTAGAAACTCTGTCTCAAAATGAGTAAATGTGAAGTGCAAGCCATGTGGGTTTTTTTGCCCAGGTGGCCTCTGCGTCACTGTGTATCTGTTTCTGTTTGTATATATATTATGTATCTGTTTGTATATATGTTGTGTGTCTGTGTACATTCCCTGCACTGGCTCTTTGGTACTGTTATACTTCACTCCATCCTCCCATACTGAAGCTCAGAGTGCACTGAATACACCACCACAAACTCTGGCTGTTGGTCTTGATGCCTGAAAGGAAAAGGCCTGGGAACTCCTGTCTAGAGATGGCATTTCTCCTTTACTGCTCAAAGAGCTGAGTGTATGTTCTGTCTCATAGCCTCCTGTGTCAACATTCTAGATATAACGATTGACCTTGGCATTTCCCACTAAGAAGAGCCTTCCTGCTTCTCTGTCACCAAACATTTAGACAGATACCAAATGGCTATTTAAGCCAAAACATTTGGCACAAAGTAGCATCTACTTAGGATCTACCAGGAAAGAATTTTACTTGTAAATTATATGTTATTAGTTATATATCCATGTTGACAGGTTTAAATCACTGTTCTCATAGTGTTTAAACTATATATGAATGTAAATAGTGGAGGGTGCATATGTATATGCATATGTGTATGTGCATGCATGTGTATATATGTGAATATGTGTGTATATATGTATGTGATTATGTGTAAATGTATATGCATATGTGCGAATGTGTATTTGTATGTATATGTATATATTATGTTTATGTATATATATGTGTGTATATTTGCGTATGTGTGTATATGTGTGTGTGCATGTGGATTTGTGCATGCATGTATTGCATATACATGTGTATTGTGAGAATTTATGTGTTTATATTTGTATATTTATATGTGTATTTGTGTATGCATATGTATTGCATGTATGTAAATGTGTATCTTCTATGTATGCATATATTATGTATTTGTATATATGAATATATATATGTATATATATATATATATGTATTTCTCTGTGTGTGTGCAGCATTTGGTAATATGGGGCTTTGTTGGAAATCTGCTAGAAGCCCATATGCTAAGATGTAGGTGTTTTGAAGCAGGAGTCAGCCCGCAACCCACATGTATGGCCTGTGAGTGTTTTGCAACATATCTGCCTTATTTCATCTACTTGGATGGCTGAGTGGCAGAGACATGAAGTCTTTGGGTTACAGTTTCAAAACCCTGGCTACATTGCCTCATCTTCCTCTACTGCAGACAGTTTTGCCTCAGGAAAACCAAGAACAAAGCCATGCTGGAAGCATCTTCTGGCTGTGCTGATGATCTCTCCCTAATACACCATTTCTGTTTCTCCAGGACAAGAGAGGAGGAAGGGGCCACTATTCCACAGGTGCTGACCAAAGCAGGGTCCTGGCCTGAGCAGATTTCTGGGCTCCACAGCAACAGGGCAGGGGTCTTCCTTACAGAACAGCTTGGCCATTGCTCCTCATTGATCCTGCCCTGGAAGGAGTGAGAACTCACTCAGTGAGCCTTTTTCTCCCTAGACAGTGCTCTGTCAAATAATAATAATAATCCACACTTAGACACGGTGTAATATACCGCCTGAACTAGGAGTCATAATATAATACGTAAGGGACATAATTCCTAAGCACTGAAGGAGGTGGCAAGGTCTTCTACAAAGTAAAGATTTGCCATGTTCCATCCCTACCTCTCCAACATGGAATCTCATTTTATTGGCCTCAACCCAGTGAACTCAAATGATCCTCCTGCTTCAGCTTCCCACGTACTTGGGACTGCAGGCACATGCCTGTGCTCGGCTCTGCCCTTTTCTTTTCTTTTCCACATTACAGAAGTGCTGGGGGAGATTAAGTGAACTAATGAATGTTTGATTCCAGGTACTTACATTGATAGCCACTCGCTTTCTGGAAGAGCTGCTGGCTCACTAAGCGCTTTACCTAACTCTCTTAATGGATCCATGGTCATATCCAATGGTGTTGTTCATATAACTGATAATGTCCAAGTGGCTGCACATAACCTGAGTTTTCTAAAAAATTAACTACAGGATGAAAATTGCAGGTCTGTCCGTGTATGAACTTTACCATTCGGGTGGTTTCCAGCTTACCACTTTTCTAGGGCACTACTGTTTCATGGATCCCTCTGCTTCGGAGGCCTCTGGGTCCTCTCACCCACTTTTCTGGCATCTAACCGATCAGCAGCATCCTCTGTCCTTATTTCAGAGTCTACCTGCTACAGCCATTGCCATGTAATAAAAGAAGGAGCCACTGGGATAGATTGCACTGATTCAGCAAATATCTGGCAGGCATTGGACCAGGCACTAGAGGAACAACAGGATAAGACACAGTTCCTGCCTTCTGGCAGCTTATAGGCTGGAGGGGGAAAGTACCAACTAAGGCCAGAAACCAACAGGCACAGCAGGTTTGAGGGACTTATGGGTCTCCAAGTGAACCGTTCAAAGGAGGTCTAGATGTAAGAGCCAGAATTCAGGAAGAGAGTAGAAGTAGATTCAGCCATGATGATCTAGGTACCAGCTGCCCAGGAAGTAAGCCAATTCCACTGACTCCACTGTAGAAACACTGAACTCGCAGCAGCTGTGGTTAGCTGCACAAGACCGGCACAAGAGGGGCCCACTCAACAGTCCATCATGAACAGTGGGCAGGGGTTGGGTGGGGGGATGGGCTTATGCAGTCCCAGCTCTAGCTAAGGAGTGTTGACATTGATGGCTGCTGGAGGAGCAGGAATCATTTTTCTTCAGTGCTGTGGCCACTGGTAAGTTGCCCATGTTCCAGTGAACACAAATTAAACTCAGAGTTATAATAATGAAAACTTAAAAGCCATGAAGGCAGAAGGACTTACAGGGAAGCAGAGGTTGAGAGGGAGTGGGAAGGGTTAGGGAGGGTAATAGGTGGTAGATATGATCAAAATAAGTTATATGCATTATGAACTTGTCCAAGAAGAAACAAAAATATTTTTAAAAGAGAGAGGAACAATATCTAACCCTATGTTTGTATGTTTATGTGTGTGGTGTGCACACATGTGCATGTGTGTTCCCATGGACAATGCTTGTGTTTTCTGTGTACATTTGCATTTATTGTAAACACTGTGATTGCACACAATATCTTTAGAAGGATATAAAGCAATAGATAACCTTGGCTGGCCTTGTAAAGGGAAACATAAGAGGTGAGCAGAAGGGGGTTTAATTTAGCCTTTTCTCATCTTTTGAATTAAATTATGCAGAAAAGTAGCCTATGTAAAAAATAAATTCTAATTTTAAAGAAAGGGAGAAAAATCTCTGAGGCCCTGTTGGAGACACCTGGTAGGGAAGAAGCCCCGTGTAGGAGGGAGGGTTAGTAAAAACAGATCCAACCCGAAGTGCTCAGGGGTCAAATGAACAACTTGAAATGAGTTTTGTCTCTGTGGTGGTTAGAATATGCTTGGCCCAGGGAGTGGCACTATTGGGGAGTGTGGCCTTGTTGGAGGAAGTGTATCACTGTGGGGGTGGGCTTTGAGACCCTCCTCCTGGCCACATTGGGAGCCAGTCTTCTCCTAAAAGCCCTCAGAACAAGATGTAGAGCTCTCAGTTCCTCCAGCACTATGCCTGCCTGGATGCTGCCATGCTTCCCACCAAAAAGATAGTGGACAGAACCTCAGAACCAGTAAGCCAGCCCCAATGCAACGTCTTTTGTAAGAGTTGCCTTGGTCATGGTATCTGTTCATAACAGTAAAACCCAAACTAAGACAGTCACCTTCCTAAAATTTTCCTCATTGCTAAGGTTATGTTTGAGAAGATGGACATTTGGGGGAGCTCATAGCAAGGTAGCAAAGATCAGAAGGAAGGAGAAGGCTTGGGGAGTCCTGGTATTGGGATGGGGAACATTTCTAGTTCTTTCAATAAGTCAGGTGTTGCACACCATGGTCCAGCCCTCTAAGGTTTTTGCCCTTTCATGTATCTTCCCTGTTTTTCTTTTAAATCTTATGGCTCATGCCTGTAATCCCTTGGGAGGCTGAGGCAGGAAGATTGATGTGAGTTTGATAAGTTCCAAGCCAGCTTGGGCTACAGTGTAAGACACTGACTCTAACACACACACACACACACACATACACACAGAGAGAGAGAGAGAGAGAGAGGAGAGAGAGGGAGAGAGAGAGAGAGAGAGAGCCACAACAATAAAAAAGCAGATACTAAAGTCAAGAAAAAAAAAAAAAAAAGACAGGACTTCTCCATGTAGCCCTGGCTGTCCTGAAATTCTCTCTGTAGACCAGGCTAGCCTCAAACTCAGAGAGATCTGCCAGCCTCTGCCTCTCAAGTGCTGGGATTAAAGGTGTGCACTACCACAAGCAGGCTGACACTAAAGTCGTAAACTGGGTCTGGGAAGACGGCTCCATTGATCAAGTGCTTCCCCTGTAAGCATGAGGACCTGAGTTTGATCCCCAGCACCTGTGTGTAAGGTGTGTGAGGCAGAGAGCTGGTCATGGCAGTGGACATTTGTAGTCCCAGAGCTGGGAGGGTGAAGACAAACAGATCAATGGGGGGGGGGGTGTCTCTGGCCTCTCTTGCTAGCCATGTTTTAGGCCATTGAGAGATCTTGTCTCAAAAGAAATAAGATTCATGACCCCTGAGAAATGACACTGGTTGTCCTCTGGCTTCCACATGGACATCGGTCCACACATCTACTTGCCCCCACATGTATGAACATTCACATGCCCATGTGCACTTACATGCACCCCCCAAAAAACAAAAACAAAAAAACCAGACAAACAAAAACCCAGCCTTAAACTGGAAAGCATCTATAACTGCTTTCTGGGACAAGAAAAATAGATGTAAGAAAACCAGCTTCCCAGAACTGCTCTCAGCAGAAAAGAGAAAGCCAATAGTCCGGACAGGTGAGGGACAGCTACCATGGGGGAGCAAGGCAGTGGGAGCCCCTGGGACCTACCACCACAAAGGAGAGTGGCAAAGAGCCTGCCCAGGCCTGTGGCTGCCCGGGGCTCCTGAGCAAAGGGTTCCTCTAATTCAGTGACAGATAAGCAGGGCTCAGTAATAGGATTAAACCTGAAAGTGTTACAGGTGAGAGCAGACAAGCCCTGTCTTGTTATCAGGAGACCCAGGCCTCCTCTATCAGCCGACAGCACTTTGTATTGTTCCTGACAGGGCACAAAGGAACACTCCGGTTTAGTCTCTTGCCATATATGGATCTGAAATCAACCGCTCTATGATTTGTTTGTTTATTTTTTGTTTTGTTTTCCTTTTTGTGGTGTTGAGGATTGAACCTAGGGTCTCACATGTGTTTGGCTGCGATTGTTCTACCATTGAGTGCTCTCTCTCTCTCTCTCTCTCTCTCTGTTGTTTTTCCTTTTTCCTTTCCTTTCCTTTCCTCCTCCTCCCCTTCCCCCCCCCCTCCCCCTCCCCCTCCCCCTCTCCCTCCCCCCTTTTCTTTTCTTTTCTTTTCTTTTCTTTTCTTTTCTAACAGTGTTTCTCTGTGTAGCCCTGCCTCTCCTGGAACTCACTCTGTAGACCAGGCTGGCCTCAAACTCACCGAGATCCATCTGCTTCTGCCTCCTGAGTCCTGGGACCGAAGGTGTGCGCCACCACACCTGTTGTGGATAGCCCTGGAGTTGCTTATATTTTTATGTTAATTCTGCTCTCCCGGGAGGGGCTAACTGGAATGAGGAATTAGTGGGTATCCAGGTGGCTTCTGGTGAACCTTCTCAAATGAATAAACGGACCAATCACTGGGCGAGTAGGCGGGACTTCCGGGTTGGACGGAGGAAGAGAGGAAGATGGCCCCTGTAGGAACAGTGAAGCACAAAACCCTAGCAATGCATGCAGGGAGACCAAGACACAGAGATGAACAGTGATGCGTAAGACCAAGCCGCCAAGTCCAAGAGGGAGAGCTCAGTAATGTTCTGGGAACCCCAGAAGATGAAAGCATTCAAGATGGGCCGGCTCATGCACACGTGTAATCCCAGTGCTTGAGGCAGAAGCAGGAGCAGGAGCATTAATGCAAGTTCAAGGGTAATTTGGGCTACACAGAGAAATCTTATCCTAAAACACAAAGACAGAGTTGAGGAGATGGCTCAGGCAATAAAATGTTTACCATACAAGCGTGAGGACCTGAGTTTGATACCCAGCCAGTGCCCACCTAAAAGCTGGCCATGGTGGTGTGGGTTTGCAATCCCAGCATGCTCACAATCCCAGCTCTGGGAAGACAGAGACAAGAATGGTGCTTCCTGGACAGCCAGTCTAGCTGAGTCAGCAAGCTCCGGGTCAACAAAAGACCATGCCTCGGAAATCAAGCTGGAGAGCAATTGAGGAAAACATCCGATGTCAACCTCTGGCCTCCATGTGTACACGTGTGTGAACACATATACAATACATTAGAATCTCTGGGTGTAGTCATGTGTCACTATAATCCCAGCACTTGGGAGGCAGAGGCAGGAGGACCAAAAATTCAAAGTGGCCAACCTGGGCTATGTGAGACCTTGTACATTGATACTTCTAGGAGAAAGCGGGCCTCAGAAGGTGAGTTAGCTGTTAGGAATTCAGGCAGGTCAGAGGTGTGGGGCAGTACCATTCCACACAGTGTAGCCTTGAGGGACAGTTAGCAAGTGACGGCAATCACTGGTTTCTGAATCAATGAAAATGAAGAGATTTTCCAAGATTCAGAGGAAGCCTGCACACATGTATCAGAGCATAAGATGGATTAATGATTTCACATGATCTGCACTTTGCCTGACAAGATGGAGTAAGGATCAGGAGGTGCACGGGGACAGGGGGCAGGGAATGACGGTGGGGGGGAGGGGGGGGGGAAGGGGCTGTGGCCATGAGAATCATCTTTCATTGCTATGCAATTGAAGCCAAGGGAAAGGCAAACTGTTTGCTTTGCTTTTTGTGTTTGTTTGGTATGTTTTGAGTCAGACAGCCTAGAACTCTGTAGCCCAGGCTGGCCTTGAACTTTCAGGAGCCCTTCCTTCTCAGACAGCTGGGATGATAGATATATGCCTTCATAATGGGCTCAAGGGCAAACTTTTTAAAGTTTAATTTATTATTTGAGGTAGCGTCTCACTCTGTAGACCAGTCTGGCTTCAGATCCACAGAGACCCACCTGCCTCTGCCTCCTAAGTGCCCGGCCTCAAAGGCAAACTTTCTGAAGCGCTTCCCTCTCACCTCCAGCTTGCCTTATCTTTTCGCTCTCTGCTTTTCCCGCTCCCATTTCCTGCAAACGGCCAGACATCCAGGAGAGATCTGTTGTCACTGTGAGTTGGGGTTGGGATGTCACCTTGGGCCATTTGCCTTGTTGAAAAGGGTGCATGTAGATGTAGAGAGTGAAGCTGTGACTGACTGTGCGCTGCAGCTATCAAGCGGGTTCCTCCATTGCATTTGTCTCTAAAATGGAGGCTGTGGGTAGCTCCCTCCCTGCCTCTCTTTCATGATTTTCTCGAGTTCCAAATAAAATGTGGTGGTGGTGGGGAGATGGCTCAGTCTGTGAAGTGCCTTCCTGGCAAGCACGAGAGCCTGAGATTGACCCTCAGCACCCATGTAAAAAGCAAGGGATGGTGGTATGTGCTTATAATCTCCGCACTTAGGAGGTCGAGACAGGTGGATCCCTGGGGCTCACTGGCCAGCCTGGCCTAACTAATGAGCCCCAGACCATTGACCAACCCTGTATTAAAAAACAAAACAAAAACCTAGGTGGGTGACTCTTGAGGAATGAACTCAATGTCCCCATGTGTGTGCACACGCGCGCGCGCACGCACACTGAGTTTGTGAAAGTCCATTTGAAGGTGAAAATTTACTAGTTGTAGTTCAAGGTGAAGACTGCATGGGAGTGACATAGAAATTCCCAGGGAATTTCAGAAATCCCCAGCTGCCTTATGACTGCATTATGCTACATCGCATCATTGTAGGAAGTTGAATTGCATGGCTTCCTTTGGTACTTCCATAACCTTCCCTCTAACGGCATTCTTTCTTCCCTAGAAGTCCCTGAGCTCCCCTCCAAAAGTTCCAGTTCGTCTTGCCTGGCCTCTGCATCTGCCAGTGCCACCGTCTGGTCCTGAAGCGGCAGCTGAAGCTCTCATGGAGTACCTTCAGAAGCACCCCAGGCTTCAGTCACCTTCTCCGAGGCTCCAGAGTCAAAGCTGACTAAAGGATGGAAAAGCACTTGTCTAGAAATGACAAGGAGAGCTGGATTCTAGCTAGTCCCTCCATTAAACTCTTTTGGCTTAAGTAACTTACTGTGAATGGTTCTCTGAGTCTGTGTGTATCTCACAAAAAGAGAATGAATGGCAGAAATGGTGACAAACGCAGTCCCTTGGAAATATGACAATAGACACCTTGGGTTTGATGGGGGATGTCTGGTGTCCTCACTGGTAATACTGGAAAGCCAGGCCTGGGAAGGGAATGACACCCCCAAGTCTCCTTCAGAAGTTGGTAGAGGAGATACTTAGGGTGTTGGGCTCTAGCACAGACTGAGAGGTCTCCACAACAGAAGTGAATTAGCTCACAGTCTGAATACTGGAAGTCTGAGATGATGTGTCAGCAAGTGACCAAGATTTCGAGGTCTCTCTCTATTGGCCATCTTCACCCTATCTTTACATGATAGGGTCCTTCTAAGTCAAATGCAGGCCCTTTATAAGATATGGGAGTCAGGAGTGAGACATGGTTCAGCCAGTAACACATGCTATGGAGCAGGATTAGGAGACTCAAGATAGGATGCTGAAGTCCCTGGACCTGGCAGCAGTGAGAGCCTTTATCATCCTTTGCACCAAAGAGATGCAGGGAGCAGGGAGAGTGGAGGTCTCCGGATCCAGTTTCTGCTGCAGCCTTCAGAGAGAGGCTGGCAGACAGGGTATGTTGGAGGTGACAGAGGAATGTGGAGAGGGAAGCAACTGATACCCAACCCTTCGCCCTTAACTCTCTTCCACACTCCTGGCAACACCCGTCTGGAAGTAGAGGCAGAGATACTTCTGTCAGCCCTTAGCTGCCAGCTTCCTGAGGCAAGAGAGCAGAACAGGCAAGACCGAGTAAGTCTGGGTAGGACCGTGGAAAATAACCAGCATCATGGAGGGAAAGAATACAGGGCTGGGACCAATGAGATACCTCAGCCAGCGAAAGCATTTCCTGTGTAGGCCTGATGACCTGAGTTCAGTCCTCGGAATCCATGGTGGAAGGAGAGAACTTAACTCCTGAAGGTGGCCTCTGACCTCCACACGCATCAACCTCCCAGTTCAACAGTAATAGAGCACGTGTCTGGAGGACTTACAGTGGGCATGGAAGCAATTTAAAAGAGCTTTGGAGTAGCTGGAAAACAGAACAAAGTCGCTTAGTGTAACGGTAGTAGATTAATCTGGTCTTATCTCCCCTGTGGCAGAGTGCATGCTCCTTGCTACCCATCCCAATGCTCTGGATTCTAGGAATGAAAGACACACACACACACAGAGAGAGAGAGAGCGCCTTATATTTAATATGCCTTAACCTGCTCAATGGCTGGGCCACTTCACTCCTCCATGTTGCTAGCATACTCTTCTCTCCCATACTCCTGAATATTACTTACCTGTATTCCATCCTGGCCACCCTGGACCCAGGCCTGCAGCCCTCTTGGGCCATGATCCATGACTCTTACATGTTGGCAGTCTCTCTGTCTCTGCCATACACTTCTCAGGCCTGGTCCTTCTCCTTCCTCAACATGTCACCTTCCCGCCCCTCTTCCCCCCAACTCCCTTGCCTGGAGTCCCACCTCTGTCTCCTTGCCCAGCCATTGGCAGCCAGCAACTTTATTTACCAATCAAAGCTAACTGGGGGTAGGGACCCTCAGCATTTACATGCAGACACTTGGGTTCCCGTGTGATTTTGGAAACCCAAATAACATAATGCAAGCATTAAACCAAATCCACAACAACTTAGTACAAAGACATGAATGTCACTGTAACAGGCCCCCAAACCTTAACACAACTGATGCATGTTAGAGGCACCATTCTGATCTTAAAACCCAGCACACAGGACCTGCCAACATGGAAACAAAGACCTAACACATCAAAGACCTAGGCCATAGTTCCAGCGAAGTCCCTACGTGTACTAACTGTGCTTTTTGGCTTCTGTTCTTCTGCTCCTTGCTAACTAGAGAGTGACAACCAGGATATAGTTTTTATGCATAACAGACAAAGGTCTGTAAGGCTTGGGGTTGCATGATTTTGGCAAGTTCCCTGTGCAGCCACTGGCCAGCAATAGTGGCTTTCTTTTTGTCTTTATAAGTGTCCTTGTGGTGGTCTTTGATGGGCTTATCTAGAAACATTTCCTTCTACACTAAACCGCCGTGTAGCCATCTCAGTGTCTCAGAAACTGCTGTTCTGAGATGCAGTTGCCTACGTAAAGTGGAATAATAGAAAAGCAGTGCTTGCTGTTATTGTTTGATATGAAGGAACCCAGAGAGGCTGATGCATCGAAGGCTTGGTCACTAGGTGGCAAATCCAATCACTGGGGGATTGATTACATCATGAGAGCTCTGATGTCATCCGTGAGTTAATTCATTACAGAGTTACACCAAATTCGCTTTTAGGAGGTGGGGACTGGTTAGAGGGAGTAGGTCCCAGAGTTCTACTTTGAAGAGTCCATCTTGCCCTTGGCCCCTTCCTGTCTTACTCTCTACCCTGTTTGCAACAAGGTGAGCAGCTCTGGTTTCTTCTGTACTGTTCTGCCTTCTCATGCATGGGCCCATAATCCATAATCAATGAAGCCAAGTGGCCAGGGACTGAAACTCTGAAGCCAGCAGCCAAAATAAATCTTTCCTCAGCAAGATTTTAGGTATGTGGCGCAGTATTGAAAAGAATGGCAAACGCGGCCATCCATTGTGATACCAGACAATCTTTGGACACACCCACACACAAAGGGTTTTAAACAGTGGCCCAGACTGATGGTACAGAATAAAGTGGTGTGTGTTCAGATGGTGGGTAGAGACAAAATACAATCTAGTAATAATCACTTCATTTTCCCCACATAGTGTTACACTGAAGGGTCCTTCCACACTGAGATCCATGTCTTTCTCATAGGAAGGGTGTCCTCTTCCTGGAGCCTGTGTCCTCATGGACATTTGAAACAAAGGGAACACAGACTCTGGAGGGTTGCATGGCTCTGGGAGAATATATCAGGAACCGTGGGCAGATGGAGAAGCTGGATGGACCTCTCTTTCACCCAGGGGACCCTTAGTCATGTCATAAGCTAGTTACGCTCTAGGATTTTATTTAAATGGCCCACGCTGGGGTCTACCACCAACCCCTTTGGAATATGAACCAGAATCATCTGGACCAAGAATAATCAAGGTCAAGAAGGGCTTATCTAGTACCAGCCTCTGTAAGATGTCTTTGGCTGAATTTCAGCAGTTTATCCCTGTGTGTCAGACCATCCCTGACTTGCTGACTATAATGAGGAGTTGATTGTTGTCCTCATGAATCTGAAGTTTGGGCAGGACTCTGTGTGCAGAATTTACTTCTGCTCCCTTATGCAGCTCTTGGCCCTCCTGAAGAAGAGTGAACGATCTATGTCCAAGATGGCAGGGGGACACGGCTGGCACTTTGGTGTGAGCCATCCACAAGGGGCTCAGTGAAGGCTTCAGGCAGAGCCTTGTTTCCTTCTCAACACCTGGGGTTTGGAAGCCTGGGGGTGAGCCTGGTAGGGCCTGAGTCACCTTTGAAGTTCCAGTCATGGGAGGTTCATAGTGTTACTTCTGTTTCTTTAGTTGGCTGGACAGTTGTTCAGTTTGAAACAAAGGCAACACAGACTCTGCAGGGTTGCAAGGTTCTGGGAGAACACACTTGTTTCTAGGATGCCCACAGACGCAAAAATGGACTCTATGCAAATACATATTGCTTTCATATACTTTCCCCACAAGACTCCCATGTATTTCTGTTGATCTACTTGTATTTGAGAGGGTTGTAAATATCCCAGGCTGACCTTGACCTTAGTATGTATCTGAAGATGATCTTGAACTATCTCCACCTCTTGATGCTGAGATTACTAATGTGGTGGACTACCACACTCAGTGTGTGAGACACTGGGGACCAAACCCCAGACACTGTGGGTATCAGATAAGCCCTCTGCCAACAGTGTAATATCCCTAGCCCCTCCTATTTATTCATTTTTATTTCTTTCAGTGCTGGGGACTGAACCCAAGGTCTTATATACAAGCTGTACAGGGGAGCTATGTCCCAGCCATTCTCATAGACTTAAAATCATTTCTAGATGACTTGTAATTCCTAACACAATGTGAGTAATTGTTATGCTGTGTCTTTTGTACTACGATTAAATGGGACAGTACAGATGCTCAGTACAGTTCCAAACATGGCAGACCTGGCTGTAGGATAGCTGTATATTAGCAATATCATGATACCTTTTCATAGCCGTGTGTGTGTGTGTGTGTGTGTGTGTGTGTGTGTGTGTGTTAGAGCCCAAGGATGCAGAACCTGAAGATACAGAGGACCTAACAGTGTGGTTGTAGGAAATAAACTTTTCCTGCTTTTAAGGAGCCTAAGAAGCTGGGGAGAGGAGAGGGCAGCCGTTGCAATACAGGGCTCCTTGGACAGCCTGGAGCAGAGCTCAAAGAGAGGCCAGCAGTCTGGGAGGAGCTATAGATGGGACGGATGTTCCAGCAGAAAGTCAAGGGTGAGTCGATGGAAGTGGTGTGGGATGTGCAAGGGGGAGCGTTTCTAAGAGAGAAATGACACAATGAAATAGCCAGAGACCCAGAGGGAAACCAGGGAATCAGTTATCCTGGTTTGCCCAGGCCTGGCTTGGTTTCAGGACTAAAAGACCCACATTCAGGGAGCTTGGATCTACAGCTTAGTGAGAGCAAGTGCAAGGCCCTGGGTATGATCCTCAGCACCACCAAAGCCAAGGAGAGGAGAACGGTAAGAAGAAAATGGGGGGGGGGGGGGGGTATGAAGAAGGAGCATAAGGAGGAGAAGGAGAAAAGGAGAGAGGAGAAGATGAGGAAGAAGAGAGGAAGGGAAAGAGGAAAGAGGAGGGAGAGGAGGAGGCTGAAAACCAGAACCATCTCCAGGAAGCCCCTCAGTCGCCTTGAGTTGTTCCGGATGACTGGAGGTACCCGGCTGAGCTGCGGTGAGGTTGGGGAGAGAGCTGGAAAACCAGTCAAGAGCCCAAACAGGAAGCAGAGCCCTGCCAGGAAGTCAAGGCTTCACCCTAGGTACTGAACGGTTGATAAGGGACTGTTAAATAAGAAAGCGACCTGGGAAGACTCGCATTTAGAGGGCTCTGGCGCCCGGGTAATTGGGAAGAGGGAATGTGCAAAGGACTGCCAGTCACAGAGTCCCCACTTTTCTCCAGAGAAGTGAAGGCAGTGAGATGAACTGAAGTGGTGGAGGGAGACCAGGGGCTAGAAGGATATAGCCCCTGTCAGAGCAACAGCAGGACTTGGAGATACAGAGAAAGTCGGTGAGAGAGACTGGCATCCGCAATCGGAAAACTCTGGGGAAGTAATGAGAGTGGTTCAGAAAGGCCTTCCCACACCGCCCTGCTCTGGAATGCAAACAAACAGTTCCTTCCCCTGCAGCTGGTGTTGGTTTGACAGTGATCTTGCTGGGTGTGTTGGACATCCCAGGGACAAGGGAAGCTTGTGAGAACTGCAGGGTAGTCAAGAGGCTCATCTTGGGGGGGGGGGGGGGGGGGGGGGAGAGACGTCGTTAAACTACAGATTTCAGAAGCCACTTGCCTATTCTGGTTTAGTTTCCATAAGACCCTTAGTGGGAGGGAGAGGGGGAGGAAAGAAAGGAGGGGCACAGGGAGGGATTGGCACCCTCATTTTATAGTTGAGGAATTTAGGATGGAGTAGCCAGCCCAAGCAATGACTGCTAAACAGTAGGCCTGGGCTAGGACAAAGAGAGTTTGACTCCAAAGAACATCTCCTCCCACCTCCCACTTGTCGGGTAGCCACAAGCATCTTCTTGAGTGGATGTGGCCTCACTTCTGCCGTGCCTCCTCATTCAGTATTTGGGCTGGAAAGAGGGTCTATCTAGTATAGAGAGCAGAGAAGGTGCTGGCAGGGAGTGGGGAGGATTAGATCTGGTGCTCCCATGGGCTTTCAGAGAGCAGCTGAAGGCTGCTGTTAAGAACTGGAATTAGCTGGGCATAGTGGCACATGCCTTTAGTCCCAGCACTTTGGAGGCAGGCTGATCCCTATGAGTTGGATGCCAGCCTGGCCTACACAGTGAATTCTAGGACAGCCTGAGCCACATAGTTACCTTGTCTCAAAACAAACAAACAAACAAACAAACAAAAAATTGGATTGTCAGATAATGTCTTCCTCTTCTTTTTCATATTTTAAAATATTTTATTTATGTGCACGTGCAGGGGGATTGCTGTAAAGGACCAACTCTACATAGTTAGACTCTCTTAAAGAGACAGGAAATAGATGAAACTGGAGCCTTCAGACAAAGCCCAGTGTTGTCTCAGGTGTCTAAACAACACATATGTCTACTCCCACATGCACCTTGATGTCTGTCCTTTCCAGTTTTTTTGTTTTGTTTTGTTTTTGTTTGGTTTTTTTGTTTTGTTTTTCAAGACAGGGTTTCTCTGTGTAGCCCTGGCTGTCCTGGAACTCACTCTATAGGCCAGGCTGGCCTCGAACTCAGAAGTCCGCTTGCCTCTGCCTCCTAAGTGCTGGGATTAAAGGCGTGTGCCACCACTGCCCAGCTTCCTTTCCAGTTTTGATTCTTCTGTTTCTGGCCTTCCTCCCATTTCTCCCCATTTTTCTCTGTCCATCTTCAGTTGTAGTCATGAACCTCATCTACCTGCCCTCTAGGATGGAATCCTTGATAGGATCCCAGATTCACGATATATTTCCACATTTCTTTTATTCAGCAGACACATGACCGGTGTTTGACAGTAACGCTGTCCTCAGAATGTCGCCCGAAGTTTAAAAATTCGCATTTCTCAGCCGGGTTCGTTAGTCCCGGGCTCCAGCAAAGAAAGGACGCTAGAGGGCGCTCATTCCCCTCTTTTCTAAGTCTATGCAGCTGCTCCCCTTCTGATCATCTGGGTCTTCCAAAGTTTGTCACTCATTCGCTTCCAGCACGTTTCACCAGCTATTTCAGAATTCTGGCTGTATATGCCAGCACCTTCGGAAAATGGTCATTAAGTCACTTCAAGTCTTTTATTTCATTTAAATTACTTTTTAACATTAGTTTTTAAATTTTAAAAATTTTATTTGTTTTTATATGTACATGTTTCACCTGCTTATGTCTATGAACGATATACATACTGTGCCTACAGCGGCCAGAAGAGGGCGGCAGATCCTCTGGAACCGGAGTTACAGAAGGTTTTGAGGCGCTGTGTGGGTGCTGGGAATCAGATTCTCTGGAAGAGCCACCAGTCCTCTTAAGGGCTGCGGAGCCATTTCTCCTGTCCTTAAAGCCAGTCTCTGGCTCATCGTTTCCCACAGTACCCCGCCAGAGTTCAGAGAGCCTCTCAGGCAGGCAGCTCCAAGTCAGTAGTGGACAGGACATGGCTACAGACAAAGCAGAGGCCACCCCACCCCATGCGGATCCTGACCTCTCCTCTCCCGTGCATCTCCGGGCCTGTTTCTCAGGTACGTCTCTTTCATGTATGTGCCTAATGTCTCACAGCCCAGATACTGTCATTTTGGGCAGATGAGCAGGAGTGAGACAGTTTACTGTGACTTAAGCTGGCGTCAAATTTCCTATGAAGCTGAGGCTGGCCTTGAACTGATCCTCTTGCTTCTTAGTGCCACCACACTCAGTGACATCCTACCCTTTGTCATTCCCACAAGAATGCTGTTTGTTCCTCCTCTTCTTTACAGCAAGTCAGTCACTGTCTTCCCTTTTATGTCCTGTAGCATCCGCCCTCCTTAAACTAGGAGCCTGCCCTCTCACCTCTCACGCAGTTTCCTCTTAGAGGCTCCTTAGGCCACTTCTAGTGGCCTCTCCTCTGGTTTCATCCTATTTGATCTCTTGGCAGCATTTAGTCTTTGAGTCAGAAGCCATTTCCTCCTCCATTGACCCCTGTGGTTTCTATGGGTGCGCCACTGACTGCTCCAATCCAGATTCCCTTCTCATCCTGCCACTGGGGACTTACTCCTAAATCTGCTGAGACCCTCTGTTACATCCACAGACTCTCCTTTTCTGCTGGCTTTCAGAAACTGCGATGATTTCCAGGGTTGTAGCGCCAGTGCCAACCCCTTTCTTCGCCTCCCCAAACAAGTCATTTCCAGTCTGTTGTGTCAACCTCCAAACAGGAATCTTCAGAGACCTTACTTTCTTCCTCCTCCCTCCCCCATTTGTATGCATGTGTGGGTTGCATGTACATATATGCATGTTTCTTCTGCTTGTGTGTAGGCTAATGTGCATGTGCATGTGTGAACATGCATGTGAGGGCCCAGGGTTGAAGTAGGAAATCATCCTCAATCTCTACCTCTGTTTTCATTGAGACAGGGTCTCTCAATCACACACAGAGCTCACTGATAGGGGTGAAGTTCCATTAGCCAGCCTGCTCTGCCTTCAGAGCCTGAAATTACAGGCTTCACACCTACCCAGTATTTATGCGAGTTTCTGGGGCCTGTTATATAGACATATACCATAAGAGAAAAACAACACCACTGTTTCATTCTTTGGTTTCAGGACCTCCTGGAGCTCCGGGATTTGCAGGCCCCTCTATATAGAGTGCCAGATTCTTTGTATATAATGTTCATGCAGCTGCTCTGCTTTTAAGGCAGTGAGATTGCAAACATGGGGTGGAGAAAGGGCAGGGCTAGGGATGATCTGCAGACACTTGGACTAAATGGGCATTTTTGTTGACTTATTAAAAAAAATTACATGTGTTTGTGAGCCACGGTGTGCATGTGGAAGTCAGAGGGCAACTGTGAGTGCTGCTTCCCTTCTACCTTGGGACTCGAGGGATCTCGGTCCTCAAGCTGAATAGAAAGCACTGTTAACCACTGAGCCATCTTTTGGATCCTGATTTAGATTCTGAGGCAAGGTCTTGGTATGCAGCCCAGGCTGGCCTAGAACTCACTGTGTCAGCTGGTCCCAAAGCCTCGTTGATGCCTTGTGTCTGATTCTTGTTTTACCATGCCTTCCGTCCCGTGATGGACTGAGCACTTTGAAACCAAGAGCTAAAGTAAGCCTTTCCTCCCATGGGTTATTTCTGTGTATTAACCACAGTGGAAAGAACTAAACAAACCAAGCCAAGAATTTTTGATGAGTTTCTCAGACTATTACACAAATGACTTGTAGGTCCTGATAAAATACTGCGTTTGGGCCAGGGAGATTGCTCACCGAATGGGGGTGCTCACTACACAAACATGAGGGTCTGAGTTTGGATCCTCAGCACCCACATAAAAAGTTGAGTGCACATGCCTGTAACCCCAGCGATAGGTGAGGAGCAGTGGGGGATACAGGGTTTCTGGGGCTTGCTGACTGCCAGCCTAGCTGGAAAGTGGCAAGTTCTAGATTTGGTGAAAGCTCTTCCTCAAAGGAATGAGATGGAGCGTGGTAGAGGATACCCAACCTTCCCCTGGGACCTTTTCATATTTACTGCCCATGTGTGCACACCCATGTGCACACACCTACACATACACAGTTTCTAGTCTTGATCATTTTGTTTTCTAAGTCGTTCCTATGTTAGTCAGCTTTCCATCACTCTAATAAAATGTCTGAGATATTAACTTAGAAAGGGAAAAGGTTTGGGTTTTGCTTGTAGTTGTGGAAATTTTAGATTATGAATGATTAGTCAGGTTGCTTTGGGCCTATCATGAGCAACACATTATGGTGGACACACACAGCAGCACAAAACACTCACCTCAGGGCCTGGAAGGACAGCAGAAAAGGAAGACAGCAAGTGTAGCTTATGCAGAACTTGTACCTAGCGTATGTGAGGCTCTTGTGTTGATCCTCAGCACTAATTTTTAAAATGAGGAAGAGAAAGATCAGGGTCTCACATTCCCCAAAGGACATACATAAACACCCTCAGCCAGGCTGCTCCTCCCAACTGTCCCATTATGGGGACCACACCTTTACACACACACAAACACACACACACACACACACACACACACACACACACACACAGAGCTGCTCACACATGCACATGCCACAGTGTGTCCGGGGAAATAGAAGTCAGAGGGCAACTTTTGAAAGTTGGTTCCCTCATTCCACCATAGGTTCCAGGGACTGAAGTCAGGTCACCAGGCTTACATGGCAAGCACCTTAACAGGTTGAGCCATCTCACCCCATCTTCCCCTAGTGCACCTAGATAGATAGGTAGATAGATAGATGATAGATGATAGATGATAGATAGGGCCTTGGACTCACAGAGATTCGAGAGCACGAGCACACACACACCCGTATCCTAAGGGCTGGGATTAAGGTGTGTGCCGCTACTCTTGGCTAGCGTCTGTATTTTTAGTAAGTCCAGCATGGTCTGTATAAAGAGTTCCAGACCAGCAAGGGCTGCGAAGTAAGACTGTATCTATCTCAACAAACTCAAACAAACCCCTGCCATCAGCAAACACAAACAGAGATTGAATGACTTTGAAGTCAAGGGGAGTGGCAGTAGGGACAGGATGGCGAAGCCCTGGATGCGTGGTTCTGGTGTTTATTTGGAATGCATGTTTCCTGTAATTGGTTCCTGATGAGATTTTGGTACGATTCATTTCATCTTCAAAAGGGGGAGGGGCAGGAATACTTTTCAAGAAGGAAACTGACCATATAATTGACATGAATTATAAAAATCACAACTGCCAACACATGCCCAGAAGGAAACCAAGCCTCAGAATGAGGCTTCATCTGCTATTGCCAAATATTCACTGTTGATATGCTGTTGGTTCATTTGTTTATAGTCCAAGATGCTAGCAGATCCCAGGGTGGATCCTCACTACTGGGGGGAAAACAAGAAGGGGGGGCATTTTCAAACCCAGCAAGTTTGGCCCATTAACTTTTCCTTTCTCTGTGAGATGAAGACACAATTTGTAATCATTTGATATGAGGACAGACCACCTTGATCGTAGATTAAGTCTGGGCATGGACCATGGGAAGTAAGGTCCCCAAAGGGTGAAGCAGAGCTTTTAACAGATGACTCTGGTAACTGGGTACCAGACACAATGATGGTGGACGCTGAGAACACCAACTAGGAGATTACAGTGGTAAATAGCCGTAATCCCAACTGGAAATGCAGTCATCAGACCTTGTATCTACACAATGCGTACACATTCCTTTTAGAGACCCTCCTAAAAACAATTAGGTGAGTTAGGCTGAATCCCTTTTTTAAGAGTTTAGAGGTTTAATTAGAAAGGTGGGTATGTGAGAGAGATTTTACAAAACCAGAATTGACAGGATTCAGGGGCAGGAGTGAGTAGGACCTGAGAATCATGAAAGCCCACCTGCACGTGTTTAAGCTTGGGCGACCAGGACACTGTTCTCTACTGACATGAGCTAAGAGGAAAAGTTGATGGGGGAGGGGGGTTGTGATGGGGAAAAAGGTTTTGAAGGATTTGTTTTTATTTTATGTGTATGAGTATTTTGTCTGCGTGTGTATCCGTGCACTGCATGGGTGCTGTGCCCACAAGGGCCAGAAGATGGCATTGGATCCCTGAAACCGGAATTACAAATGTTTGTGAGCTACCATATGGGTGCTGGGAACCAAACTCAGGTCCTTTGCAAAAGCAGCCAGTGCTCTTGACCACTGAGCCATCTCTCCAGCCCCTTCTTTTTATCCTGAGCCTATTCCGGCTTTTTAAATTTGTTTTGTTTTGTTTTTTTTATTGCTGTTGTTTGCTGTTTGTCCTTAAGCCTAGTCTAGCCCAATAAGACCCTGAGGTTGACCTTGAACTCCTATTTTTCCCGCCCTGCCCCTGTGATTATAGGCTCGCCTTTCAGGTGTTGCCTATGGTCTCACTAAGGCCCTCTGCAGAGGTCAAGGTTGACCCAGTTATCATGTGTCAATCTTGAGCAGTTCCTCAAGTTACCCCTATGTTCACAGCCTTGATTTCTTGGTTTGGCAGGCTGTCTTCAGTTCCGAGTTGTTCGGTATTTCTTTGTGGTTAGACCTAGGCTTGCTTCATGGAGACTGAAGTGTCACAGTATTTACACCACCCTGTCTTCTCAGGCCGCAGAGTCCACTCATCTCAGGACCCGTGGTTTCCATGATCTGACTAAGTTGCTGTCTGTCAGGTTTCTCCATGGTAAAGTCACCCCCTGTCCCCAACCACCCACCAACACAAACACACAAGTAACTACTGAAATAATTTGAAAGGTGTTAGGGAGACAGGCCTTACTGGTACCTGTATATTTGCAAAGCATATGTAATTAGAAGGGCCCCGGGCTCTGCCTACTTTTTTGCTCAAAGAAGAAAGGAAAGGAAGGAGGAAGGGGGTAGAGAAGGGGAGAAGAGGAGGGAAGGCAAATGTTTGAGGCATACATAGCTCAGTTCTAGCACACTGGCTTAATATATGTACAGCCCTGGGGTCCTAGCACTTGAGGCTATGCCTGAGGACCTGCGTTTAACCCTTGGGACCCCCATTATAGAAGAGAGCTAGTTCCCACAGCAGACCTCAGGTCTTCAGGCTTAATGGCAAGAAGCTTTTTCCGCTGAGGCAGCCCCTATCTGTGGGCACGCGCTCGCGCACAGACACACACACACAGACACACACACACACCCCTCTGCAGCCAGGAAAGGGTTTTTTGTGAATCAAGGCTGAGTGAACCGTGTCAGTGCTTCATTGACAAGTGAAGAAAGGACCTTGACTCCAGAAATGAGGCACAATAGAGATCGTTTGTCCCACGTACCCTACTTTCACTATTACACACTTGAAGGTGGAAAACCGACAGGCAAGGCTGACTTGCTGGCTCCGAGGCAGATGCAAGCGCCCCAGCCTTGGAGGATTCTGGGTTTGGGTCGGTGTTCTGCTGTCTTGTGTCAGTGTTCTGAGCAAGAGGCCCTGCCTTGGATTTTGCACGGGACCCTGCAAGTTACACAGTCGGCCCAGGGTAAAGGCACAGGTGTGGACTATTCTTGGTCTGGGAATGTTTCTTACTGACCCTGAGAGGGCAGCTCAGTGGGGAGGCGCTGAATGTTCTAGCAAGGGGGATGATAGATAGAAGTGAAGGATGGGTTCAAGGCCTTCAGAAGGAAGATTTAGCCTTGGGCTGGAAACAGAGTGAGGACAGAAACTGGCCAGGCAAGAGGGGGTGAGGGGTGGGGCAGCCCAGGAGAGGCAAGGCACTGAAGGAAACCTGGCGTGATGCCCAGCCCCAAGGCCGCCTTGGGCGATTGGGCTCTGGTGGCCGGGTGTCCCTGGCAGACCGCACAGACGCCCGCCTGTGGGCACAGGGAGGCGCCACAGTCGCGGGTCTGGAACGTGCAAGGCCGCCTCTGGGGCCCTGTGTTGGCCTGATGTCCCCCGACAGGGCGGGCCCGGGGCAGTGTTGGGGCCTCCGTGGACCGGGGCACGTCCGCGCTCTGCGCCCGCCTCCGGCGCACGAAGACTAGCCTGGCGGGGAGGGGCCTCCAGGAGGCTCTGGTTTGCCGCGATCATGATGGGGGCGATCGTGTTGCAAGCTTAGCGGGAACTTGGCTGAAGCTTGAAGTGGGGGTGGGGTGGGACGGGATGGGGAGGGGAGAGGGGATGAAGACTGCCTCGCTGTAGCTGCAACTCAATGCCAGACCTCGCACCACCGGCCTCGCGCTGCAGGGGGTCACCGACCCCAGCCAGTGAAAGGAGGATCGCTGGTCCACTGTGCAGAGGAACGCTAGAGACCCCAAAGGGTCTGTGTGCCCAAAGGTCTTGCGCAATTTAAGATGGGTCCTGGAAAAAACTCTCCTGATTCGGTGAACTGAGAAGGAAGCAGGAGCTTTGGGAACATTTTCAACCTCGACCACCACCTTAGAAAGTAAAAGATAGCTTAGTGTATAAACTGGCAAACACGGAAATGTGTAAATAAATAGATTCTTCCTCAAAGAGAACACTCAGAATCCTACAGCCCCAAATCGAATTCTTCATATACTGGAATGTTTCATGTTTTGACGTGTCTTGATTTCTTTACATATTTGATAATTCTGCATAAATCATTTAGTATCTTGCTTTTAAACTATTTTTAATTAACTTATCGACGGAGGGGTGACTTGTGAGGAGGGGATAGGGTAACTTGCAGGAGTCAGTCCTCCTTTAGCCAAGACTCAGTTCCATCAGGCTTTGAGGCAAGCACCTCTACTAGCTGAGACATCTGATGTTCCCTCCTCTCCTAATTTTCCTGCCTCAACTTCTAAGTACTGGGATCACAAGCACCAGCCAGTTCACACCTAGCTTTGGTTTTTGTGCTTATGGCTCTTACATCTTCCACTGTGGGGGGGGGAGACATATTCTAAATATGGGTAATGGTTCTATGCTGACATTGTGCAGAAAGACTACGTGGATTTACTTGACTACTTGGCTGTATTGCTGAGAGTACTAGGCCTTTTGTATTTCCTTCTTTGCCTCATTTTAAACAAACAAACAAACAAAACAGTTAAACTCATATGGTCTATGGCGACCTTTGACCAGCTCTTAAGCTTCAGAATTGTTATCACTAAATCAGTACTTTGATAAGCCCAAGAGGGAGACAGTATACAGTGTTTCCCCAGGGCCCCCAAGTGCAGGCCTTGATTTCAGTTAGCTTCCCTCCCGGGTTCCCAGTAGACTCAGTAAGCTGGGCTGATAGTTTCAGCTGCTCCCATGAGGTCAGGCTCAAAACGAAGTCAAAGACTACATGTTGAAGAAGCATAATAATTATCTTATTAAGAGTCCCTTAGAGCCAGGTGTCCCTTGGTGGCACAGACTGAAGTACCAGTACTCAGCAGGCAGGAACAAATTCTCATAAGTTTAAGATCAGCCTGGTCTACTTAGAATTTCAGGGCTATGTAGAGAGAGCTTGTCTCAAAAACAAAACAAAGCAAAACAGCAACCAACAACAACAAAACAATAACAAAAGTAACAACAGAGTTCCTTAGAGCCACATGGTAGCTCAAACCTATAATCCCAACACTGGGAAGGTTGGGACAGAAGGATCACAAGTTCAAGGACAGCCTGGGCTACATTATGTAAGTCTATCTCAAATGGAGAGTCAGTCTGAGACTGCCACTTAGTGCAGGCCCATTGAAAATCATGGTCCAGATTTGTTCTCCAAATCGAGTGGCCAAAGGGACTTTGAGTAACATCCTGAAGATGCAGTATTGTCATGAAGATTTCTGTTTGTTTTTTTAATGCTTTGGGGGGTGGATTTTTGTTGTTGTTGTTTTGGCTGTTTCCATTTCTTGAGACAGGATTCTGCTATGTGGGTCTGCCTAGCAAAGTACTATGTTGCCCAGGTTGGCCTTGAACTCATAAAATCCTTCTATCTCAGTTTCCTTAAAGCTGGGATCATAAGAGTATGCCAGCATGCTCAGTTAGCATTGCATTAAGTGTGCACCAGCCTGCACATTCCTGGTCACTAAAGAGGACCCTAAGTGGCAAGGACATTGGCCTTCACTTTACAGTTATAGAAACTGAGGCTGGTGGGGACAGTTGCCTACCATCTTACTGTTCTGTCACCGACAGCATGTGTCAGTTTCTCCTCTCTGCTTCAGTGGACGGAGGTGGAGTGGGTGGTATGGGGGGGGATCTCAGGGAAGCCCTTAGCTTATGTACCGTGTCCACATGGCCACAGCACACCATACTTAAGAGCAACCACTTTTGCCAGTTCCTTCTTTTTGGCTGCACGCTCAACACCCCAAGGATTTATCTCAGGTGACCCCCAAATCTGGATTCCTTGCTCAGAACCACAAATTCAGCTCCCTGGCTGCACAAAGAGCCCCCCTGATTTGCCCTGATCTTGAAATCAGTTACATCCATGTATATCCAGGCAGCTCCTATCTGGATCCCTTGCCCTGTAATGCATCTCAAAACTGCCCTGGAGTTAGCTAATTGGTTAAGTTTGCTTGATGCTGTTCCAGAGGACCTGAGTTCAGTTCCCAGCTCCCACATCACACTCCGATTGCAATCGCCTGTAACTGCAGCTCCAGAGGATCTGACTGACACCTCTCACCTCCTTGAACAGCTGCATTCAGGGGCACATCTCTCCAGCCCCGCCTCCCTCCTACACATAACAAAAAAGAAATGACTTTGACCAACCTTTCTAGGTGGGCCTGCTTTTCTTCTTCCATACTTTTTCTCCTGTTCTTGTCAAATTGTTCTTGCCCACTCCACATTTCACAGAAGAGGCCATTTGGTCACCCAGCTGGCTATGTCACTGAGGCTAGACAGCAGCATCCCTGAGCTCAGTCTGTTAGAATATGCAGCCTCAGGATCCCTCTATGTCTGGCTCTGGGCAGTCCTGAGGTTGACTTCCTGATAGAAGCAGATAAGTTTCTGCTTCTGCCCCAGGCTAGGCAGGGCAGGTGCCTCCTGAACTCTGGTTCCTGGGGGGGTTGGGGGGTTGGGGTGTGTGTCAAGATCTTGAGTAACTCAGATTCTGCCTTTTTTAACTTTCCTGCAAGCTTTCCTGATAAACTGACTTTATGGATGTGGATTGGCTAATCACCTGACCCTTGACTGTGAGACAGGGAGAGCAGTGTAACAAAGAAAGTCTTTCAGAGAAATCATACTTAGCAGAAGTCCTGCAGAGAGAAAGACCCCTTGACTTCCTGCCCAGACCCAAAGCTTACATATATCTGGGATCTTAATTTTTTCTAACCTCCTTATAGCTTACATTTTATTTTAAGGCATTACTGAAAGCATATAGCATGCTCACACTGCTGAAGATTATTTTCAGAGAGTCAAAAACAATAATATTGGGATTAGAGAGATGCCTAGTGGTTAGGGACTCTTGCTGCCTTTGCAAAGGACCTGGGTTGGGATCTCAGAATCTACATGGTAGCTGAAAACTGCCTAGAACTCCAGTTCCAAGGAATCTGGTACCCTCCTCTGCCCTCCTCAGGTATTCCAGGCCAGGTACACATACATGCAGGCAAACACTCATACACATACAATAAACATAAAAACATAAAAATCTTAAAAAAATAAATATTGTGTAACATAGTGTTTTATAATTTCAATATTACTTCAATTCTACCATTTGCTTCGGACTTTTAAAAATGATTTCTTCTGTTTAGTTTGGGATAGGGTCTTGCTATCTAGCCCAGGCTGACGTAGAGCTTGCTATGCAGCCGAGGCTGGTCTCAAGCTTGCTATCCTCTTGCCTTGGGCTCTGGAGTGTTGGCAATACCAGTATAAACCAGCAGAACCGGCTTCTGGTTCTTTTATAGCATACATGTGTGGTATACATACAAAGAAAGGAACTTATCAATAGATGTGTGGTTTGATGGAATTTCCTAAACTGAATCTCCTCAAGTCAGTCAGCAAGCACTTCCAGCACTCCTGGTGCCAGCATCTCTGGTGCCAGCACCCTCTAGTAGTTCTTGACACAGCTGTTTCTTCCTTCTTTCCAGAAATGTGCCTGCTGAGCATTAGAATTTCCCCTGCTTGAAGGACAGCTTGAGGACATGCACTGAGGAAGAAAGAATACCCTCCCTCCTGCTCTAAGGACACTACAGTGAAATCAGAAGCACACACCTCAGCTACTGAGCAGAGAGTCTGAGGGCAGATGTGAGATTCAGAGACATTAAGGCTAGAAGAGACTTTGGAAAGAGGAGATGGCCAAGGTGTCATACAACCTAAGTGGCAGATCCAGGATGCAAGCCCAGGCCGCCAAACAATCCAGCACTGCGTTTTCACACCATCCAGGGGTGGCAGGATGCACCAGGAAAGAGACTTCAGGAAGAGTTCCTGTGTATAGTTGAGCATAGATATTGAGGCAAGCTGTGAACAAAGCTGTATACAGCTTACTCATTCAAGTGCCAGACCTGGCCCAGACATGGTAACTCCTGGGATCAGATAAGACAGAACATGCTTGGGGCAATATGGTACTAGTCTCTCCTACTCCGTCCTGCTGAAGACAACCAAGCTGTCCTTTACTTTCTTTTGAGATCATTTCTAACCATTTCTGAATCAATCTTCTACTAATTTCGAGATACTGTAGAGCAATACAACGAAGTTACAGAGGTACCTTAAGATAGTGATCGACTGATTAATTGAGGCAGAGTCTTGCTATGTAACCTGGCTGACTCCGGAACTTGCTACATTGACCAAGCTGCCCCTAAACTCAAAGAGGTCTGTCTGCCTGTCTCCCAAGTGCTGAAATTAAAGGCTTGTGCTACCATGCCTGGCCTTATATTTTATTTTAGTAATAAATAGTTATGTTTTTATTCTAACTAACTCATGGATTAAAACATCACACAGCTGGTTTTAGGAAGCCACTAAGATACTTGTCTAGTTCATATCTCAGTTAATTTCTCTGCAGTTGGAAAGGCTGTTCTGAGCCAGGCAGTGGTGGCAAGGTAGTGCCTAAGCCACAGGATGGTCTATAGAGTTCCAGAACAGCCAGGCTATACAGAGAAACCATGTCTCAAAACAAACAAACAACAACAACAAAAAACAAAAACAAAAAACTAACAACAAACAAACAAAAAGAATAGCTGTTCTGAAGCCATGGAGCTTCACTGGGATTTCACC
The DNA here is from genome assembly GCA_019843965.1 of Rhynchomys soricoides. Taxonomy (NCBI): domain Eukaryota; kingdom Metazoa; phylum Chordata; class Mammalia; order Rodentia; family Muridae; genus Rhynchomys; species Rhynchomys soricoides. Next base: position 7,978,880 of record JADRCH010000013.1, read on the forward strand.
CACTATAAATCACATTTATACTCACCCGACAGACAGACAGACAGACAGACACAGAGAGAGAGAGAGAGAGAGAGAGAGTCAGTTGAAACTAGGAAAAAAATGGTTTTATATCTTCTTTCATAGCTTGTGTCTTTTGCTTGCAAAAGGAATTATAATATTTTTACACAGGGTCTATTGTAGTCTGGTTTACTTCAAAAGTTCCTATATAATAAAGGATGACTTTGAATTTCTGATCATCTGTCTTTGCCATGCCTGGGGGCATTTTATAAACATTCAAGAAAAATACAATGATACCTGACCTCTGCCATGGGGGCATGGACTAGTAAAGGCAGTGCAGTTTCTGAATTAGCGAGCATTAAGTTCATTTTGGCCTTCACAGAGTTAGGTCTTGGTAGATGCCATGTTAACAGGAAGGCACTGTGTAAAGACTGATGGGGACTGGGAAATGCGGGTTGTTGAGTGCAATCCGATTGTAAGGGTTGAGAAACTGTAATGTTCAATGGGTGTACACATCCCATTAGAGAGTCATAGCAGTTATTGAGAAGCAAAATCAAAAGGCTGACTTCTTTTCACGTACATGCCTCATTTTTGGAAAGGACTGCTAACCTATCAGGGAATAAATACTGCAGTGGTTTGGAGTTAACTACTAAACAAACAGATCACAAGTTTCTTTTGTCCGTGGGACTGTGTGACCTTTGCCTGGGCCTCCAGCTCTCTGAGATCCAGTTCTTCAGGTTATTTCCAGCAGCTTTAGCATTCTTCACTGGCTAGATGTTTAGCTAGTAGACCAGATCCCAGGCTGTGAAAACAGTGTTGGAAAGAAAATCAATGGAGCCCATCCATTTGGGGCAGTTCCAGATGTCTGGATTCTGAAGCACACATAATTGCTGGGGACAATGATGCTAACTGAGAGGTCTGAGGTTGAGTAGGCAGCTTGCAAGGGGCTTCTCTGTGTGAGGCCCTGAAGCTTAAGCTTCCTCCATTTGATTAGCCTCTGGGACTGGTTGGTGAAAAGCAGAAATAGAATTCTAACTTAGTCTTGTCTGCCTCCCAAGATACAAGATGTGGATTTTCTCTTATTAAACATAAAAGTTTGGGTTGTAAAATATTTTCAAAATGGGGAACCTAACTGGGTCGCACCTAAAGGACCTGGGAGTTGGTCTATCTGTGTTTTCCTTCTGAGTAGAAGGTATGAGAAGCAGCAGGTGTGAGCTTTGGCATCAAACATGAGTTTGAAGCTGGACACAGAGGCACCTGCCAGTAACCCCAGCACTGGGAGGCTGGGGCGGGAATATTTGTGAGTTTAAAGCCAGCCTGAGCCAAGTAGCAAGAGTCTCAGAACAAAAACAAACTACCAGAGAAAGAATAAAGACTCCAATAAATGAATAGATACCTTGGCTTGGATTCTAGCTCTCTTACCTCTGAGATCTACGACTGTGCAATCTACTTTCCACTTTCACTGCATAAGCTACCACCGGAACAGCTATAGGAAGGGGGCTTTGAGGAGTGCCGGCCATGTGTACAGCTGTTGACATGCACGAGTGTCATGGATGACGAATCTCAGGTTAGGCATGAGGGACTGATAGACAAGTGACAGAGTTGAACAGCTATCCCTTAAGTGATGCTCTGACCCAGGACACTCTACTAGTAAGATAGTCCCTTGGTTTGTTGAGAATGTGTAGCCCAGTCTGGCCTTGAGTTCTCAGCCCTTCTGCTCCTGCCTCTCCAGTCCTGGGATTATATATGTGTACCAACATGACTAACTCAAGCAATACTTTTTAATTGCAACCCCTTGATAGCATGTCGTAACTAATTTTTAATCAGAAGAGATGTCTTTGGAACTGTGGAGCTCAGTTTTCAAAAATGAAGATGATGGGCTGGCTGGACAGACCACCTGGTGGTTAAGAGCATCTGCTGCTCCCAGAGAGGACCTGGATTCAGTTCCTAGCACCCTCGTGATGGCTCACAGCCATTGGTAACTGTTTGTCAGTTCCAGGGGGGATCTGACAACCTCTCTTGACCTCTTCAGGTTCCTACGTGCATGTGGTACACAAACATACACTCAGGCATATGCACTAAAATAAATATTAAAAAAATGAAGATGCTTATTAATAAAAGCCAATAGGCTGGCAAGAGCCTAGCTTTATGGGAGTTAATGAGGAAGTAGCACACCCCTCCAGAAGGTGGGGATTAAATGAGATATCCTACTGAAAGAGTCTAGTCCTTTTCAGGCATATTGCTTCTCTTGATCACCCTCTCTGAGCTTCTCTGCTCCCTGACAATATCATGTTCATTTGTAGATGAAACAGACACAAGCTAGTTGGTAGTGTTTCCTGTGAGTGGGGGAATGAATATACAGCAAGCAACTGTCTGCTGCAAAAGATGCAAATCAGACCAAGCTGGCAGATCTCTGCTTGGTACCCAGGCTTGGTTCAGCACCCTGTTCACTAATTTCAGGGTTGTTGGGTTTTGGTTTTTTTTTTCCCCCACAGACAAAGGTCAAGGCTTATCCCATAAGTTAGAATGTCTCTACATCTGGCCTCATCATCCCTCGTACTAAGATTCAACACAAACCTCTCCTCTTAGCCAACTGGTTTCCTTGTTCTCCCCTATAAACTTCCATTGCAGCCTTAGTGAAAAGCCACTTCCTCTTTCACAACGTCTCTTTCCCTAGGACCCAAATCTTACTGATCCACGAGGACCACTCAAGTCCTCTCTTGCAGTGAGTGTTCCTGATACCTGAATGAAGTTCTCTTGGCTCTTGCAAGTCCTGTGTAGTAGTGCGTATGTCCGTGCATGAGCATAGATGCCAGACCAGGACATTGGATATCCTGTTTTATGTCTCCTGGCCTTATTTCCTTGAGCAGTATTTCTTACTGTACCTGGAGCTAGGCTAGTTCGGTATGCCCCAGTGATTCCATGCCTCAACAAAGTACTGTTTTACGTGTGTTCACAGGCAGGCACTGGGATTTGAACTCAGGTCCTTATGCTTGTGCAATGAGCACTCTTACCCACTGAACTCTCTCTACCCCCAGCTTGTATCATTTTCCCTCCCAACTCCTGTATGACGGCACTAACAGTCAGCTGAAAAGTAGAAACTTGGCTCTAAGTCTCATTGGCTTATACCCCAGGTAAATACCTTTCTAGAATTCTGGAGTTGAGTAAGAAAACAAACTTCCTTTAAATATGTTAAAGATTTATTTGTTCTATGTGTATGTGTGAGAGACTGCATGGGTATATGGGTATCACATGTGTGCAGATCACAGAGGCCAGAAGAGGGCATTAGATTTCCTGGGACTAGAGTTACATGTAAGCCATTTGAATGCTGGGAACTGAACTCAGGTCTTCTGGCAGCAAATGCTTTTAACCTGTGAGCCATCTCTCCAGCCCCTAAAATTTCTTCTTGTCTTATTCTTCTTCCTCTTCCTTTTGCTTTTTTTTGAAACAGGGTCTATCATGTAGACCTTGATGTCCTGGATCTTGCTATGTAGACTAGTTTGGCCTTAAAATCAGAGAGATTTGCCTGCTAGATTTAAAGGTGTGTGCCACTATGCCAGCTAACCCCCCCCCTTTTTTCCCCCAGAGACAGGGTTTCCGTGTGTAGACCAGGCTGGCTCAAACTCAGAGATCTGCCCTCCTCTGCCTCCCCAAGTGATGGGATTAAATTAAAATTCCTTTTCTTTTCAAAGATTTATGTATGTATGTATTTTATGTAGATGAGAACTCTATTTGCATGAATGCCTGCATGACAGAAGAGGGCATCAGATCCCATTAAAGATGGTTGTGAGCCACCACATGGCTGCTGGGAATTGAACTCAAGGCCTCTGGAAGAGCAGCCAGTGCTTTTAACCACTGAGCCATCTCTTCAGCCCTAAAATTATTTTTCTTAAGATCAAGTTCTGAGCAGTGGTAGTCCAGACCCTTAATCTCAGCACTCGGGAGGCAGAGGCAGGCAGGCGATTTCTGTGAGTTCGAGGCCAGCCTGGTCTACAGAGAAGTTCCAGGACAGCCAGGGCTACACAGAGAAACTCTGCCGCAGAAAATAAAAAAAGAAAGAAAGAAAGAGAAAGAGGGAGGGAGGAAGGGAGGAAGGAAAAAGATAAAGTTATGGGCCCAGAGGGAGGTGTTTATAAATTTTCATTTAACACACATTGAAACATTTATTAACCACCAGTACCCACAGGATGGAGTTGCAGCTAAGCACAAAGAGGCCTGATAAAGGAGAGCAAAAAACGCTCTGTCTGAAGGAACTTGAGCAACCTATCACTTGTGTAATTTACTAAATGAGGGGTCAGAATAAAAGACCAGGGTCTAGTAGTGTCTCCCTACCCTGTCTGGGCCTATGGCCAGCTTCGTGCTCAGAACCCCATCTTCCTCCTGTTCCCGAATCCCACCATTCACCTCTTTCCTTAGCACCACAGCCCGTTCATTGCACATTCCTTCCACTTAGAATTTTGTTGGTGCTGGGTCAGGTAGTTCAAGCCTGTAAGCTCAGCTGTTCGGGAAAGAGAGTCACAAGTTCTCAAATTAATCTGTACAAAGAGGAATGCAGGTGTAGCTCAGTGGTGGAGGGCTGCAATAGCAGGTACAAGATCTGGGTTCAATCCCACAAGACTTCAAGTGTAATGAGTCATAAGATGCATTTGCTTTAGCCAGTATAGAGACCCTGTGTTTGTTCCTCTATCCTCCCCACTCCCCCAGTGGTAACCTTGGCTTCAGGCCCCTAAAGCCTTGTCAGGCTGCTGCAGGTCCTAGCAGGCCGCAGGGAGCACTTTAAGAAGACAACATAGAACAGTGACCAGTCCTGAGTGATTTTTTTTTTTTTTTTTTGTATTAGCTTGGGTGCCACTATTCTGAACACCTGATCTGCTGACATTAATCTGTGCAACATCTTTGTTAGGTAGTTACTGTCACTTCTCCGGGTTATAAGTCATCTCTGGAATCCAGCAAAGAGAAGTCAAATGATTTGCCCAAGGTAACAAATAGGTGGAGAAGCGGGCTTTGGAATTCTGGCCTGCCCAGTCCTTTCTCTTGTCACAGGCACAAGAAAGTACTACTGGGAAGGTTCCCCACCTCTCTTTGCCAGCTGTGCCTAGCTCCATTAGCAGGTCCCCGATGAGGTGGGGGCTGAGGGTGCTGACTGGACTGGTTTGCAGTGGTCAGTCTTTTGACCCTGAAGTGCAGTAAGAGACCAGACAGAGGAGCAACAGGAGGTGGTGTCTGACAGTGGATCTCCTTTTTCAGTCCTGAACCTCAAGTTCGCTCACCTTCTAGGAAAGGGCAACCAGCGTCATCCTGACCGCACAGGGGGCGCGTTTACGCAGCCGGAATGTATACGTTTAAGGACCGAAAGGTCGATTCTGGGGCTCAGGCAGCAAATTTAAGAGGTTCAGCCGAGCGGAGGCTGTAGGGAAGATGGAGCGGAGTGCTCTGTGCCTGCAGAAACAGCAGTAGTATCTACACCGCCACGAAGCACAGCCGGGATAGCGGGCTGGAGCAGAGCCAGGCCGCGCAGGCCGCAGGGCGGGGCGGGGCGGGATCTGGCCACACCCCCAGCTCAATTTTTCTCTCCCGCCCTTAGCGCGAGTCACGTGGGCGTGGGCGCGTGGGCGGGGCGGTCCCTTGGGAGGAGGCTGGCTGAAGGCCCCGGGCCTCTACAGCTCCGGACCCTGCGAGAGAAGGAATGGAGGGGTGGAGGATTGGGGGGAGGGGGAGTGGAAAAAGGCATGTGGGTGGGGCCTGTCGTGGGGGCGGGGCCTGTTGCTAGGGCTGGCGCAGGAAACTGGGCTCAGGGGCCCGGCCTGCTGGCTGTGGGCTCTGGCTGCTTGTTTACTCCTGGCGGGGGAGCAGTAACCCGGTGTTGGAAGCGGGGGGTAGGCGGGAGAGCGAGCGCGAAAACGTGGCCCGGAGTGCGGGCTGAGGGAGCGGAGCGGGCTGGGGGCCGGAGCTGCGGTGGGCCTGGAAAGGAGCTGGATGATCGGCGCAGCGCTGTCTTCAAGCAAGTTCCTAGTTGCTGCACAGCTCCTCGCCTGTGCGCCTTCCACCCTGCACACACACAGTACTGTGGTTGGTAAAGGGTGCATGCACACCGTTTTTTAGGCCCTTAAATTCTTGGATCCTTTAGGGTAGGACTGTGGAGCGGTTTTTCTAGTGTTGCTGCCGTAGAGGTGGACCCCCGCTGCGTGCTTGTTCCTAAGTGGGTCTCTGCCACTTTTTTTTAAATCCAGGAACTGATTCATTTGCTCGTCCTCACATGCTTGCATCTGGCCACAGACACACAAATAAGCCCTTCGGGGATTGTTCTAGTCAGTTCAATCTCTCGAACTTGGTTTTTCTAATTCATAGGATGAGCCAGAGGGTTGCTCACACAACCTAAAGTGCTCCACAAATGGATTCGCAAAAATTAGCGAACCCAGGGCAATACCTTCCTCCATTGAGTTTCCATTCATCTGAAAAATACAAAGCACGGAGAAACTCTAGTATACACGTCATTTGATACTATATCCAGTCATTTGTTACTGTATCCATTACTACGGGGTAACCGTTGTATATCTGAGAACTTGAAGCACATAAAGACACTAGTCAGTCAGAAGTCACAAACATAAAGAAGCAAGGGAACAGGAGGCCTTTGACACCCCCCCCCAAAAAAAAGCGCTGACCGTATTTTATGAGGATGTTTTTCTGTCAGTGTCTCTGATTTGGAACATCACTCCTCTATTCCCTGGGGTTAGTTATTAAAGATGTATCATTATCTTAAATTGTGTGTGTGCTTGCATGTGGGTATATGTGAGTGCAGGTTCCCGTGATGACCAGAGGTGCTGGATCTCCTGAAGCTGGAGTTTTAGGCTGTCTGCCCATTGTGGATTCAGGGAACTGAACTCCAGTCTTCTGGAAGAGCAGCAAGCCAGCCCTCTTTGGCCCTCAGCCAGCTCTCCCTGTGGTTTCATTTGGCTTCAAGATCTTAGACTCCTACCCTTTCTAGGATCAGTGGTCCAGAGGGTGGGGCATTTTATCACCAAAGTCAATTACAGTCTTTCCCGTGACCAACAAGAGGTAGTTAGGCTAGAAGAGGCTGTTTTCTGCTAGAGTTGCTAAGCTGAAATGTCAGAGTTGTGAGTTGCCAACAAACTGTGTTCCCAAGTATATGAAGGAAGTCCTTTGGGGAGAAGGGAGGCTCTTTTGAGGTAAGAAAAATAAACGAAACTCCTAAGATAGAGCAAACAGATATGGGAACTTTAGAAATTAAATCATTACAAATAGGTTTAAGCTTGGGTGCACAAAGGCCCTGGCACTATGGCCTGAAGTGTTTCTAGATTTCTCAGTTAAGCCAACAAGTCTTTTTTTTTTTTTTTTTTTTTTTTTTTTTTTGCTTAAGCAAGCATAAACCGAGTTCCTCTTACTTATCTCTAAAAAGAAGTCTGACTAATAAGTTTGGCACGGAGTTTATTTTTCCCTCCTAGAATAATGGAAGTTGGGTGCTGGCCACAACTATCACTTCTTAAGTGTTCTACTTCCCGTAATGAGTCATGCCAAGTGTGTGTGTCCCATGGATGTGGGTTAGACAGCAAGTCCAATTCTTCAGGAAGTACTACTGCAATTGCAAACAGGACACACTTAGACAAGCACAAATGAAGAGTTAGACAGATAATACTTAACCTTGGGATACGGTAATTGTCTGAATCATGAATAGACTATAGACGGAGATTCTAGCTTTTTAAAAATTTATGTATTTTTAAAGACCTTGCTAAATAGATCAGGCTGACCTGGAATGCACGATCTTCTGCCTCAGCCTCCACACCTTGCTAAGACTGCTAAGGCCATGTTTATTTATTTATTATATTTATCTTATTTTACTGGCACAGCCTCTCATGAATCTCAGTTGACCTTGAACTGGATTCATGGTCAAGGGCGATGGCCTGCTTCCATCTCCCAAGTACATTACAGGTGAGCACCATCATACTTGGTTATGTAGTGCTGGAGATCATTCAGGGTCTCACAGATGCTAAGCAAGTTCTCTTCAGAGCTGTTTCCACTCTAAGGTTTGTGAGATGAGATTACTTGATTCTTAGTGGTATGAAAGGGGAGGGGGGAGGGGAGGAGGGAGAGAAGGAAAGAGGGAGGAAGTCTGATAACAATTATTGGTTAAAACTGAAGGATAGATAGGAGCAGGAACATTTGCAATCACTAAATCTTAGACACCAAGGGTCCCTGTCATTCTCCTTCCTGAATAGTTCCAGTGATGAAGAACTGAACGGGTCACCAAGGACAAGGGTGTAGGTGATCCACAAAAATCATGGATATATGTAGTCATCCATAAAGCACATGGGTAGACAGTCTTTTTGCATTTTGGTCGGGAATGGCCATTCTGAGGGGAAAGTGGGTTGTGTGTACTCCTTGGAAACACATCAGGGATATGGGCATGGAAGTTTAAAAAGGAAAATAAAGCTGAAATGAAGTGGCTAGTGATGACTAGTACTTGTGGCTCCTACAAAAGACAGTTTCCAGTTGTTTCCAGTACTTATATGTAGGTTCATAACCTCGGTTCCAGAGGATCTGACACATGTGGTACACAGACACACATACGGGCAAAATGGTCATACACATAAAATAAAATAAAGAAATCTAAAGTTAGTGAATCCATTTAAACACTTGAGATGGCTAAAATACTAGGTGCTGTCTACTCCTTGACTCCTCTGGGGGAGGAGCCTCTCTACCTAGTGAGAACAGGCTGCTAGGTCCTCTGCAGAGCTTGTCTGCAGCAGTCGGTTGTCCCAGGAGAAGAGAGAGAAAAACAAGGCTGAGGGCAGCAGGAAAGGGGAGAAAGAGAAGCAGAGAGAAACGGCAGATGTGGGAGTTTAATTCTGATGAGAGGAATTTGGAAAGACAAGTTTTAGAAACGTGTGTTGCGCAATAGAATTCCTCCTTGGCTTCTTCCCTTCACAGTCAACAGAGGGGCTGGTGCTTATGTGGTGGAGTGCCTACCTGATAGGCACTAAGCCCCGGGTTCCAGCTCTGGGACCACATAAGCCAGGTATGCTGGTGCATGTCTGTAACCCCAGCATTCTGGAAAGTGAAGGCAGGAGGAACAGAAGTTCAAGGCCATCAACCTTGGTTACATAGAGAACTGAAGGGCAACTGTGACAATGCATGAGACTTTGTATGACAAAGTGGGTTTACTGAGGAAAGGTGGCAAGATGGATCACCAAACAGAAGTACTTGCCCAGAAAGCCTGAAAACCTGAGGATAATCCTGGGACTCCATGGTGGAAGAAGAAAACTGATTTGTGAGAGTAGTTTTCTCACCTGTACACTCATGTGGTTGCATCCTGAATAGGCATGTGTGAGAGAACACACACACACACACACACACACACACACACACACAAACAAATAAAAGAAATTTAAAAAGAAAATGCAGTAACATTACACAAAGAAAGCCTTATATATTTTTTTTGAGCCAATCAACCAGAACAGATCAAACAGAAAGAAATGTCAGATTCCTAAATATGTCAACTGTTGGGGCAGTAGTGACATTTTCAGTCACTACTGAAAATGATGAGGTAAGTCATAATTGGTAAATCATGATTATTTTTGCCAGCTCATAGTAAGTCCTTATAGACCTCTTTTGCTTTCCCAGTGTCTACTCTTGGAAATGTATCTGGTTTTATTGTGCATTTTAATCTGAATCCACTGGGGAACTGGGCAGTTTGCTTTTGTGTCTTGGCACGAATCAGTCCTTTGACTCAGAAACTCTTGTAAGAGAAACTCACAAGAAATAGTCCAATGGAGTCAGACTCATCATAATGGTGGAAAAAACAAAACAAAACAAAACAAAACAAAAACAAAAAACAAAGAATAGTGAAGTGCTCTTAACTGTTGAGCCTCTCTCCAGCTCTGGAAGTCGATGTTTTCTGTGCCTGGAGAACTGAGCTGTGAAGTGATCCCATAACCAAGGCAACTCTTATAAAGGAAACATTTAACTGAGGCTTGCTTACAGTTCAGAGGTTCAGTCCATTATTATCATCATGGCAGGAAGCATGGCAGTATGCAGGCAGATATGGTGTTGGAGAAGGAGCTGAGAATTCTATATGTTGATACCAAACAGCGGAAGGAGAATATTGAGCATATTTAAGACCTCAAAGCCCACCTACACAGTGACACACTTCCTCCTACAAGGCCACACCTCTTAATAGCACCACTCCCAGTGAGCCAAGCATTTAAACACATGAGTCTATGGCATCGATACCTGTTCAAACCACCACATTCCACTCCCTGGCTCCCATAGGCTTGTAGCCATAACATATTGCAAAATGCATTTAGTCCAACTTCAAAAGTCTCCGTAGTCTATCATAGTCTCAACAATCTTTAAATGTCCAAAGCGCAAAGTCTCTTCTGACATTCATGCAACCTTTTAACTGTAATCTCCTAAAAAAGAAATCAAAATAAAAAAGCAGATCATATACTTCCAACATATATATATATATATTACCATTCTAAAATATAGGGAAGGGAGCACAGTGAAGAAATGCTGGAGCAAAGCAAGACTGAAAACCAGCTGGGCAAACTCTAAATTCTGCATCTCCATGTCTGATGTCAAAGTGCTCTTCAGAGCTCCAACTCCTTTCAGCTTTGTTGACTGCAATACACTTCTTTCTCTTAAGCTGGTTCAATTCCCAGTTAGCAGCATTCCTTGACAGGTATCCCAAGACTACGGCATCTTCAACATCTTGAGGTCTCCAAGGCAAGCCTGGCTTCAACTTCACTGCCTCACACAAGAGCCTCCCTGGGACTCTATGAAGAGATACCCCTTGACACATGCCTGGCCTCAGCAATGTTCCTTAGTTGCAGAGGGAGATTCTATAACCTATTTCTTCTGTTCTTGACTCTAAATCCAGAACCACATGGCCAAAGCTGCCAAATTCTGCTGTTTGTTGGGGCTAAAACTTGGCCTTCTTGTTCAATTACATCTTCATCAGCTTTCTGTTTTCAATGGTTTCCTTCACTGCCTAAGCTTGGCCTGTCTGGAACTTACTCTGTAGACCAGGCTGGCCTTGAACTCAGAGATCTGCATGACTCTGTCTCCTGAGTGCTGAGATTAAAGGCCTGGACCTAAGCTTTTTAATTCCTTTTCACAAGATGGAAGTTTAGCTAGGTGGGATCTTGCTCTGATGTCACTACTCCCTTAATTCCATTTAATAGCTTTAATTTGTATATCTCCTTGAACACAGTATTTAGCTCCCTTTCACTTCCTGGTGCTCCTTTAGTCCTTGAGCCATACGTTGTTTTTTCTTTGCTCAGCTTATTCCTTTCAATCAAACTGTTCTTCATAAGAGTGAACCACAGGATAGAATCTATACTAGGGTGCTTTGAGATGTCTTTTGCCAGTGCAATTAATCTAAATATCTTTACCTTAGCCTCAGGCAGACTCTTTAGATAAGAGCAAAAATCAGCCACTTTCTTCACCAAGATATCACAAGAATAATCTCTAGGCAACATGCTAAAGTTCTTTTCTTCTGAAACCCCCGTAGCCAGGCCCCCATAGTTCAAGTCATTCTCAGTACCACTATCTTCCATGTTCCTATTAGGATGGCCTACTAAGCCCCAGTAAAAGCACTTCACTGCTTTCCTAATCTAAAGTTTCCAAATCCACATTCCTCCAAACAAAATCATGGTCAGGCCTATGACAGCAATACCTCAGTCTCTGGTACCAACTTCTATTTTAGAGTTTCCATTGCTGTGAAGAGACACCATGACTATAGGTTTGAATAGGGCCATACCTATTCACACCACCCCACATACCAAGATGCATAGAAGACATTAATAACTTGAAGTTACCAAGTAGTGGTTTGCTTGTTGGAAATGGGCTAGCTGATGCCAAAATAAATGATAATAGTCATTTCCCCAGCTTTTAGTATTTGTTGTAAACTTGTTGGCTAAGTGAGCATCAGAGGTTGCCTTTGGGTGACTAGTTTTGGTCATGAGGCAAGCCATAGGAGCTACAGTGGGAAATACAAGAGGGGTGACACGGTAGAACTATCTGAAGTGGGCTAAAGTCCTCACCCCTACCTGAAGTGCTAAAGGAGAGAATGCTTTGCTACTGGACATTTCTCTTGTTTCCCAGGAGGCACTGAAGCAGTCCATTGCGCTGTGAGAGAGGACAGGTGGGATTTGGTAAATCAGCAGTTTATAAGTGGGAACACTGTGAGATGGGCCATGCCTGAGACAAGCTTTGGAAAATCAGAGTACTCCCAGGTGGATAATACAAATGGGTAACTGAATAGGACTTTAATAATTCATAGGGTCTCTATCACAGTGAATTAAAAGGTTTACTAAAGCAGGATATCGTCTGGTGTCTAATGAATTGCAACTTGAGAGAATCAATGTGGTGATAAATATCAAGGTCAAGAGGTTATCAAGGTTAAGACTTAGAGTTCTGGGAAAGTGTTTGACTCTCAAAAACAAACAGGCTAGAGAGATGGTGTAGTGGTTAAGAGTGCTTATTTCTTTTCCAGAGGACCTGAGTTTAGTTCTCAACACCTACATCGGGCAGCTCACAACCACCAGTAACTCATGCTCTAGTGGATCTTCTGCCCTCTTCTGGCCTCTGGTGGTACTGCACACATGCACTAACACACACACACACACACACACACACACACACCACATAATAAAAAATAAAATATTTAAACAAACAGTCCTAAAGTAGGACCCAGTTTTGTTTTTTTTTTAACTTAAACATTGAGTTTAAACATAGGCACCATTGTCTAAAACTTAGATTCTCCTTCAAATGTAACTTGTCAAGATTAAATAACTTATGGAAAAAAGTTTCTTCCCTTTTTGTAGATCAGGATACATTTTTTTATTTGAGGTTTACTATGGTCAAATTGGAAACCCAGCTCTAGCACACCAGGTTTGGGGGACAAGCTGCTTTCAAAAGTAATGTAGCCACCTTAAAAACAAAACGAAGCAAGACAAAACGAAACAACTAATTTTGTATGTGTGTTCCCATAGGTACCTTTATGCTCATGTTAGTGGAAGTCAGAGGACAATCTGCGGGAGTCATTTTTCTTATTTCCCATTATTTGGGTTCCAGGGATTAAACTCAAGGTCACCAGGCTTGACACAGATACCTTCACTTGCTAAATCATCTTGGCCTACACATCTTGTTTTATGTTGTGACACCTTTCACAGCTCTGACGTTTTTCCCTTGTGGGTGGGAAAGGCTGCCCCAGGCCTTATTAAGGATCTTCTATGAGAAGAGCTTTCTTTCAGGGGATCATAACAGAGGAGACCTCAATTCCCCCTATCAGGAAGCACACACATGGGATTGAGTTGAATTAGTTTTTGTCATGTGTCATTTGCCTATATCTGGGAGGCTACAGAGTGACAGCCATGAACACAGCCAGAAGGCAGTGTGGAAATCTTGCTGTTGGTCTTCTACACCTCCATAGGGAATTGATGTATCTGGGAGCTACAGTCCTTGCACCTTCAAAGTTGTCCTGTTCTGGATCTTATCATTCTGCTTCAAGCCCTGAGATAAACATACTTTTCATCTCTGTTTTCTGCCTTTACTAGAAAGCAGGCAGCATTGTCCAGAATGAATTTTCTGTTTCATAGAAACCACAGAAACTTAAAATGATAAAGCCTTCCTGGGCCCACATATCCTCTTATACTCACAGCCTTTAGGGTTTGGGTTCTTTTTTTCTTTTTCTCCTTCGCTGAGCCTGGATTCTTGCCGAGTTCTAGTTGAAGAGACTAGGAGAGGAAGTAGGCATAGAGTTGAGCATTTGTGCACTAGAGTGCCTCCCACTGTCTACATGTGTGGGAGTTTGTCCGAGTGAAAGTGACATTGTACAGATTTACCCCGGGGACTTCAGGGATACCCTTGAGTTTTGAACAGCCTTACAACCTGTCAATCCTCTAGCATGGAATGCAAAGCCCATTTCCTCCAGAAAAGCCTTAAGACAAGTAGATCAGAGAGCACCACCATTGGCCCCAAGGCGAGTTTGCAAACCACTCTCTTTACAACTTCTGACTCTTGCAGTCCTTAGGGTGAAAAATGCTCAGGGTAGGTGCTTTCCCCTCCCCCCTTTTGTCCACTAAGATACATGATGACTTTTCTCAACCAGAGAAAAGCACCCAAAATGCTACAAGTGCAAAAATAGCATATTATTCTTTCCATCTGAAACTCACAACCTGGCTCTGAGAGGACCACAGAGGAAGCCGTGTTTAGAAGTATATACCGAAGAGGCATTAGTGGCTCTTGCTTTGACTAAAAAAGAAACTAAGCCCAAACATCGGAGCTCATAGATGTCTTGATGGCCTGTTTTAGAGAAACTAAATTCTGGAGGGGGTTTAAGAAATTAAAGTTGTGGTTGACTCATGAGTACCCCCCAAACGCCCTCTTTTCATTTTCATGTGTGTGCATGTGCATGTGAAGTATGCATGTGGATATGCACATTTGCATGTGTTTTGGTACATGTGTGCACATTCATACACAAGCAGACATGTGTATGGAGACCCAAGGTTGAAGTTCGGTTGGATCAGAAATTATCCCCCATCTCTCTTCCACTTTGCTCATTGAAGCAAGGTCACTCAATCAATCCCAGAGCTTGCGGATATGGCTAGGATTGCTATCTTGCTCTGGGAAATCCCCTGATGCCAGCTTCACAGTCTGGGATTACAAGCAGGCTACCAATTCTTTTTTGTTTTGTTTTGTTTTGTTTTTGTTTTTTCGAGACAGGGTTTCTTTGTGTAGCCCTGGCTGTCCTGGAACTCACTCTGTAGACCAGGCTGGCCTTGAATTCAGAAATCCACCTGTCTCTGCCTCCCAAGTGCTGGGATTAAAGGCATGCGCCACCACTGCCCGGCCAGGCTACCAATTCTATATGGCATTTACATGGGTGCTGGGGATCCAAACTTTAGCCTGCGAACTTGCAAAGCTAATGCTTTTACCACTGAACCATCTCTTTAGCCCATGAGGACCTTCATGATTGACTAATCAGACCCTTGGTTTCTGATTACTTACTGAATATCTACTATATGCTAACCACTGCCTTAGAAAGCCAACAATACAGCACAAATAAAGTCCTTGTTATTGTTGAGCTTGTAGCCATGCAGCTGGTGACAGATTGTCAGGTGGTAATGAGAGCTAAGACTATCAAATACCTCGGGATAAAGGGGATGAGATGGATGGTGAGGGGTGCAGTTTTAGATACGCTGGGAGGAAAATGTCTTGTGTTTGAGCAGAGATGTAGTTAAATACTAGGCTTGTAGAGGAAGATCATTCTAGATTCTAAATAAGCAGTCTCAGAGAGGCCAAGGTGGGGGCTGGTTTGAGAAAGAGCATGGGGCCGATGTCACTGGGTAGGCCGGAACTGCATGGCCTAAGACCGCATGGCTTGTGTAGGGAGTGGATGGAGCCCTTGGAGGTTTTGATTGGAAGAGTGACGTGGTCCAAATGGTCCTTGTGTTTGCAAGGGTGTTGTGTAGACTGCAGAGAAGCAACAGAGACAGGAGTGAGGCAGGGCTCCATTACAGAAGTCCAGGTAGGAGAGACAGTGGTTGGTTCTGGGAAGCTGTGCTGGAAAAAGGTATTAGGCAGCTGGAGCCAACAGATTTTTTTTTTTTAAATGTCTTACAGAGTTTGAAATAGGAAGGAAGGAAGGAAGGAAGGAAGGAAGGACATGAGATAAAGATGTTCTAAGGATGTGTGCTTGTTTCCAGAGACTAGAAGAATGTTGTCATTTACTGAGGTGGGAGGGAGCAGATTTGTCGAGAGCCACCAGAAGTCTGATTCTGGACATGGAACCCCTGAGGTCTAAGAAACAACCAAATTGGGATGTCAAGCAAGAATTGGTGATAAGAGCTTGGAGTTGGCTAGGAGGTGGTAGCACATACCTTTAAGCCCAACACTTGGGAGGCAGAGGCAGGCGGATCTCTAGGTGTTTGAGGCCAGCCTGGTCTACAGAGTGATTGCCAGGACAGCAAGGGCTACACAGAGAAACCCTGTCTTGAAAACAACAACAACAACAACAACAACAACAACAACAACAACAGGGGTTTGGGGTTCAGAAAACCAAGTGATAGAAAGTCTTACCTGGTGGTAGAGTCTAAAGATCCAGTTCACACAGGAAGCTTCATTCCACTCTAAATAAATGGCTGAGCGCTTCTCTAGAGCCCTGGAGCACGCAGAGCACTTAGAGCTTTGGACTGAGGAGCGTCTTAACCATAGAACACTGCTCCTCTTCCCTAGTGCGATCAGCAATCCATTCAGCAACAAATGTTTAAGGCGCTGTGCAGGACATTGCCTAGATCATGGACAATGAGACTGACCTGTAAATGTTTAGTCTTGTAGGAGATTAATATGAAAGACTGGAGATTTCAGCATAGTGAGGAGGCAGTAGATTGAGGGTGCTCTGACCACGGGAGAGGCACCTCATCCTGCTTTGGAGGCTGTCTTAGTTAGGATTTTACTGGTGAGAACAGACACCATGTCCAAGGCAACTCTTATAAGGACAACATTGAATTGGGGCTGGCTTACAGTTTCAGAGGTTCAGTCCATTATTATCAAGATGGGAACATGGCAGCATCCAGGTAGGCATGGTGCAGGAGGAGCTGAGAGTTCTACATCTTCAGCTGAAGGCTGCTAGCAGAATACTGGCTTCCAGGCACCTAGGACTGGGTATTAAAGCCCACACCCATAGTGACACACCTACCCCAACAAGGCCACATCTGCTAGTAGTGTCACTCCCTGGCACCATCACAGAGGCCAAAGAAAGCATGTCAGAGAACTTGCTCCCCAAGTGTTCCTGCTTAGGGATAAGCAGGGAGAGCCATGTAGACCAGTGAGTGTGAACGAGGTGGTTTAAGCAGAGAACACAGCAAATGACAAAGGAAGACATGCATTCTAATGAGCAGCTGAGCCTGTCTGGAGTGCAGCATGAATGGGGTGCACAGAAGCAGAGAGGGAGGCAGGTGGTGGCTCACCAGGAGGGGTTCTATGGGTGGTACTGGACCTGTATTAGAAGGGCTTCAAGCAGCCTCTGGGAAGCCTTAGGCAGAGCTAAGAGGTTAAGGGAAGGATAGATTGGAGAAGCCAAGCCTGTAAGCAGTAGAATCTGAGAAGAGCGGTCATTTTAGGCTCATAGTACCCAAATATGACCTATACGTGTGTCTGTACAACATTAGGTAGGGGAGGGGACAAAGACCTGGATCTGCTCTGCTTAATCTCAGCTGATAGGAGATAGTCTTCAAAGGGTTGGATACTTGAATGGAAGGGAGGCAGAAGGTGCCAGCACTTTTGTAGAGAGCCAGGTTGTGGGAAAAAGGAAGGTCAATAGGCCAAAGATGAGACAGCCTCCAGGAAGTGCAAGCCCTTTAACATGGGGAAGCAGACATAACAGGACTACAGGCCCCAAATGTCAGTCTTTGCAAGCACAGTTGGCTTAGCATGCACTGTGCTGTGTGTATTCAGGGCGAGGGCCTGGCTTCCAAGGGAACGTGCTTCATACTGAGTGTCTGTGTTGAGACCAGGCATCTATGATGGGACATTCTAAGTTGGGGCTAAAGTGAGGAACTCTGGGATGTACACTGTAGCAGGAAAAGGGGATTTGCATCTAACATATGCTGGGAGAAGACATATGTCCCTGAACAGTCTGTGATTCCAAGAAGAGATTTCAACCAGAACAAGCCATGGGCTCTGTTTCTATTCAGAGTATGGCTCACTTTGTACACAGTGGGGCATATGTTTTGTCAACTAAGCGAGCATTTCAGTTTTATCAAGACTCAGTCATTTTAGGAAGTGTATGTTTGTTTAAAACTTTAAATGAAGGGTTGGAGAGATGGCTCAGTAGTTAAGAGCATTGACTATTCTTCCAGAGGTCCTGAGTTCAAATCCCAGCAACCACATGGTGGCTCACAACCATCTATAATGGGGGTCTGAAGCACTCTTCTGGCATGCAGTTGTACAGGCAGATAGAGCACTCATACATAAAATAAATAAATCAATCTTTCTAAAAAATTTAAATGAGATAATTTAAGAAAAATAAATTCAGCAGGGTGTTGGTAGCACACACCTTTAATCCCAGCACTTAGGGTGCCGAGGAAGGTCAATCTCTGAGTTCTAGGCCAGCCTGGTCTACAGAGTGAGTTCCAGGACATCCAGCACTACATAGATAAATTTTGTCTTGAAAATAAATAAATAAATCATGAGTAAATAAATATAAAAATTTAAAAAAAAGAAAAAAAAAAAGAAAAATGAATTTAGGCTGGGGATTTAGGTCAGTGGTAGAATGCTTGTCCAGCAGGCACAAAACCTTAGGTTTAATCTCCAGTACTGCAAAAATAAATTAGTAAATAATAAATATCAGTAATGGTGGCACATAGTTGTAATCCTAGCCCTCACAATGCAGAGGCAGGTGGATTTCTGTGAGTTCAAGGGTGGGTGGGGCCATGTCTTAAAAAAAAGCAAATAAATAAATAAATAAATAAAAAGAAAAAATTGGGCTGGAGACGTAGTTCAGTGGTAGATTACCCAGTATGCATGCATGAAGCCCTGGGTTTGGTTCTCAATTAAACATAAATGGGTGTTGGTGCCTGCCTGTGACCTCTGTCCTTGGGAAGTAGAAGAACCCTTACCTACCTAAAAAGCTCAATGTAGGCTTAAAATGCTAAAGACCCTATCTCAGAAAACACAGCTGCTCATACCCCAGCTGGCGACCTATTCTGTGAGTGCAACTTTCCTTTAGCTCACAAGTGCTTCTGGAGCCCTGGGTTTTACTATGAAGTCTCATTTCCCTTTCTTCTCAGACACCCTAGTCCCTGGGCTGCAATGAACAATTACATGTTTTGTTTTCTGTATTGTATTGCTCCTCAATTATGAGTGAGCAGCAGTCTGCTCTCGAGGAGTTCAAGTGTTCCTTGGGGCAGGGACTATATTGCAAACTTCAGGGCGATCAAGAGAGACTTGAGAGAGGTGAATATACAGAAGCATTTGAGTATATCTGGGAACAGGATCAGAAAGCCATGCATGGACTGCATATGTTCCTTTAATATTAAAGTATATGATTCTAATCCACATTTTCATGTTTAGGGAAGGTTTGTGTATTAAATAAAGTCATCGATGCGATTCCCCACAACACTTTATTCTTAGCTCGAAACAGAACTCTTTCCTGAGGTTAAGAATTAAAAGGGAGAAGCAGTCTTGGGTGAATTACACCCTGGGCAGGATTTTCCTAGAGCAAGTACAGCAGGCATTTTAGACTTGTTAATGCATCCATGTGGGCTGTATTGTACACAGCAGGATATTGGCAACATCCTTGGCCTTTAGCAGCTTAGATGCCAGTGGGGGATACTCCCACCCAATAAAAATACCTCCAGATATTTTAAGGCCAAATTAATATTATTAGGGACAAAAATCACTCCTAGCTGTGAATTACCTCCTGTAGGAATTTTGATTCCAGTTGGATAATTTTATTTCAATAAATAGTTGAGGGCAGGAAAAAGGACATACTATTCTTTAAAAACTTATTTATTTATTTATTGGTTTTTCAAGACAGGGTTTCTTTGTACAGCCCTGGCTGTCCTGGAACTCACTCTGTAGACCAGGCTGGCCTCGAACTCAGAAACCCACCTGCCTCTGCCTCTCAAGTGCTGGGATTAAAGGCGTGCGCCACCACTGTTCAGCCTACTCTGGTTTGTTTTATCGATCAAGAAGCTGATGTTTAGGATTGAACCTGCTGAAGTTGCCAGTGCTAACTCAGCGCTTAAAATGGGATGTGATTCCCCAAACTTTGCTAACACTCCACTGCCTCCTAGAAACACAGGGAGTCCAAAATTGGAGGTGAATTGCAACTTCAAAATATTTTAAAACTTTTTTTTTTTTTGAGAAGGGAAGGGCTATTACTCTTTTACTCATTAAATTTGATTACACACACACACACACACACACACACACACACACATTCGAGTACGCCCCTCTCCACTGTCCTTGGCCTTATCTAGAAAAAACACAAAACTACACAATGGAACAGCTTCGATTCTCCCTGTTACAAATTATCCAAAAGCCAGAGCCTAACGGTGCCAAAAAGCACCGGTATTGTTTACACAAGGGTTGAAGGCTAATAGTTAACTTTCTCCCATTTAATTCCAGAAACAGTAAACATCGCTTCGCGTTACAACTACAAACGAATAAATGTCATAAAACGGGGAAGAACACACTCTGTCCAAAGCGAAATGGAAAGGTTGGGTTTTCAGGCGCTTCCGCCCTCTCTCGCCGCCTCCCGCTACTCGGCCTCGGGTCCCTGTCGCCCTAGCCAAGCTCCTGTCCCTGGCGCCTAGAGCTTCTGGCTTCCTTTCCCGCCCTGGGGCGCGCTGGAAAAACAACAGCCAGAAACTTTGGCTGGGTTTGCAGTTCAGTTGGGGAAAAAAAAGCAAAAAAAAAAAAAAAAAAAAGGGGGGGGGGGGTAGCAGATACGCTAGTTCGGTTCCGGGTGGTGCTGAACGTTCAGATTTCGGGGTGGGGGCTGGGGAAGTGGGTCATAACTCGGTCAGGTTCAAGTGCGCATGTGTGAGAGTCGCTCCAGCACTTATTGAGCGCCCACTGTGTACAGCCAAGCAGGGTTTGTGGAGTGCGCGCGCGCGTCCGGGGCTGGGGGCGCGCGAGCCGTGCGCGCGCGTGGCCGGGGGTGTGTCCCCGCGTCTGGCTGGCTCGCGGGCCGACTGGCTGCGAGCGGATCGGCGCGCTCCCTTCCCGGGCGGGGGAATCCGGGCCGGGTTGTGGCCGCGGCCGCGTACGTGAGCGCAGTGTCCCGGAGAGGGAGGGTAGGCCGGCCAGGTGGGCGCGAAGGCGGCGGCGCGGGAGGCGGCGCAGTGCAGGGGCCGCGCCGGTGGCGGGCAGGGCCGCGGCCGCTGCAGAGAGCCAAGCTGTCCGGGCCAGTGGCCGGCCGAGGTGAGCTGTGCGCGGGACCTCGCAGGGGTTGCAGCCCGGGATTGGGGCCGACAGCCGGGGGTAGGTGGGGGACCCATGAGGCTCGCGCGGCCCGCGCGGGACCAGGGCTGCTGCGGCGCTGGCGGGGTGACTGGGTGGGGGTGGCCGCTTGCCCTCTCACCCGTCGCCTTGTTTATGTCGCGGGTCCTACGGATCTCCCTCCCAACTTTGAGCGGTGGCCGGGAGTAGCCTCGCGGGGCCACACTGACCTGTTAACCTGCTCCCTTTCCGGCTGGGCCGTCAGCCCTGCGCTCCGCGCGCCCCTGCCCTCTCCAGATCCAGAAAGCGCGGTGCTGCGGGACTGGCCTCGCGACACACCCTCTCCCAACCCCCTTCTTTCGGCCCCCTTCGCCGCCCCCTTGGCTCTAAGCCTTCCGGGCTCACCCCGGGTCCCTCCCTGGCCATGGCACTGTGGGCCTCTGGAGTGGCTGATGGGGGCCTGGAAAGGGAGTTTGTCATGGGCAAACAATTCCAAGGCTTCCTGCCTAGGAGTTAAGGCTCTGCGCCTTCACTCTAGGGCCCACTTGGAGATCTAAAGAGACCCACCTGCCAGCAATCCTGCGCGAGCCCTGTTTTCCATCCCTCCCTTTCCTGTGGTTCTGGAGGACTTCCACCAGGCATGGGTTCCCATGATGCCAGGCCATGGCACAGGGGCTATCTGTAGTTCTTCACTGCTTACTGCACACTCCCTTAACAGAAAGGTGTAAAGTGGAGCAGTTTGTTTCAAAGTGAGCAATCAACAGGTATTGTAGCCTGGGAACATTCTCCTAAGGGGGTGTGCAAATAGAGGTTCTTACTTTGGAAGGGTGAAACACAAGGAAATTGGTTAACCCACAGGTACCTCTGAGAAGCCACTCTGTCTCTTCCCACTGCCAAGCTGTCTGGATGATGTTTAGCGACATGTGAAAAGTCTAAGGTCTCTGAAAGCTACAAGACTAGAGAGAAATGATTTGAGAGCTCAAATTTAAATTAACATGCTGTGGCTGCAAAGTAAATGTACACATCGAGGCAACAGGAGGCATGGTAGTTAAAGGCGGGGAAGGGAACGCAGCACTCAGTTTGAAATAATTTTCACCTGTGGACAACTTCCTGGCAAGACTCAAAGTCAAAAGCTTGCAAAAGGATGTCCAGAGACTTGCTTGTCTCCGAAGACACATAGATAATTCCCTCCAGGGCTTATAATCCCTTGGAGGACATAGAAAGACTTGAGCATGTGAAATAAGACTCCAGATGGGGCACAGTTAGTTGTCAAAATGCCAGGTGCAGAACTGGGTGCTGTTGGAGGTCACAGGGAGGGAGCTACGGACTGGGATTACCAGGCCTGTGCTGTGTCCTTGAAAGATGAGATTTATGAAAATGGGATACACAAAGGGGATGAATATGGGTTTCTCTAGAGACCAGGAGATGGCCTTGGCCCTCCTGGAATGTTTCCTGAAGAGAGAGAGAGAGAGAGAGAGAGAGACAGACAGACAGACACAGAGACAGAGACAGACACACAGTGACTGAGATTGTGAAAATCCTAGAAATTCAGACAGGAATTAGACTTTTGTCCAGCGTGTACTGGGGAGACATTAGGCTAGGGGGTGAGGTAACAATGGTAAAAAAGGTTTGAATCTGATGTTAGGAGACAGATCAGTAAGTAGCCTGTTGCGCTTTTGGAGTGCTGTGGGTTTGGACTTGGTTTTACTGGAAGACACTGCTTTTGAAATAATCTGTTGACAGGGGCAGGGTGAAGGGAAGAAGTGAATGGGAATTAATTCCTGGAGGAAGCTGATCACACACCAGGGCCTGGAGCTGCTGTATTGGACTGGGACATGTGTGTTTTGTAGAGAAGATAATTGCCACTTGGGCTCTAGAGAAGTCTCTTGTGTTTGCCAGGTTATCCAGATGTAGGTGCTAGTAACTGTGGCTGTGACAGGTGGGATCCCTGGAGCGGAGTGTATGGAGACCTGTCAGTGCATCCGTCCGGGAACTCAGGGAGCAAGCTGGGAGTTGTCTTGGTCATAGGAGCAGCAGAGAATTCATGCGGGACTGAGGGTCTGACCCTCAGGGCTTCTGTTTTGACCTCCTTTCACTGGACACTGTCTGGATTTGGCCCTGGAGGTGGCGGAGCAATGTCGGGGGAGAGGGCTTTTAGGAAAATAAGGCCATTTATTGTAAGCAAGGGGTTGGGGGTGGAGGGAAGTGGAGTGGGCTTTGCTGGAGGAGAATGTTATTAGGCTCTGCTGCGTGCTGAACTTTACTCTTTACAGAGATGTTAAGTTAAGTCTCCTGCGCTGTTTGTGCAGGGGGAGGGATGAATAGCAAGACAACCTAAAGGAGGAATTTAGGACCTTTTGCGGGCCTGGCTTATCCCAGCCCCATCCAGTTACCCCTTCCCAGGATTCTGGTGGAAGGGAGCCGGCACTCTTTTTAATTTTTTTTTCCCTGTGCTCTGGATTCTGCTCTCTTTTTTTGCAAGAGTGACTTAGGGTGATTTGCTGAACAAATTCCCCAAGCCTCAGCTTGCAACATCTGAATTTGAAGGATGATTGCAAAAGGTTGTGGAGTGAGCTGGGATCTTCCTTTCAGCTGCTTATTTCTCTGAGTGGCAGAATCAGTGAACTGAGGGGAAGAGGGGCTTGAGGGAAGGGGACCTGAGGCCGTAAGGGTCTATCCTTCTTACCTTCCCCTTTCTTCCTTCCTCTCATTTTCTTTTCCCTTGTCTTCCTCCCTTCTTTCTTCTCTTCCCTCCCCATTCGTTTCCCTTTCCTCTTCTTCCTTCCTTTTCCTTCCTCTCTCTGTTACCCAGGAGCCTTGAATTCACAGCACTCCTCCTGCCTTGGCAGGCCTGAGCCCTCACAGGCATTTTTTCCTTACAGTGACGAGTTGTACAGAACAGACAGAAGTTGAATTCTTTGGCTCATTGCAGGGCAGTGTTTGTATGCAGTTGTGCCCATGACCTAAGGTAAGAAAGAAAGTTGAGGGCTGACAAGATGGCTCAATGGGCAGTGGAGCTTGCCATTGAGCCTGATAATTCACATGGTGGACAGAGAAAACAACTCCTGCAAGTGCAGGCGCAGACGTGCTTGAGCGCGCGCACACACACACACTCACTCACTCATAATCTCTTTCTAAATGTTAGATAATGAGAGGAAATTTACATCATGACTTTATATACCTAATCGTATATGTAAAAATCTATTTCAGTTTGTGAAGTCTTACCTCTTTTCTTGGTGCAAACTTGGACTTGTTTATTGTCTGTTCTGTTGTTTTTCACCAAAAAAACAAAACAAAACAAAACAATTCTATTGTTTCCCTCCAAGTTGATCCAACCACTCTCTAGTGGATGATAATCCACTCCCAGTTTGAAATGCAGTGGGAGACTTTTCACATTCTTGAACTATTTATGAAGCGGCCTTCGTGCAGAGCTCCGCCTCCCAGGTCTGAAGGTAGCTGAAGGCCCAACTGAGAGGTGGGGGTTATGGTCTAGTTAGAGAGATGGAATATATCCTGGAGAAGGGGCAAAGCCGAGTGTTAAATGCCAAGATGAGAAATTAGTGTTTGAAAGGGCTATAGATGTGGGCAGAGGAGGGCGGGGCAGCCCAGGGGTGTGTGCTGATGGGCCTGGGAATAACCAAATCTGAGAGGAAGTTTGGGGCATCTCGGGGCTTTGTGGGAAAGATACATAGTGACTGAGGGCTGGGGCTAGGCATGTATACCGTGGTTGTGTGTGAGAGGGAACAGATTTTTGTGAAAGGGGAGGACTAGAAAGGTGGTTTAGGGGATGTATAGGGTAGGGATTGTGCATGTGTGGCAGGTCAGGTGACTTATAGGTTTCACTATGTATCTCTGGCTAGCCTGTAGACCAGGGTGGTCTCCCACTCACAGAGATCCCCCTGCCTCTGCCTCCAGAGTGCTGGGATTAAAGGTGAGCATCACCACCCTTGAGCACCACAGTTTTGAAAAAGTTGAGAGCAGTCCAGAAAGACCTCTGGATTTGAGGCTTTGAGGAGTCAAACATGGCAGCTTTCTCAAGTTGAGGGATGTGTGCCTGCTGAGTACAAAAGACAGGGGACCTTTATAGTCCCCTGTTGGCATAGTCTCAGTGTTTTCCAGTGCTTTGAATTGAGCGGTCTTTGCATTCTTTGCATATATAGGCATTTGGCTTTGAGACCTCAGGTTTCAAGACCTTAAACATCAAGGCAGGGAGCCTGGGATCTATGTCATGAGCTCTGGCTGGCCACTGGAAGATTCCGTAAGGGCATGACATGGAATCTGCTGGGATATTTTCGTGCAGTGAATTTGTGTTATGCAAACCAGAGGCTGTTGTTCCTGAGGAGGATGGAGCCTGGAGATATTTAAAATGATCAGAGCTGTATTTTTTTAGATTTATTTTTATGTGTGAGTGTTTTGTCTGTCTGTCTGTTTATATACCACATGTATAGTGTGCATGACAGCCAGGAGAAGATGTTGGATTTCCTAGAATGGAGTTAGGACTGTGAATCTCTATATGGCTCCTGGAACTAGAACCTGGGTAAGTTTCTGTAAGAGCAGAAAGTGTCCTTAACCATTGAGCCATCTTTCTAGCCCTAGAATGTGTGTGTTCTCTCTCTCTCTTCCTTTTTGTTTATTTTTGAGACAGGGTTTCTTTTTCTGTGTAGCTCTGGCTGTGCTGGAACCAGATCTATAGAACATGCTGGCCTTGAATTCATAGAAATCTGCCTGTCTTTGCCACCCGAAGTGTTGGGACCAAAGGTGTTCATCATCACTACCTGACCAGAATGGTCAAACTTCACTGGATAAATCAGGGTGACATTTGTTTCTAGGGGTGCCAGGGTCTCACTAGCATCTTCACTGTAGGTTTCTGGCTTGCATGCTTTGGTGACTCCAGGCATATCATTTAAGGGTGATGATAACCTGGTGAGATGTTGAGTCAGGACTGTCAAATGCCGTGAGGCAGTGGCTTCTCAGGACCTGTGGCTCTGTGAGACAGTACTAAGGGAGGAGTAAGAAGGGCCAAGCCATCCCTCTCTGATTTCTTTACCCCTGAGATGGCTCCAGGATTCAGGGAGGCCACTGAACAGCTGGTTCAAATCTAGGTGGTAATGGAAATGACTCCAGAAAAACTAGTCTGATTTGGTGACCAGCTGAAGTGAATAAATTGAGGTTTTTGGAGTCTAGAACATTCTAGTGTACTCTGAAGAATCCATAGTCACCTGTGATTCAGATGTGTTCCCACATGAGCTACAGTGAGAGGGCCTGGCAGGTAGTCACCCCATGCTTGTTTTTGTATAGATAGGATAAAATTCAATTATTTAAAAAATATTGTTTTGATAGCATAAAAAACAGTGAAGTTGGAAGCTAGATTTGGTGGCTCATAGTCCTAGCACTTAGGAGGGGAGGTAGGATTGTAAGTTTGAGGCCAGCCTAAGCTACATAACTTTGGGGGAAACTTTTCTTTGAAGTTTAACTATATTCTGGTTTTTTTTCTCTCTCTCTCTCTTTTTTTTTTTCTTTTTTAAATGTGTTTGTAGGATGCAGGACTAGCCAGAAGTCAGCTGAGTCCTATCAAACTAAATCCATTTCCTGTTTTATATGATGACTGAGGGTTAGCAGCTATATTACATTTTGACTTTAGTAAACTTTTTTTTAAAAAACTACTTTCATTTTGTAAAATCAGCTTATAATGTGTTAGATACCATTGTGCTCTTTTGAGCAAGGAGTGGCTTGCTAATTTTGTGGCTCCCCTTCCCCCATCTCCTCAGCCCCTACTACACCCATCCTCCCTTTGTGTCTTCTGAGACCCTGAGATTATGCTCCTCTTTCATGGACCATGTGCCCTCTTGCGTCCACTTCTCCATCTTTCCTCACTCCCCAATATTGCTGTCTCTGAGCTCTTTTCTAGATGTTTACACTCAATTCGTAAAGTATTTAACACCTCTTCCCCCAGACAGGGTTTCTCTGTGTAGGCCGGGCTGTCCTGGAACTCACTTTGTAGTCATGCTGGCCTTGAACTCACAGAGCTCTGTCTGCTTGTCTCCCGAGTGCTGGGACCAAAGGTGTGTGCACCACCCAGGTGTATTCAACACTTAAAACACACACACACACACGTTCATATTAAATCAGAGGTGGTTAAGTGTGGTGGGCTGTGTGGTGTTATTAATTTAATTTGACTAATCACATGCAGGAACTTAATTATTGGCACTGAGTCAGCCTCGAAGGAGGTCTGAAAGCAAAAGTTGTGTGATGCTGCTGTTGATTGGCTCAGCATTTTCCCGGTGTTGGGAGTGTCAATGTTTATCCAGTTTAAGTGTCACAGAAGTGGAAGGGTTTGCTTATTTTACAGTAAACCAAGGTTCAGAGTCATCGAGAACGAGGAGCATGAGTTAGAAAGAAATTCAGTAATGAATGAAATGTCTAGGGTGACTTGAAACATTTGAATATAGAGGTAAAGACACTTGCTCCAACGCAGCAAGTATGGCCTCTGAACTCATGTAAAGGTGGAAGGTCCTCTGACCTCCATACACAGGCCACCGCCCACATGCGTGACCCACCATCATGCACATAGGTATAGTACTACTTAAAAATTCAAACAAAATCGAGCTTTAATGTTGCGGGATGTTTATGCATTCCCCTCAGAAGTTCCTCTTCTGAGACCATATCCAGAATGTAGATGTTTTACACAGAGATTACCCAGAAATTGGAGACTATATACTGAAAAGCGATGTCATTATGTAGCCCGAGATGGCCTCAGGTTCTTACCAGCCCTCCTGCCTCCACGTCCTAAGTGGTAGGATTACAGGCATGTGTAACTGTAAATGAGTTCTGGTGGATGCATTTTATGATGGAATACTACAAGGTTAGGAAAAGTAGTATTTAGGAATTGTTTAAAGAATAACGGAGACAATGTTTCTGCCCAAGGGTTCATTTATTAGATGAGCGCAAACGTTTAGTAAAAAGCAGTGGCAGAGAATAGAGGACATGACATGTGCTCTTGACACTAATATAACATACGCCTCTAAAGCTGAGGGCTTTCAGGCCTCTAACTGCAGAGTCTGAGTGAGCAGATCGCAGTTCAGCACGTAGAAGGGTTTCCGGTTGGCAGGCTGTCCAACACTAGACATGACTGTCTGTGCGGGAGTGAGCCTCCCATTGTTGGGTGCATTCAAGCTGGATCTAAGCTGTCGATCAGGGATGTTTAGAAAACAAGGAAATGAAGGTGCTCTCTAGAGCCTGTTTCAGTTTTCAGTGACTCTGTGACTTGTCACAGCCGAGCAATGACGTGGAATGATGGCTGTACCTCTTGAATCAATATCACGACATAGACAGTTTCTACTCTGTTTTTTTTTCAGTACCGGGGTTGGAACCTAGACCTCACACAAAGACAAGCACAGGGTTCATATCCCAGCCTGGTTTAAGCTTTTTTGAGATGGTTTGGGACTTGTTCTGTGATTGTTAAAATTGAATTCTGTCCTCAAGAGAGGTAAGGAAGTGGGAGAGACGGCAGATCATAATGAACACTCTGCTCTGTTAAGGTTTTTTTTTTTTTATTTTTAAGTATGTGTAGTGTGTGTGTATGATTACATGTATGTGGGCATGTGTGTGTGTGAGAGAGCGTATGTATGTAGAGGCCAGACATGGCCATCTGGTGTCTCTTCTCAGATCTTTTCCATGTTAGCTAGTTATTGAGACAGGGTCTGTTACAGGCCATAGAGCTCACTGACTCTGTCTGGCTAGTCTAGCTCATGAGTTTGTAGTAGGGATCCTCTGTCTCTACCTCCTGAGAGCTAGAATTACAAGTGCCAGCAAGTTTGCTTAGATTTTATGGGGGTCTGAACCCCTGTCCTCAAGTTCTTTATCCACTGAGCTGTCTCCTCAACCTTTGGGGGTTTTTTTGGAGACAAGATCTCACTGTGTAGCTTTGGCTAGCATGGCGCTCTCTATGTAGACTAGACTGGTCTTGAACTCACAGAGATTCACCTGTCTTTGCCTCCCAAGGGCTGGGATTAAAGCCATGGGCCACCATACCTGGCCTCCTCCTTTTCTTTTTGAGACAACTTCTCACATAGCACGGGCTGGACTCATACTGGCTGTGTTCTTTCCTCGGTCTTACAGGTCTGAGCCACACCACCCACTCCAGATGTTTATGGTGATGTTTGCTGTTGTGGGTACTACTTAGACAGCCTTGCACCAGGCTAATCCCAGCTCCTAAGAGACTGTATTGGTTGAGTTTATCTTCCAGGACTGTCACAAGCTGATTTCTGTCTCCATGTGATTGACACTATTTTGGCATTTGAAAAACCATCATTTGACAGGAAGTGCTCTGTTCATATGGGTAAGGTAATTCGGGAGCCCGGCAACTCAAGGAGTGCCACTTGAGATGCGTGTAAAATGATTATGAAGAATTTGGTTGTGTAGAACTGAAACAAGATATTTGTACACTTGTTTGTTTTTGACACAGGGTCTTAGTGTGTGTTTTTGATGGTCTTGAACTTATGACCCTCCTGTGTCTGTCTTCTGAGTTCTAGGATTACAGGCATAGAATGAGTGCTGAGCCTGGCTGAGATTATAGATGTGGATGGTTAAGTCTGGCCGTTGCTCACGTGGGATGATGGACCAGCTCTCCTTTATTTCCATGTTGCTTTTGCTTTACATGGTGTCTGTACTTGTTTAGATGCTGGAAATTGGTTCTTTGGTCCACATGTTGTGGTTATGGAGAAGTTAGACTAACATGTAATTCTTTGTGTGTGATATTGAGGATGGAACCTAAGGCCTTATACCTGCTAGATAAGGACTGTACCAGTAAGCCACATCTGTAGTCCTAGTGTGTGTGTGTCTATGTGTGTGCCTGTTTCTCTGTGTGCGTGTGCGTGTGTGTGTGTGTGTGTGTGTAGGGCATAGGGCAACCTCAGGTGTTGTCCAGTTTTGTTTTTGTTTTGGAACAGGGTCTCACTGGCCTGGAACTTGCCGGAGATCTCCTGTCCACAAGTGCAGTATGCCTAGCATTTATTTATTTATTTACTTATTTATTTATCATGGATTTTGGGGCTCAAACTCAGATCCTGCCCTATACCCCCAGCCCTTTCAGTTCTTCCTTTGTTGGAGACAGAGTATTGTAGTACTGTGTATCCCGGACTGGCTCTGAACACTCCATCTTCCCGCTTCAGTTTCTCAAATGCTGGGATTATAGGAAGAGATGGCCACATCCAGATACTTTTTCTTTCTTTTTTTTAAATTAAAAAAGCAAACTGGGAAGAATCAGCAGTTCTCAGTTTTATTTTGTTCTCTGAGTACTGGGAAGTCATAAAACTTGGTTAAAAACAGCCAGTCAGTGGCTAAATGTAGGCAGTAATAAAACTGCCCCTTTCTCCTCCCCCTCTCTCTTTTCTGAGGCAAGGTTTTTCTGTGTAGCCTTGGCCATCCTGAAACTCATAGACCAGGGTGGCCTTGAACTCTCACAAGAGAGAGTTCTGCCTCTCCTTCCCAAGTGCTAAGATTAAAGGCATTTGCCACTACCGCTGTGTTTTTTTTTTTTTTAAGCTTTATTTATTTTAATGTGTATGAGATTTGCCTGAGTGTATGTCTGTGCTCCATGTGTGTATCTCATGCCTGAGGTAGCCAGAAGAGAGCATCAGAGCCCATTGTGCTGGAGTTAATAGGATAGTTTTGAGCCACTATGTGCTGGGAACCTGAGTTTTGGAAGATCCGTAAGTGCTTGTAACCACCAAGCCATCTCTCTAGCCCCTTGTCATCTATGTATATGTAGCTGTCACTATGCTATGCATGTGCCTTACATGGTATAGCAGAGGTTTCTAGTGTCCTTTAAAATAGTTCAGGATTCTGTGGCTTAGCTGTGTTTGAGATTTTATTTATCTTTTTAAAAAGAGTGGGCCTTTCCACAGAGCTCTGTCTGTCCTGAAACTCACAATGTAGACCAGGCTGGCCTCAAGTTCAGAGATCCATTTAACTCTGCCTCTTGAGTGGGGTTAAAGGAGAGAACTACTACTCCTAGCTGAGGGTTTTTTTTTTTAAAGATATAATAAGTACAATGAAATTTCAGATTTTTGTGTTCTTTAATTAGTTTTGACAGAAACTGTGTGTGTGTGTGTGTGTGTGTGTGTGTGTGTAAATAACACTGTCTAGGGCTGAGGCTGTTATCACTGGGGTGTGATTTCCTAGCCTACATCAGGCCCTGGGTTGGATCCTTCTGTACAATAGTCAGTTTCCTGTATAACTAGGTGGCCCCAGTAATGCTGTGGTGTTTTTCTTATGCGTTGTTTAGGTTCTTCCTCTTTAGTAGCCCAAGGGATCTAGATGGATTCTCAGCTGGAAGAGTTGAAGGAAGCATGATGGGGCAGGAACTGTCTTACTGTTGTGTGCGTGCCGTGTGCATGCCTGTGTGCCTAGGGTTTGTCTTAGCTTGTTGATTTGGAGCCCTGCAGTATGGGTTAGAACTGGAATGGCTCCAAGGAGGTCCCTTTGGATTACCAAAGTCCCCATGACATACCCACCTCCCCCCAACTGACATAAAATTTAACCATCTGCAGAGTTTCCACAGAGTTAACTTGAGTTGTGCTTGGGAGATTGAAATAAGATCCGTGTTGCAAAACGAGCTGCTGGCTTGAAGCACACACAGTCTGTGCACTGCTGAGCTTGCAGCCTTCTGGCAGGCAGGGGCCAGATTCCAGTGGAAATCACTCTTAACTAAACACATTATTAAAATGTATTGAGCAAGGTCTCAGACTCTTCTTTAAAAAACATTAAATGAGTGAGAGGTCTATTGCATAAATAATATATAGACATACTCTCTATAGGGGAAGAAAAATACAGACTTTAAGCAGGCAAAAAGAAAAAAGGTTTTCTTGACAACCACTTCTAATCCTAGTTCTCCCCCCACCCCACCCCAGAGGTTAACCACTGTCCTAGGGTTGTTGATATTCTTCAGATGCTTTGCATACTTAGGGCTGGGCCTCTAGGACTTATGAGTCAAGCACACTATATACTGCATGTGGTATATACCTCACCGGGTAGCTTGTCAGTGTGTGAAGTCGCCTCAATCTTATTTCCTCCGGAGATTTAGAAAGCTGAACAATTGTTTCATTCTTTCCTAACTGATGGACGGACACAGGAGTTACCTCTCATCTTTTTTGTTCCACATACCCTTATAGAAAACATTGTTGCAACCTTTGCAGCATTGGGAGGTTTCTCTTGGGTGGGTTCTGGAGAAGGGGAGTCCTTGGGTAGTAGGGTGAGGATCATACATCCTCATGAAGACAGGGGATAGGGGCCACTTCTGAATTTAGGTTACCGTAGACAGAAGGATGCTTGCATTGTACTCTGAGAGCAGAATTTAGCTAGCACGTGCTAGGTGTGTGTGTTCTCTGGATCTTGCCCGCCATGCCGGCTAAGTACTGGTAGGTGAGAAAGGTTGGTGTTTAAGAAAGGCTCCTTTTGTCGGGCTGCGGTGGCACATGCCTTTAATCCCAGCACTCGGGAGGCAGAGGCAGGCGGATTTCTAAGTTCGAGGCCAACCTGGTCTACAGAGTGAGTTCCAGGACAGCCAGGGCTATACAGAGAGAAACCCTGTCTCAAAACAACAACAACAAACAAACAAACAAAAAAAAGAAGAAAAAAAGAAAGGCCCCTTTGGGCTGAGTAGCTGATACTGGGCCCATGTTCAGAGGACTTTGGAAAGTTGATAGTGCCTGTGAGAAGAAGAGTCACAGGGTGGATGAGCAGTGCAGTGGACCCAGAAAGGGCATTTCTCAGCTTTTCACTCTCATTGTAGGCTTGACTCCCTGTGGGTCTTCTCCTTGAGCTCTTCAGAATACCAAGCATGGTTTCACTGCTCAAGCTGGGGTGGGGCACTGAGAGGTGGTTTTAGTTTTCCGTGAGAGTGTTTAGACCCCTGCCACACAGGTCACTAATGCTTTCTGTTAGAGGAAGAAGCTATGTGTCTTTCTGTATTTGCACTTTCGGCTGTGGATGCCTGCTCTTTGCAGAACTCCTAGATGGCACCAGTGCTAATTAGGTTCCACTGATGGAGCCAAAGTAGTAGTGGAGAGTCACGGCCATGCTCCTGTTCCAAGGCTAGCTGTGTGCTGATATTGACCGATCACCCATACAAAAGGTAGAACCCTGTTTGGTTTGCATGATTTCCTGGGTTTTGCCTTCAGATCCCTTTGCAGGTAGTGAAGACTGCTTGTATTCTGACCCTAGGACACTAAGGTCATTTGTTCAAGCCTAGGAATGCATTCTTGTTCTTGCTTGGGGGGCGGGGGGTTCAGGTGACTTCCCTTCTGTCCTTCTACAGGTGTTTGCAGAGGCTACCTTTTCCTGTTCTTTTAGGATTTGATATCCAGACTAGCACACCCCCTACCTTCCTCCCACTTGGCAAGTTTTCCCAGAGCCCTCTTGGCTTTGACCTTTTCAGCTTGCCCTGTCCACCACATAGCACAGAGCTTTGCAGGTTGTCTCTTTTTCAGGGAAGTGACCATTGTCGCCAGGGTGGATAGTTTTCTAATTTTATAGGGATTATGTCCTTCTTTCCTTCCTTCCTGGTTTTTAAAGATTTGTTATCTTTTTTATTTGTAGTGTGTTGGGCAGGATGACTGTCTTTATAAAAAAGATTTATTTAGGGGGCTGGAGAGATGGTTCAGTGGTTAAAAGCACTGGCTGCTCTTCCAGAGGTCCTGAGTTCAATTCCCAGCACACACATGGCAGCTCACAACTGTCTATATCTCCTGTTCCAGGGGATCTTACACCCTCACACAGGCATACATTCAGTCAAATCACCAATGCATGTAAAAGAAAAATCAATATGTTAAAAAGGAACGATTTATTTGTAGATGTGTGTTTTCCAAGTGTGAGCATGTGTCCATGGAAGCCAGAAGGATTGGATCCTCTGAGGCTGGAAGCTGGAGTTGCAGGCAGCCCTGAGCTGGGAACTGAACTTAGGTCCTCTGGAAGACCAGCAAGCACTCCTATTTGCTGAACTGTCTTTCTGGCCCCCGGATGTCTTTTTGTTTTGTTTTGAGATGGGATCTCTCTGTGTGAGCCAAAGCCATCCTTAAAGTTTCGGTTCTTCCGCTCAGCCTCTCCCACGCTGAGATTACAGGTGTGTGCCCTGTGTAGAATGCCATTTTGCTTTTGGCCTCTGTGCCTACAGTAGGATGGCATTCTGATCCATACGGACGTACATGTCCTAGTCTGGGACTGTTACTGCACTACACTTGCAAGACTTTGGGTTTTTTTTTGGGGGGGGG
Source organism: Rhynchomys soricoides (assembly GCA_019843965.1). Lineage (NCBI taxonomy): Eukaryota > Metazoa > Chordata > Mammalia > Rodentia > Muridae > Rhynchomys > Rhynchomys soricoides. The sequence goes on from JADRCH010000013.1 coordinate 8,013,115, forward strand.
GGTGCCTTCCACTGTTCTTATCAGTGGTAAATTTTGTTTTCTTCTTTTAAATTTTAGTGATTATTTATTGTATGTGTAGGGTGTGGAGAGGACATGTGTGTCATGGTACATTAAGTAGAGGTCAGTGGATGACTCGTAGGAGTTAATCCTCTCCACTGTGTGAGTCCTTAGGTATCAAACTCAGATTGTCTGGCTCACTTGGTGGCAAGTGCCTTTACCTGCTGAGCCACATCACCGACCAGTATTATAATGTAGTGGTTTTTTTCCCTGCTGTAGTGCCACCCTATAGTCTGCCTATAGATTTGACTCTTCACCACTGCCTACAGTTTAATGTCTATTATGTGGCCCCTGTACTTAGGATTTAGGGCTTGTGTATGCTAGCCAAGTACTGTATCACAAATCTGATACAGCCTTACTCAACCCCATCTCTTTTGTTAGAAGTCTCTTTTGGGAAGATGTTATAAGCATGAAGACCTGAGTTTGAATCTCCAGAACACATATAGCAGGTACATACTTTGGTAATCCCAGAACCCACGTACAGTAGGTATGGTGCACACTTCAGTAATCCCAGTGCTTCTCTGGTGAACTGTCAGGGATGACAGGAGAATTCCTCAAGCCTGTGGGCCAGCTACCCTGCAGGACACCAGCAAACAACAAAGTGGAAGGCAAAGACTAACACCCCACACTGTCCTCTGACCTCCGTACATGCCCTGTAGCATATGTACACCAATCAGTGCACAGATGACCACACACATGCGCGCGCACACACACACACACCTCTTTTTTTCACTCTTGTTACTACCCAACTCATTGCTCCATATGATATATTAAACATTTTTTTCTTTCTGATACAAAGATCTCTTTTTTCCTTATTTTTAACTGACCAGCAAATTTATACCTATTTATAGGTGGAGGCAGTGTGTACATGCGTGTCTGACATTTATTGCATAGCTGAGCTCTGTGTTTGACATGCATTTCCTCATTATCTTCTCTCTCAGACCTGGGGAATCAGAATATTTAGGAAGAAGAGCTTTGAGACTGCAAAAAACCAAGGCACCCCCTACGTGTGTTTGTATGTGTGCATGCGTGCTCATGTGTGCCTGCGCATGTGTACATGTGTGCATGTGTGATGTGTGTGTGTGTGCATGTGTATATATGCTTGTGTCTGTCTTTGTGGAGACCAAGGTTGGGAGCATTGATTGCTCTCCAGTGTCTTTATCTAGACAGTCTCACCACTGAACCTAGAGCTATCTGGCTGATAAGTCCCGATAGCCAGTTTACTCTGTGGGATCCTCTGTCTCTGCTTCTAATTGCTGGATTTAGAAGTGGGCTGCCATGTCTGGCTGGCAATTACCTGGGTTCTAGGGATCCAGATTTTGATCCTTACAGTTCTTTACTCATTGGACCATTTCCCCAGGCCTCCAAAGCGTTTTTGAAAAGCAAACAAATAGCCGGGAGGTGGTGGTGCTCACCTTTAGTCCTAGCACTTGGGAGGCAGGAGCAGGAGGCTGTCTTGAGTTTGAGGCTAGCCTAGTCTACAGAGTGATTGCCAGGGCAGCCAGAGCTATGTAGAGAAACCCTGTCTTGAAAAACTCTCTCTCTCTCTCTCTCTCTGTGTGTGTGTGTGTGTGTGCCTGTGTGCGTGTGTATGCCTGAGTATGTGTTTTGCCATTTCACAGATGTAGTAACCAAGACGTAACAAAGAGGCTTTATTATTTTCTTTTTTCCTAGAGGTCACATAGTTGGGCAGTCTGAGCTCATTTGCTGCCCGGGCTGATAGATTGTTCCTTCTCCTCCGGTGGCCCTGCTGTTGGGGGAGCCCCATCCTGGATCACTGCCCCAGGGCCCATTTCCCCTTTCATGTCACAGCCACCAGTGCCACTGTGACCTCACTGTGACTTAAGATCTTTAAGAAGGAGCCTCAAGAGTCATCTCACCTAGGCAGCCTAGCCTGTGCTCACTTGTGCATGACCATCCTGACTGTACTGAGAGTTCAGGACTCTTGGAATCAGATCATCTGAATTCCCAGCTGAGATCTGTCATTTCTGTGTATGTGGTTCTGGAAAATTGCTCAAACTCCCTGGGGCTCAGTTTGCTTATCTGGAAAATGGGGATGACCTGGGCACTTATCTTGTGAATTATCTAGGAGGATTAAATGAAGTACAAGTTGTGAGCTGCACAGCAAGTTATCAGAGCTTGGGTAGTTGATCAGCAAAGCTACTGGACTGGTCCTGAACACAGCCTCTGAAAGACTGTGGTTTGTGTGTCAAGTTTCCTATTCCTTGCTTGTCTGTTTATGTTGTAACCAACCGTTCTAATGAAGTAGACATGAGCAGCTGTGCTCTGGGATCATAGATGTGTGCCTCTACTCTGGGTGAGCCACACACACTTTTTCAAGGCAGGGTTGGAATGAACCATTATCTTCTTCCTCCACTTCGAATTGTCTTCAGGAGCTAGGCCCTGACACAGCTATGTCAGCAGATGGCTAGGGGCTGGGGCTTTGCTCAGTGGTACCCCTGGCCTCAGGTTTCTGGTGAGTCAGTGCTCAAGTGTGTCTTAGCGCCAGTGTGGGCCGGATCTGCTCCACGAGGCTGGCGAGGCCACACCCCGGGGAAATTTGGCAGTCAGCCTTTAACACCCTGGGCAGGGCCCCAAGACAAATGTAGGCACAGGGGAGTGAGCAGGGGAGCAGTACATGGCTGAAGAGAGGTGGCAGGCACTTGGTCATGTGGGAGACAGGCAGGCCCTCACTCTGGCCTCCCCAAATGTCTAAGCTTACATTGAGCACACTCTGAAGACTGAACCCAGGGGGTTTGTTGGCCAGGAGGCCTCTCTCAGCAAGAGGTTGGATTTCTTTTCCCCCATCTTGCTGAAGTCAGCTTGGTTGGGATTTCAGTTAATTAGTGGCTCACCCATGGTAGGCTTCTGGATTCCCTTGAGAGTAAGTAGTTGTATTTCAGGTTCTGGTAGGGGACCCTGGTGCAATGCCAGTTCCTAGATGGCTGCTTGTGGACAGTGGCTGTGCAGAGCTCAGAGTCACTTGCTATGTTATTTACCACGGTCCTCATGGCCATGACAGGAACATGGTCCTTCTGGATCTGGTGCAGTGTGCAGGCATTGGCTCAGTGAGGTGGATGCAGTCTCACCTTCACAGGTGAGGTGCAGACCTGCAGACTTAAAGGTGGTAGTTGTTGGTGGCTTCTGGAGTGGACACTGATTCCTGACAGGTACATAGGTGGTGCCATGATCTCCGCCCTCGCTGTTGAGTGTCTTTGCAGTCACGGCGTCTCTTGTGTGTGTTTGCACTGTTTTTCATTGTTTGTTGTACATCTCACAATCCAGCCTGGTGCCTGAGTTGGCTGGCACCTGAAGCCTGGTTCTCCACTACAGGGAAGGTGCAGTGCTGTTGCATGACCTATTGATTCAGCCAGGAGCATCGCCAGGTACTTTGGCTCTTCCTCCAAGCCTGCTGCTTGTTTGTTTGGCCTTGTCAGGGGATGTGGTAATTCACAGGAGTGACATCTGAACCCTGCAGTCTCCTCTTCTAATGGGTTTGCTGTCAGCAGCCATTCTGTTCATTTGGCATCACCAGGGTCTGAGACCATTCAGATGGTGGCCAAATTCCAAAGGATATTTGCTCTAACCACTTCTTTTTTAAAAAAAAAAAAAAAAAAAAGAATTATATCCTATGCTCTGCTTCCTTCTTCTTGGAGGAAAACATCACCTGTGAGTGTCCTGGGTGCGGCCAACACTAGGTTCCCTTTCTAGTTAAAAACTCATGTCTCTGCTTTATGTTTTGGGGTGTGGATCTTGCTAGCCTGGCTTGTCACTCCTTCAGGTTCTTCTCATAGACCCTCCCAGGTGAAACTCTCTCCTTTCCTCCAGATACCCCTTCTATCCTGAGCCACCCTCCCTATTCCCTAGTTCCTGGAGAAGGGAGAACCAGACCCAGGAGGAGCCAGCAAAGCTGTAAATGCTCCCCGACCCCGTTCCTAGGGTGATCTTGGACAAATAAATGACTTTCTTAAGGGACCTTGCTTTCTCAGCTACAAAACGGGGGGTACTATTTTCCCTCTGATCTTACATTTAAAAATGATCTTACATTCACTTACTGTGTGCCTGTGCATGTACCTGTTGACTTCGGCCAGAAGACAGCCTAGCCTGCAGGAGTTGGTTCTAGGCTTCTACCATGTGAGTCCCAGGGATGGAGTTCAGGTCCTTAGACTTTGTGACAGGCACCTTTGCCCCTGAGCCATCCTCTATGCTTTATTGGGTTACTGGGGTAGGGTAAGGGGTCAGGAATGTACAGTAGCCCCCAAACTGTCTGTTAAATTGAGAGTAGACAGGAACCACCTGAGTGGTTCTCCTTTGCTCCTTGAGCTCCAGCACCAGGCTCCCAAGCTTGCTGTGAAAAGCTACAGAGCTGCCAGCTGCCTGGGGCCTGCCTCTCTGGGGGATACTCTGCTCCTTGTTCCCGCCCCTTGAGACCTGGCTCGGGGAGAATGCCAAGTCAGCACTCCTTTATCTCCCTGGCTCCTCTGGGGAGGAGTTTGAGCCCAGTTTCAGTCAGGTTTAACCACAACATTCCCTCTCTGTTATGTATTTATGTTCTTGTGCTGGTTGGAACAGGGTCTTACTATGTTGCCTATGCTTCCTCTGCTTCAGCCTCCTCAGTACCGAGGGATTGCACCTACATATTGCCTGGTCTGTGTGTGTGTGTGTGTGTGTGTGTGTGTGTATGTGTGTGTGTGTATGTGTGTGTGTGTGTGTGTGTGTGTGTATGTATGTATGTGTGTGTATGTGTTTTCAGAGCTAGGGATTGAACCCAGAGCCTTGGTGCATGCTAGTCAAGTGCTGGCTACCCCCATCCTTTTTACCTTTTTAAACTTTGAAACTGAGTCTCACTAAGTTTCCCAAGCTTACCTTGAGCTTACTGTGTAGCTCAGTCAGGCCTTGAACTTGGGACCCTCTTGCCTCAGCTTCCTGATTAGCTGGGATCACAGCCCTGCCTGCACTACAAGGATTGTCTCTTATGAAAACAGTCGTAGAACTGAGTTTGAGTGCTGTTTAAGACCCTGCCTTGGGCTGGAGAGATGGCTCAGTGGTTAAGGACACTTGTTGCCCTTGCAGAGAACCCTGGTTCAGTTTCAGCCTCCATATGACGGCTCACAACTATCTGAAACGCTGGTAATCTGATGTCATCTGCTGACCTCTGTGGGAGCCAGGCATGGATGTGGTGTACATATAAAACACCCAAATACGTAAAATATGTCAAAAAACAAAACAAAGCAAAACTACTTTACTTTTTCTATAAATGTGTATGAATGTTTTGCCTGTATGCATGTATGTTTACTACAGGTGTGCAGTACCCACAGAGGCCATAAGAGGGCACCAGAACCCTTGGAATTGGGGTTGTGAGCTGGGAATTGAACCTGGGTCCTCTGCAAGAGCAGCGAATACCCTTAACAACAGGGCCATCTCTCCAGCCTTCTGCCTTGCTTTGATGTCTACCTGCATGTCAGGGGAAGCAGCAGGTCTTTTTTAGAACTGTTTTTTGTTTCATTTGCAGTTTTATTTGTTTTATGTGTATGAGTATTCTGCCTGTATCATTTGCATGCAGTGCTCAAGGAGACCAGCAGAGGGTGTCAAATCCTCTAGAACTGGAGTTATGGTAGCACATTGCCCTGTGGGTGCTGGGGACTCCACCAGGATCCTCTGCTAGAGCAAGTACTCTTAACTGCCGAGCCATCTTTCCAGGCCCCAAACTATTCTTGAATCTGGGCCCTGGGAAAACTTGATCCAAATAACAAACCTGGACTGACAAGCAAAGTATGACGGTCTGCAAATGGCTCTGCAGTCCCACTGCTGCAGGTTGAGCATTCCTCAGCAGAGGTGCCTGGGAACAGAGGCATATCAGATACTGCCCCCAACCCCAAATTGGGAATATCTGCAAAAATCCCTATCTGAACCCTGAGTCATTTGTTTCGTAGTCACATACCTTAAACATAATTTTACCTATTTCTCTTTCACTGTGCGTGTATGTGTGCATGTGTGTAGGTATGTATGGATGCTTACATGTGTGTATGTGCCATGTGTATAACTGGTGGCCTCTGAGGCCAGAAGAGGGTGTTGGATCTCCTGGATCATTGGTTTCGAGCTGCCATGTGGGTGCTAGGATCGGAGTGAAGCAGGGACGGCACTTCCTGCCAACGGTCTCTGGAGCTCCTTGCATGTTATTTTTAACATGCCCAAGTTTTCACATGTAGTCATGTGTGGAATTTTCAACGTTGTTGTGGCACCATGCAAGAGCTCTCATGGCTGTGGTTGAGGTTTTCAGAGGAGAGCCCTCCCTGGGTGCTAGGCGCTATGCTGAGCATTGTCTTGTTTGATAGTCAAGCCAGCAGGACAGTTAGGAACAAAGGGTGCTGTGTTTCTGAAAGGGCTGGGGGGAGGAGGTAAGTGGGGGTGGGGTGGGGCGGAGCGGGGGCGGGGAGCGTGTTGCCGGGAGAGCTGTGAACTCCTTCCTTTCCCTCTGCCGCACAGCACCACCTCTGTCACCCTGTTGAATGTGGGCCTTGAGACCCACAGGCGTATTTGCTGATCAGGCTCATTTGTTATTTGCTGGAAACCAGATCAGATGACCTGCTTCTCTGGCCCATCGCTGGAATATGAAAATGGCTCTGTCATTTGAGACCATTATTCTTCCCTTCTATTATCCTGTTACATCTGTTACAACAGTAAGAGGCTTCGTCCTCCCTTACCGGATGCTGTGGAGAGGGGTCTAGCCCTGGTTCTTGATTGGCTGATTTTATTTAAATTTCACTTTATTTATTAATTTTCTTTAAACCTTCAGAAAAAGACAATATCCTGAGAATTCAAACTTTTACTATCTGGACAGCTGGTTTGAAATTTTAAAAATTACATGTTATTTATTTAAGTTTTGGGTGTGGGTATCCATGTCACAGTACAAGTATCCGGGTCAACAGTTTGCAGGACTTGATTCTTTCTTCCTACTAAGTGTGTCCAGGTGATCAGACTCAGGTTGTCACCCACTCACCAGCCCTAGGCCAGTGGATTTAGAAATACCAAGTAGATCACTAATATATGTTCAGTGCTGTGTATCTCAAGAGTATGGTATGAAAATCTTAAATGTATATGCTCCCATCCTAAAACTGAGACATATGGGCCGGGAGATGGCTAGAAGCGTTCTCTGTATACGTATGAAGAGCTATGCCCAAGTCCCTCCAACCAAGTGAAACAACAGTGTGTTAGCTTGAATCTATCATCCCGGCTCCTACAGCAACATGGGAGGAAAGAGTAGAAGCCTGAGCGCCCCCAGCCCGGTGTACACAGGCAGGTGATGAGAACAGACGCCTGGGGTTGCCCTCTGATCTACACATGTCCCCAGAGTGTGCACACACATGTACACACACCAAAGAACTGGATGGATGGCTTTGGGTTAGGGCCTCACTGGACTTAGTCTTTTTTTTTGGATTTATTGTTATTTCTAATTACGTGTGTGGCTTGGTGTGTGCATGTTAGTGCAGTTGTCCAAAGAGAGAGCAGAAAATGCTGTCAGAGCTCCTGTGAGTGACGTGAGTGCTGGGAATCAAACTTGGGTCTTCTGTAAGAGCAGTTCATACTATGAACTGCCGAGCCGTCTCTCCAGCCTCCTCACTGGGGTTTCTAACTGAAACTAGGTAGGGTTTTCTCCTGTCTCTGGGGAGAAAACACCCAAGTAAGTTAAGTTTTGTTGTTGTTGGGTTTTTTGTTTTGTTTTTCCTTCAAAGGTTTGCGAACCACCAGGTAGCGGGGATGGAATATGTATGACAAATGGTGGCCTTCCAGCCAAAATGGTCATGAATGTATTTGCTCATAATCACTGTTAACACATGGGTGCACACGGCACCTATAAGCTGAGATACTGGCTGGTCATTAGTGGAAAGAGATCCCCATGGAGATCTGCTGAGAACAGGAGACACGGTTTCCTGGTAACCTTCTGTCCTCTGGTTGAATTTAGAACATAACATTGGAAAGCAATTCAAGTTAAAACATTAAAGATTTAGAGGAAAAAAAGAAACCTGGTAGTTCTCCAGTAAAGGATGAGGCCAGCACCCATGATACTAAGTACTAAACACTCAGGCTGCTGGGTATGCGCTGGCTGTGAGATCTGTAAAAATGGGGGTTTATCAGGAGCCTCTTGTCTTCATTTTGACAATCATCAGCAGTTAGTGAACATCAGAGCTTTTGCAGTTAGAAACCTCCCTCCAAACTTCACCCTTCTCAACTCTGACAAAAGTCCCATGGGTTGTGCAATAAACCACTGTCTTCTGACCTGTGTCCTGGAAGTGCCGCTGGGTGATGTCATGGTATGCTGCAATGCCCCTGGGTAGTGAGAGAGAGGCACAGCCATCGTATGCAGCTCTGTTCACTTGCAGACGTGATGCTGTTGTCCGTTGTCCAGTAGCCATCACGTGATGAATGGCAATTTGTGACTCTGGACCATAGAGTTTGTTTTACAGTCCTGTCAGGTTCAGTTACATAATGGAGAGCAGATGCCTACATTAAAGGCCATTAGCACATCAGGATGCATTTGCTGAGGCTGGACATTAACCAAAGCACATAAGCCATCCCTTTCCTATTGATGACGGCATTTGGGACTCCAGATGCCCCTTATGACGTTCTGAGACCTCTTTATGAGTTTATGACCCATCAAGGAATCCTGTAAGTGGAGAACGTAAAACCGGAAAGGCAACATTTAGCTACACGCTGAAATCCAGTCCTTGTTACTTTACAGTATAGGTTTCCTAACTTTGTCCACACAGAAAAAAGTCACATGGCAAATAGAGGCCTGGCTGGTCCGGGTACCATGAGTAGCTCTCAAGAAGCATCCTGGTAGGGGAAGAGGGTCCTGAACGAGGCCAGCTGGAGTGGTGCCTGCATACTAGGAGGAAGGGTGAGATCCTCCATGCCAAATGGCCAGCTAGCACCTACCTCCAAAATAGGTATGACCTTGTTCCTCTGCTCATCTTTCCGGCCAACTTCTGTCGTTATTGCTCCATTACTTCTGAATCCTGAAAGCATAATGTGTGTTTTGAGTGAATTTTTGGAGAAAGTAGCCAGCCTGTGGAAGCAGGCCAGGAGCAGGCGAGTTGCCTATTTGCGCAGATCCCTCTGGCTTCTGGAAGGTACAGGCTTACCAACCAACAGAAGAGCATTCTTTAAAAAGAAGACAGGCTTCCAAAAACATCGTCAGAGTTTGTTGCCCGAACATCTCAGGTTCTTTCTGAAGACTGGGAACCAAGGTTTGGAAACTCTGCCGTCTTAATTTTCAGTACTAGAAACCCCAAACTTCCTGCTCAGCAATCTGGGGGTAGCTCCTGGGTTTCTTTTTGGGGTGGGGTGGGAGGGGGGAGGGCAAGAAAAGGACTGGTGGTTTCTCTGTGTTAGTGCTGCCACCTGTTGTCAGCAAGTGGCATTACACTCTAGCTTTCCTTTGCTCTGTGCTCCTTTTTACCCTGTGCCTGGGATTGAACTCAGGGCCTCTTACACCAGGTACACTCTACACTGAGTCTCACACCCTGTCCTGTGGCTGCAGTTTAAAAGCCATTTTTCTGGAGCACCTTTTTTTAAAAACTGTAGTCACAAAGTTCTATGAGTGTGAAGGCGTCAGCTGCCTAACTTGGGGATTCTGCGTGCCACATCTTTGCTTTGTTTCTTGGGGGTTCCTGGCCAAGCTGCCAGTATATCAGATTACACACTTTGAGCAGAGAACCAGCCCTGCCACTTTGCTCAGTATTTGCCTCATTCACCCCTCCCCTCCCTTCCATTTCCCTTCCTTTCTTTTCCTCCCTACCCACCTTCCTCTTTTTGAGACTGGGTTTCTCTGTGTAGCCTTGGCTGTCCCAGAACTCTTAGACCAGGCTGGCCTCGAACTCAGAACTCCTCCTGCCTCTGCCTCCAGAGAGCTGGGCTCAAAGGTGTCTGCCACCACTGCCAGGCTGCCTCTTTCTTATCATCCTTTAGCTGATATTGTTTTGTTGTGTTCTTTTTTATTATATTTTTTATTATTTAAGACGGTTTTTAAGTTGAAATGTTTTGATCGTATTCTCCAGTCCTTCCAGATCTTCTCCCCTTCCCTACCCACCCAATTTTAAGTTCTTTCTCAAAAACAAAACAAAAACAAACAAGAAACAACACCCCCCCCCCTTGCAGTTATGTTGGTCAGCTACTCCTGAACTCGAGGCCTTCCCCAGGAGTGCTTGACATACACAGTGCCATTCCAGTGGGGAAAACTGACTCCCCTCTCCCAGCAGGCATAAGTGTCAGTTCTGTTGTTAACCTTTACCCTGTGACTAGGTTTTCATTCATTTGTGTGTTTATTGCATGCTGGCACCGGCAGATCGCTGTGAGTTCAAGGCCAGCCTGGTCTGCAAAGCAAGCTCTAGGACAGAGAAACCTTGTGTCAAAGTACCAAACCAAAAAAAAAAAACAAAAAAAAAACCAAAAAAAACCCAAAAGAGTGTAGAGTGCTTCTACAAGCTTTGCTCCTGTTGATTTAGAGGCCTTCTTTTCTTGGTGTCCCTCATCCCCTCTGGCTTACACACTCTCCCTGCCTCTTCTTTTATAGCTATTTTTTCCTGTCATGGTTGCTAGCGGAACTTGCCTGGCTAGTTGGGAAAAGAGGTGAGGGTGGGGGACGGGTGAGGCTGTGATGTGGGACCCAGACAAATCAGCCCTGAGGTACTTTTAGGCCAGGGCAAGACAGTGAAGGCTTACAAAACAACTCAAAGATGTTTGGTGCTAACGAGTGTTTAGGGCTAGGTGATGCAGTTCACTACATATGTTTATTTGTGTGTTTGGAGACCAGAGGACAACTTGCAGGAGTCAGATCCACCACGTGGGTCCTGAGGCTCAAACTCAGGTCATCAGGCTTGGTGGGAAGTGACTTTATCCAGTGAGTTATCTCCGCGACCCTACCAGGATTCTGGTTATGGACTGGAGAAGGGAGGAAGATTGGGGAGGAAGAGAAGGAGAGCAGAGGGAGGAGGAGGAGTGTGCTGGAATACTTTGTTGTTGTTTTGTTTTCTCGAGATAGAGTATCTCTTTATAATATTGGCTGTCCTGGAACTCACTCTGGAGACCACCAGTCTGGTCAAAATCTCAGAGATCCTCCTGCCTCAGTCTCCCAAGTGCTGGGGGGCTAAAGGCATGCATCACCACTGCCTGGCTTTGGGATACCTTTTTGAGATATTTAGCATGTGTACAATTAGTCCAATGGTGTTCTGGGCTGGGGAAGCAGCAACTGGAATCGGACCTCGAAAGCCGTGGTGTTTTAATGTCTACCCCAGCGCCACCACACCTGGAATGTGCCTCATGCACATTTATCTCAATAGACGAATACACCTGGGGCAGCAGAGACTGAGGTATGCTTGGAGACCCAGAGGAGTGGAGAGCCACATGATGGCTGAGGGGGAGGACAGTGTGCTTGGCAGAGGCTGGCTTTCCCTCTTCTGTTTGATGATCTATTATTTTTACTTTCTGCATACAAGTGCTTTGCCTGATGTCTGTCTGTGTCTGTGCTGGTGCTGGCAGAGGCTAGAAGTAGGTCATAGGATTCCCTGGACTGGAGTTACACATGGTTGTGAGCTGCTATGTAGGTGCTAGAACCAGAGGCTTCTTGTAACCACAGAGCCACTTCTCCAGTCCTGGTGGTTTCTAGGAGAAAACAGCACAGTGTGTTTCCAAGGTTGTCTGCAGCTTTGAAGGGAACCCAGCTTGGGAGTCTGTGTGTCTAACAAAAGCCCTCAGGACTGATGTGGCAATGCTGGGTGAAGGACCTCACTAAGGAAGCCATGGTGGCTGTTTTATAGAGCAGTACTTCATCATGTTGGAAAAGGTTTTAATTGGCTGGCATATCAAGCGAAAACAAGCTTACCAAAAAATGATTTTATTTCTATAGAAATAAAACGTGGCCTAGCTGGGTGAAGTGGTCTTACTTAGGGTCTTAGCACTTAGAGGGCATAGGCAGGAGGATTGCCACAAGTCAAGGCCAACTTGACCTGAATAGTAAGTTCCAGGCCAGCCATGGCTACCTAGCAAGACCTTGTCTCAAAACCAAACTGAACCAGCAAACAACAACAGAAGTTGTATGGGCACAGATAGAGAAGTGGGGTGTTAGGAAAGACCTGGGAATGGAGGCTGTCGATGGCCTCCGTTGGTAAAGTACGTGCCTAGCGTGCACAGAGCCCCCAGTTTGGCCTCCAGTACCTCATGGACTGGACGTGCTGGTGAATACTTGAGCAGTAGAATAGGGGGGTCAGAAATCCAAGGTCATCCTCCACTGCATAGGAAATTTCAGCCTGAGCTACATGAAATGGGAGTCTTAAAAACTAGAAAATGGGAGTGGGGGGCACTGGGTGTTTTGGGGAGGCAGGTTCACGAGTGAGGTTTGAATTTATCATTATTTGTAACATATCCTCCTAGGAATAGGAAATATTATCTCTGCATAAAGAAAAGAGAGAGCTGACATGGTGGCCCAACAGGTAAAGCAGCTCGCCACCAAACCTGATGTCCTGAGTATGATCCTTGCAACCTATGTGGTAAAAGAACTGATTCCTGCAAGTTGTTCTTGGACTTTCATGAATGTGCCATGGTGTGTGCTCACTCCCTCTCCCCAGAGGGAGGGAGAGAGAGAGAGAGAGAGAGAGAGACTGACTGACCCACTCATTGCCACTTTTGTTTCAGCAGACCAAGGAGCAGAGAGTATCCAGCATGCTGTCCCGACGCCTTGGTAAGCGCTCCCTCTTGGGAGCCCGGGTGTTGGGACCTAGTGCCCCTGAGGTGCCATCAGGCGCCAGCCTGCCTTTGGAGCCACAGATAGAAGTGCCGGAAGGAGCCACGCCCCTGTCCTCTAAGGATCCTGTGTGCCAGGAGCAGCCCAAGGAGGTCCTCAAAGCTCTGGGTACCTCAGGCCACCCACAGGTGGCCTTTCAGCCTGGACAGAAGGTAGGTTGGGCCCAACACGGACACATACCCTGTCTCTTGAGCCCTGGGACTGGCAGACTAGCAGTACCTGAGTGATAGGCTGGAAGGGCTGTAAACTGGGGCTCTAGGTAGAGAATGAACTTATTTCAGATCAGGGCATCTCCATGATTGTCATGTGGGGGAGAAAATGGCCAAGCATTCTGGGATGCTGAGAACCTCAGATCAAAGCATGGCCTTAACTCAGTAGCTTTTTGGCTGCTTCATTTCACAAATGTAGGCAGCAAGGAGAAGGACCTTAGACTATAGGAGCCAGAGAAGTAGTTTGCAGCAGTTTCAGATGGAGGTGTAGTCCAGATCTAATGAGATTTTGTTTTTCTTACATCCCTTTGCCATGGCTGGGCCCATGGTCACCTAGGCCTGATTTATTACTAGATCCAGATTTTGTTTTGGGAGAGGGAGGTCCTGCCACTGACTTCTCCAGGGTCCATCCACAGAGACTTGGCCTTTGTCTTCCCATGAAGCTTAGTGCCCACTAGACCTCTGTCCTCATGAGATAAGATAGCCTTCTAACTCACTGGTACCCTGATGAGAGAGCCTCCCTCACTTTCTAGTGCATGCTGGGAAGAGATGGGGACTTAGAACTCTCCAGAAGAAAAGCATTGAGCAAGAGATGTTTAAGAGTCCGGAGGCAAGGAGGAGGGTGGGGAACTGAAGAATGAGAATAATTTGAGACCCACAGGAACCCCAGTTGCTGGCCTGCTCACTGTCCTCTAGGGTGGGAAGCATGAAGGCAGCTGCAGGAGGAAGATTTGGTCCCGTGAGGCTTGCCTGAGTACCTGGGAATACCTGCCCTCTCCTTGCCTGATTAGGCTACTTTAGTGGAATGCCCAAGGTGGGGTAGGGTACAGACAGTAGTTAATTTGGCTCAACCTTCCGGAAACTGGAAAGTCCACGAGGAGGATAAAGTCAGGAGAATGAGAGTCTACATTCACCTTTATAACACTTCATACTCTCTGGCTACCCCCTTTCTGGATAACTCTCCTGTTATGACAGGCCATTTGAGAGAGCAGCAGTTCTTGTAACATTCACAAGCAGTCGTCCGCCCTTCCTGACACTGGTCTTGGGGACTAAATGTCTAACATGTAAACACTGGGGATGTCTGCCAGATCTTAGCATCATTAAAGACAAGTGTGTCAAAGCATAGGCTGCTGCAGTCAGAGCCCGATACCCGGAGTGCAGATCTCCCAGGGCTTTGGTGTGGGAACTCTTGAGCGTTGACCACTGGCCATCCTTCTCCTGCAGGTCTGTGTGTGGTATGGGGGTCAGGAGTGCAAGGGCCTGGTGGAGCAGCACAGCTGGGCTGAGGACAAGGTGACTGTCCGGCTGCTGGACCACAAGTTACAGATTTGCTGTAAAGTGGAAGAGGTCTGGCTGGCGGAGCTGCAGGGTACCACACCCCAGGTGCCGGCCTTGGAGCCCAGAGCCCAGGTGCCAGCCTACAGACCCGTGTCTAGGAACATCGATGTTCCGAAGAGGTTTGTAGGAGTGGGGAGGGTTATAGGAATGGGCTGGGACATGGTGTGGGGAATGTGGGGGGGGGTCTTAGGACCTACTTGATGGGATTGGGGAGCTAGGTACAGAAGAGGCATTACCTAGGCTTTTAAGGAAGCCTAGGTAACTTCCTTTTTTCTCCATAACTCTCTTGAGGCGAAATGTATGTGCTTTGGTGAAAGTCTAAACTCAGCTCATAAGTTTTCAGAAGAGACAGGAACAAATGGCTTAAATCTGGTGCCGGTGCTCATTCTCTATAGGGTAGAGAAAATGGTTTTAGCCTTGTGGCCCAAGTAGACTGTCATGACCACTTGTTACCACAGACATAGACCCAAAAGCCTGTAGGCACAGCCGTGCTCCCATCAACAAAAACTAATCAGGGTCCCCAAAGTTTCTGATAATTCAGTATCCTTTGCATATATCATCATCTGCCAAGGTATAAAATGCTTTTGATTCTTAAATAGCATTTAAAAAGGTAGAACTATCTTTTCTTGGCTCAAAACTGAACAAGCAGGCAGCAGGCTGTGTCTGGAGCACAGCTGGTCTGATTCTTCACTTGGGTGCTAAAAACCATTAGGTGAAGAGTGAATATTCTGCTTTAGAGCTTAGGGAGATGATGTCTCCCTGGGCCTCTAGATCCTGATACTCTATGGTTCATCTGTATTGACCTTTTAAGATTTAAAAGGAGAATGAGGGGCCGGGAGATGGCTCAGTAGGTCTAAAGAACTTATTGTGCAGGCCCAACAACTTGAGTTCAATGCCTGAGCCTATGCACAGGTGGAAGGAGGAGCCTACTCCACAGAGCTGTTCTCTGACCTCCACATACGTGCTATGGCATGAGTGCACTGACACACAGCATGTAGTAATAATAATAATAATAGTAATAGTAATAGTAATAATAATTTAAACCGGGAAACTTTGCCAACTGAACTATTTTGCATGCAAGGTATACAAACAGCTAAACTCTATCCCACTTTTGTGTGGTTATGGGAACTGTTGGCAGATCAGGGGGCTTAAAACATGTTTTTTGTTACATTCATTTCTTTATTGTGTATGGGGGGTGTGTGCCTGCTGTAGTGCACATGTGGACGCCAGAGGATAACTTTTATAAGTCAGTTCTCGTCGACTCTGTGGGCACTGTATACTGAACTCAGCCAGTCAGGCTGGGCAGCAAGCACCTTTACCCACTGAGCCATATCACTAGCCCAGCAGACCTAGTGTTTTAAGACCAGAGGAACAGCATTGCTGATCGTGTATCCAGATCAGCAAAACTTGTTTTGCTATTCTGAGGAGGTGAAAACACAAAGATCATGTAAAGTCATGTTTACTGTGTTAATGGCTTTGGTCCGTCTGCTTCAAAGCCAGTTGCACAGTGTAGCAGACCTGGCATATAAAGAATGGGTGAATACAGTCCTTTGACATAGGCAAGCCACTGGTAGCTTATTACATTCTGACTTTCCCCAGATAATTTACATTTCAGACAGTGCTTATTTTTCTTCCAGATCATATAACTGTATGAATTTAGAGGGAAAGAAAAGACATGTACAATTCTATGCAGCCTGTTTAAAGCGTGGAGTTTAACAGCAGGGGATGGTTTCATCTGGTTATTTATTTTATCCTGGTCTGTTTGTTCATTGGCTTATGTAATAGGTTCTGTTGACATTCAGAAGCTAACAGAATGCCGTGTTTATTTTGGCAGAAGGGAGAGAGATCCATTAGTGTAATTGTTTCCTCTTATATTTGAATATAAGACAGGAGAAGGATGTAATTTTAGTGTTTAGATTCCGGTGGGCATCATTTGTTTCCACCTTACCTTCTTGACTCTTCTCTCCTCCAAGTAAAAATGCTCCATTTTCAGTTGCAGGGTTAGAAGGAAGGTTTCGGGGAAGTGGTGCTGACTCAGGTCATTCTGAGCTAATAGAAGCACCACCCGGAACAGACACTCTTCACGGGCCGTTGCCTTAACCATCCACTGAGCTTGTGCTGCTTGATTGGGTGGGGGCTGTGAGGGGGCAGCATCTCAGTGAAAGGCGATCCCACAAAATAAGCGGATGTGGTAGCTTAATCCGTGGGCCCTGTGGACCAGCCAGGCCTGGGAAGTAAGTGTAATTCTCCGCTCGTTTGAATCCAGGAAGTCGGATGCGGTGGAGATGGACGAGATGATGGCCGCCATGGTGCTGACGTCTCTGTCTTGCAGTCCCGTTGTGCAGAGCCCTCCTGGGGCTGAGCCCATCTTCTCTGGTGAGCAAGCGGGGCTGGACTGGTTCCTGGCCAGACAGAGTCTTTCCCAGCTTCTATTGCCAGTGTGAGCTTGGCAGTAGGGCTCTGCAGTCTCTTATGACTACTGATCACCTGAGCAGAAACCTGGTGCTTTGTAACAGTGACTGAACTCAGCACCAAGTCCAGCTGCCCGGCCACTCAAGCGAGTTCTATGGGAACCTGGACCAAGCCAACAGAAATATTTACTTAGTTTAGAAAAGCAGAACGAACTATGCTCTGTGGTCCACTAGTTGCTTCTGATTGTCAGTATTCACTTCTCAGTGCCTAAATCAGCCTCACAAATTCTCAGCGTGGGCTTACAGGCCAAATATCTGAGCTGGTCTCAAATCTGATTGTTTTATACAAACAAGTAGTGTGGGCCAGTGAAATGATTCTGGGTAAAGGTCCTTGCTGCCAAGCCTCACAACCTGTGTTTGGTTCCTGGGACCCACATGGTGGAAGAAAATAACTGAGTTGTCCTTGACTTCCATTTATGCGCTCTCTTTCTCTCTCTCTCTCTTTCTCCTTCTCTCTCTCTCTCTCTCACACACACACGCACAGAGTAATAAAAAGCTCCCAATAGTGATGACCTCTGATTTATAGATGCAAACAAGATTCTTTGGGTTATGACCCCCACAGTCTGTACCCGTGCAGTGCAGTGCTCAAAGAAGGACTGCCGAGTTAGGCTTTTGACAAGACTGCTAGTGACTTAAATTTATTTTAATGGAAATTCCTTATCTGCCAGTCTTAAAAGCTACTTAAACGTTTGTAGGAGGATGTGGAGGATGTTCTAATTCACACTGAGAGGAAAGTGGCCTTTACAAATGTCCTACACAAGTGCTCTAACATGGAAAGCAAATTTTAATTATTCCACCAGAGACCGTTACTGCACTTGGGGACATCTAGTGGTGAATTCCAGCAGTGCAGCTGGCTTTAATGAGCACGAGGAAGACTCTGAGGAGGAATGCCAGATTTTCATGAAATTGAGTCAGCAGATTTAGGAAAGTAGCTGAAGGGGAAAAAAAGTCTGGAGTTCCCTCTTGGGTCCATGTTCACGGGACCATGACCAGTTGATTTGGATGCTTGAGGTCTGTCCTAAGCATTGACTGTTCTGTGTGTAGCTGTGGTAGTTTCTCAGTTTCCAGGAAAAGCAAGTGATGAGAGCTTTGAGACTGAGCAGGGGGATCTGGGGAGGAGGGGTTCTTTACCCAGCATCCTGTTTGGACAATGTCTCCTAGAAGTAAAGAGGACCTGCCTGGGTTGGAAACATGGGGCCTCGGAGTTGGCCCAGCTTGCAGAGCGATCAGTCCTGGTCTCTTAGGGTGTGGCAGTATCTCTTTAAGCCCAGGATCAGGAGACTCTGTATGTCTGGATAGGGAGCTGGGGATGCTGAGAGTTTATGGGTCCCCCCCCCCCCATCTTTCTTGCTGTTTCCATTTATTAGACTTTCTGGTTATCTCATGTTGTCAGTTGACTTGGCATAAACTTTGAAGACAAGGCACAAGAAAGTCTAGACTGAGCCTGAAGCAGCCTTACAGTCCCCATCCATCGATTTAAAAAGTAAAAATCTAGGCTTGGGGTTCCGCTCAATACTAGAATGCTTGCCTAGTAGGAGCAAGGCCCCAGGTTTCATCCTCAGCATTACAAAAGACAAAGAACTAAGTAAAGCAAAAATCAAGGAAAACTAAGCGTGAAAGTCCCACTTGTTTGCATTCTTCCTTCTTAGACATCCGAGTTTGAGGGTCAGGTGGTCATTGTGTGACAGGTGAGACAGGGCCTCCGGTCACGTGGAGATCACCTGGCTGTATGACCCGAGAGTTCTGAGCAGTTTCCTTCCACTCACAGACGGTCATGCACTTGTCCAAGGTGGAATGATTGAAGGGCAGTTTCAGGAAACTCACCAGGAGGGTGTCCCTGTGTTGCTGCCACCGAGTGGACATTCTCAGCCAGGCTGGAACCAGGAAGAGTTCCTTTTTTTAGCACGGACAGCACAGACTAGGTTTTTAGTTGTACTCTTTTTATTAATCCTTGATGGACGGTAGTTGCAGTGTGCGTCTGTGTGGGTCAGTGATGACCCATGTAGCTGTGCCAGAAGATATCCAGCAGGCACCCAAAATTGCCCTCATCTTGTAGCTCAGGAAGTGTATCTTTAATAACTGAAATGTTAATAATATTTTAATTTTATTATCGCGTCTTCGGTTTTTTCCTTTGGTCTTGGGGACAAGTCTGAGTGTTCCTTTACTTCCCTCCCTGTCTGGACAGTTTCCCGTGCAGCCTGCGGTGACCCGTGGAAGGAGAGTGGTGACGTTTCAGACAGTGGCAGCAGCGGGCACTGGAGCGGGAGCAGTGGCAGCTCCACCCCCTCACCCCCCCACCCGCAGGCCAGCCCCAAGTACCTAGGGGATGCCTTTGGGTCTCCCCAAACAGATCATGGCTTTGAGACTGATCCTGACTCCTTCCTGTTAGATGAACCAGCACCACGAAAGAGGAAGGTAGGTGACGGGGAGCATGTGTGGGTGTGAGGGCAGCCATCCCTAGAGGAGTCGGCACCCTAGGTCCCAGGGATTCCTAGTTTTCCTTTGCTGCACTTGTGAAATTCCCAGACAGAGGTGGCTGCTTCCTCTTCCTTTCCAGTTTTTGGGTGTGTATGTTTATGGGTGTGCCTGCACATGGAGGTACCTCACCCCATCTTAGTTGCTGCGACAGGCTCACTCACTGGCCTGGAGCTCACCAAATAGTCTAGGCATGCTTGGTGACCAGTGAGCCCAGGGATCTACTTGCCTCTGCCATGCCTCTTGGTATTACAAGTGTCTGCCACTGGGCCTGCCTTTTTTTTTTTTTTAAAAGGTGGCCAGCCACCAGGTCACTTCTAAGTTCTGTTGTGCATGTTTCTATGCTCTCTGGGAGACCCTTCCTTTGAGTTTTTTCCTTTGGGTGTGGCTGAAATCATCATCAGGTAATGAGAGCAGCTGGGGAGAGGAGTCATACACACCAGTTGTTAAGATTTCTTTTTCCCCTAGAACTCTGTGAAGGTGATGTACAAGTGCCTGTGGCCCAGCTGTGGCAAAGTTCTTCGTTCAATTGTGGGCATCAAACGACACGTCAAAGCCCTCCACCTGGGGTAGGTACAGAGCCCAGTGCCTGTTGCCTAAGGTGCCGTTTAGGCATGCCTCCACCCTGCTCATTCGCCAGGACGTACAGCCCAGAAGGCTTCCAGTAAAGTGGTTTTGCTATAGGTGCTTCCCAGCCCTCCCTGACAACTGTCAGAATGATGCCTTTGCTGGCCAGGGAGATTCTTTGCATCGTGGTCAGTGTTGATGCCATTGCAATAGAGTAAGCTCTGTGTGTCTTTCTGTGCATTTTATGGTTGTATCTTCTTACCTGGAGTAGGAAGCAAGAGGTTTCAGTTCTGGGTAGAAACAGAATAGTTTGGTTTAATCGCTGGTGACATTCTGTGGCTTAAGCAGAGTGGCCGAGTTTTACTTCTGCTGCGGCATGTAGGAGTTAGATCTGTATCAGCTGTAGTACTAACGTAAGGCTCTCATCTCTCACCTCTGTACAGAGCCCTCTGGGCAGCAGCTCTGGCATGAACTGCCCCACAGGCCTTGAGCGCATGCTTTGGACGGTATCCCAAGAGGGCCTGTGTCAGGGCTGGGTCTGTGTGCACACACGTTTGATGTGTGAGCTCTTGTGCAGGGAAGAACAACTCCCGTAGATGAGCGTGTTCTAATCCCTTTTACATCCTCTGAGAGCAGGGCTCCTGGATGTTCTCTTGGGAACCTCCTGTAACTTAATGGGTGGGCACAGGCAGTCAATTCCTCCTTGTAACTTTCTTTCCTCTGGCTTTGAATCAAGGCAGCATGCCCTCAGTGATGGCCAAATGTCTGTTCCACACAGGGACACTGTTGACTCTGATCAGTTCAAGCGGGAGGAAGACTTTTATTACACAGAGATGCAGATGAAAGAAGAATCTGCTGTGGCTGCCCTCCCTACCCCTGGGACACCTACCGGCGAGCCAGTGTCCACCTCCCGGGTGACCAGCCCATCCCTTGCTGCTCTTTCATTGCCTCCAGCCAAAGTCCAGTCGTGTGGCCCAGAACACCCTGGCCTGGAGTCTTCCCTGCCCTCAGTTGCACTCAGCAAGTCAGCTCCTGGCTCCTTCTGGCACATTCAGGCTGACCATGCATACCAGGTATGGAGCATACACACGTGGGGGCTTAGCTTGGGATCTCAGGGGTCACCGGCTGTTAGAGCACAGGCCTCTGAGCACCTTGGTGAAAGACTGAGCCTTTTGGCCAAGTCGCTAATCTCACTTCCACAAGAAGGGAAAGGAAAGATGGATATAGGCAGTTGGTAGACTGCTTGCTTACTGTGCATAGGGCTTTGGGGTTGATCCTCAGCACAGCATAAACCTGGTGTGGGCGCACACACCCACAATCCCAGCACTTAGGGTGCAGACAGGAGGAATGAAAGTTCAGGGTCACCCTCACCTACATAGGGAGTTTAAAGCCAACTCGGGCTACATGTAAACCCTTTCTCAACAACAATAATGAACAGAACAAGAAGGAAGAGAAAGGAATCCTTGGTGACCCTTGGTAGAGATGAAAAGTCTAATCATGTAAGCGGTGTGGATGTGACCTGAGAGCTGTCGCTTTGAAGACTGGTGAGAAGAATTGATGAACTCCTGCAGGGTTCTGAGGTGTTACACTGAATGGTCCCACTTTGAGTACCTACTAGGTGTCAACGTTGGATTAGGTAACCCCCTTAGTTAGACCAGGACATGGCCCCTGCTCTCATGAACTGCATGGTGGAGCTAGGGTTAGCAATGAGTACTAATTATAAGTTCTCAAAGTACCATTTCCTTAGGACGCGGGAAGACAGACATAGGCCCAAGGAAGACCACTCTGTTATGCTTATGGGCCTGGGAAAGTTGTCGTGACGAGGAGGGCAATGTCATTTAAAATGAACCTGATCCTGAATGCTAAGTTCACTGTCCATATGCTGGTTTATAACTCTTTCTGTCTGTACAGTTTGGCTTTAGCAGACCTGACCAGGTTGCAAATTAGTAAATAAAAAGTAGTGCTTCCATCCAGGTGTGCCTGTGCATGCTTGTAATACTGGTGGTACCTGGGCCAGTGGGCAGCTCAGGTTATATTGTAAGGCCAACCTTCACCCCTAAGACCAGTGGTACTTTCAATGAGAAAATAATTCATAAAACAAGCAGACTCTCCCCATTAGAAATATTGGCCACTTAATGTCTGGCTAAGGCTCAGCCTTTGCTGACCCTGTGGCATTTGGTTAATGTGGCTGGTATTGTTACAGATGAATCTAAGCCAGATGTTCCTGCCTGCATCCCCACTCCTGAGTAGTTGCCTGGCAGTTCTCTGCCCTTTTTCAGACTCAGAGGCTTTGGACTTTCTGCTTGAGGCATGTTCTCAGTAGGTGACCCAGCCAAGGAATAATACCCCTAAGGACTGAGTCATGAAGCTAGCATGAAAGCAGTTCCAAAGGGAGGATTACAAAGTAAGATTGGAGCCTCCCAGAAGGCAGGCCATGGCTGTGTTGAAGGGTTAGATGCTTTGAGGCTGCTTGTGGGAAAACCTATCTAGCTGCCCTGGTGTTTTCCAGGCTCTTGATTAGGTGGAGATATGCCTTCTGTTGTAAACGGAAGTTACTGGGACCTGAGGCAGATAGGATATGTCCTTAGTTGAGGCCAGGCTAACGAACTCTTGTCTCTGCAGGCTCTGCCGTCCTTCCAGATCCCTGTCTCCCCCCACATCTACACCAGCATCAGCTGGGCTGCTGCCCCTACCACCACCTCCTCCCTCTCTCCGGTGAGTGTGTACCCCAAAACCCCAAAGCTCTTACATATATCTCCCAAGGCTGGGGGACTGTGTCATTGATACATACCACATGGCTGGTGTTGCCTGTCTCCGCCCCCATACTTGGTGAAGATCACCATGTGTCTTAGTTAGGGTTTCATTGCTGTGAAGAGACACCATGACCAAGGCAACTCTTATATAGGACAACATTTAATTGGGGCTGGCTTACAGGTTCAGAGGTTTAGTCCATTATCATCATGGCAGGAAGCATGGCAGCATCCAGGCAGGCATGGTACTAGAAGAACTGGTAGTTCTACATCTTGATCTAAAGGCAGCCAGGAGAGCATTCCCAGACAGCCAGGAGGAGGGACTCTTCCACACTGGGCTGATCTTGAACATAGGCTCTCAAAGCTCACCCCCACAGTGATGTACTTCCTCCAACAAGGCCACACCTTTTAATAGCACTTCCCATGGGCCAAGCATATTCAAACTACCACACTGTATGTCCTCTATCTGGCTACAGTTCCACTCAGCAGCTAGAAGGATACTCCCAGTGAGGTCAGGGCGGAGCAGTTTCTTGCTTAGAAATGTGCTGGACAAGGCTAGACTCAGTTCCTTTCTCTGTGTGTGTCTGAGTGCTAATTAGAGATCTAATGTCTAGATGAAAGGAAGGGAGAGAATTCAGGGCTGTCAGAAGGGAGAACAGGGAAGATCATAGGAACACACAGAGGCTCGGTGGGCTGGGCCAGAAGTCCAGTCAAGCCACCATGGATTTGTGTACCCTTGACTCTGAACTGAAATAAACTGGAAGTCATTCGAACCACATATGGTGGCTCTACTTTCAAGTGTCTGCCACAGAGAAGTATCACAGACTGCAGAACCTAGCTGACAGAAGGTGTTACTAAGACAATACAGTGCCCTCATTTGTTCCTTGTAACTTCATCTAAGCTGACCCTATCTGCTGAGAATGCCCTTCTAGGGGAGGCTGCATGGTCCCCTGCACCAGCACCTGCTCTGGGGTCCAGCGAAGCATAGCAGGGCCCAGGGAGTTGCCTCTCTGTCCTGAGTGGGTCTCATGCTCACAGATTATGCTTACATTCCCAGGTCCGGAGCCGCTCACTTAGCTTCAGTGAGCCCCAGCAGCCACCACCCACAGTGAAGTCTCACCTGATTGTCACCTCCCCACCCCGTGCTCAGAGCAGCACCAGGTGAGCCCTCTCCTCCTCAGCTTCTGGTTTCTGCCCTCCATCAGCACTGGTAATGTAGACTGTGAATCTACCCAACTGTAGTCCCTCGGGTAAGTCCCCAGATGGAGGCCACGTGGTGGCTTCTCTCCCGCGAGTCTCTGACTGTAGATGACACTCACTCCTGCCAAGAGCTGCCCCTTCCAGCTCTTATGGGTTCCTGTGCTCATGCTAGGTGACCTGGGGGTCACCTCCATTGAGTGACACACCCTCATTTTGTTCCCTGCCAGGAAAGCCCGTGGAGAGGCCAAGAAGTGCCGTAAGGTGTATGGCATCGAGCACCGGGACCAGTGGTGCACAGCCTGCCGGTGGAAGAAGGCCTGCCAGCGCTTCCTGGACTGAGCCTGCTTCCACTAGCCCCACTCCTCACCCTGCCTGGCAACCGGGAGGCCTCCAGGCCTGCAGCCATCAGCAGAACACAGGGAGATGATGTGTGGATGTGGACGGCTGGGGCTCCATTGGCTAAGACAGAACACTTAAAAACACTTTCTCCCCCCTGTGGGAGTGTTTTATTTTTTAAAAGCAAGCCTAAATGAAACTATTTTTCCCCTTAAAATAGGAGAGAGCCAAAATTGACCAAGGGTATTCTGCAGTGAACTGGAGACCAAAGAGTTCCCCCCACCCCTACCCCATCCCACCCTCTCTGGGACTACATTCGCATCAAAAGTAGGACAGGGTTCCTTGCCTGTTTTTGTGCTGAGCTGGTGAGTCCTTTGCTCTTTCAGCTATTCCAGAATGGACTGTGAGCAAAACTAATTTCCTTTTTTTTTAAGATATGGTTTGACTTGTGTTGGAGCAGCTTCTGCAGACAGAAAAGGGACTTTTGGATCTGGTTCCCCCAAATGTTGGGTTGTATGCTAATAAACATGTGGCTTCTTCTCAAAGCCTGTCTCAAAAAAAAGCTAAGCCAAAAGGCTAGTATGAATTCAGCTTGAGATTGTGGCCTCAAAACACTATCCTGAGCATCCTTCAGCTCTGAGAGGAAGTGCGGAAGGTCTCCATAAAAACTCCGCTCCCACTGAGTAAAGTCCTTCCTGAGGCCCCTTCCCTCCAGAGTGTCACAGAGGCATTAGAATGTCAGGTGGTCTTGTCTGATGTGGAAGTCTTTGATGAGGAGACCTTCTTTCCCTTGGGGTCTCTGGAAGATCCTAGCAGACTTTGCCTCTTGCAAACATGACTTCCAGGACCCAACTGTTTTGGACTGACATCCCAGGTGTCACAGGCTCAGGGAGTGGCACCAGGCCACCTCTCCAGGGACTGAGCAGCATTGGCTCATGAGTTGTCACGGAGAGCATCGTCCTGATCACTGGGGCTCCACTGGTGGCATCACATGGGAAACATCTACTTTTCAGTCTAAGACACACTAAGTACTAGTAGAAAACCTGTGAACCTAAAAGACTGTGTAAGGTGAAGGGTGTAGTGGCAGCCTGGGCTGCTGATGGAGGGGAAACACCAGTATCTGGATGTCTTTGGTAGGGGTGTATTTTTATAACAGAGTTTCTGAACATATAGGGACCCCACCAAGAGGCTCTTCTCTCCCCTTCTTAATCCCAGTGTAGACTGAGTGTCCACTTCAGCAGAGGTGTTTTAATCCTAGCCTTGGTTTGGAGCTTGCAGACATAACTGAATATAATTTCCTCCATTTGAAGCAGGCTTCCTATGCCATTGGCGCACCAGACAGAAGAGGAAGAGAGAAAAGACAGGGATTGATGTGGTGGTTTAAAAGCTGAAGGAGTTCTGATTTTGTTTGGTTCTTTAGTCCATCTCTGTGCGGCCTCTGGGGTCTACATTCGTTCCCTCTTCCCTTGCAGTGTTGGCTTCCTGCCTGCTGTCATGTGTCCCCTCATTTGCTTCCCCCCGCACCCCCCCCATCCCGATGCTTTCATGTTGGTTCCTGACACATGGTCTGGCTTTGGGTTTGAAGGGTAAGGGTGGCTTGTGACCACACCCAGCCATCAGGCCTGCTTTGTTGTCTTCTCCATCTCCCTGCTCCCAGCCCCGTGGGTTTGGAATCTGACTGGGTGAAGGCACCACAGGCGTGCTTTTGAAACCAACAGGGCCTGGCCTGCAAACAGTTATCTTGGGAAACTGTCCAGCTGTGTTTCCGTTTTCCAGAGCTCTCAGAGTTGCCTTCAGACGTGGTACCACGTCGGGAACAACCTTAGTGGGTCTCCACTATACTCACTCCGTGCTGTGAGTCCAGGGATACTGTCTGTGGCCGCTGAAGGCTCAGGTACAAAGCCAAAGGGCTCTCTGGGAACCAAGGGTTGGATCGGTAAGGCTTTTAACCTGGCCCTGAAAGCAATGTTGCCACTTCAGAAGGTACTGCGAGCAATGACTGCCTTGTTGGAGTGAGTGTGTAGCTCAACACCGTAGAGAACCCTATGAAATTGGATGTGGAAACTGATTTGGTGGGAAAAAAAAAGTCCGTTACTTTCTGGTCACCCCAGGTTCTGACTTTACCAGGGGCAAAAAAACAACACAAAAAGGGAGAATCCCATCTGTGAGTTTGTCTTTATCGGCGCTTCCCCCCCCCCCCCCCCCCCCCCCCCCCCCCCCCCCGCCGTCCCATCCCCGCTGTCTTCCAAGTATTATTTTTACTGTTAAGATTTTTTTTAATGTGAAATGAAATGTAATGTTTTTACAGCAATGATATGAAATATATTTTATAAGGAATAAAATGGTACATTGTCTGACTTAGTGTGTGCTTGTACCGATTACTCTCCTGTTCCTACTGTAAGTAGCAAGTGATAGCATGTGGCACTGTAGGCAAGGGGACTCATTTGCTTATAATATCAGTAGGTTGGTTGGGGAATGTAGCTCAGTGAGGGAGTACATGCCCAGCTCAAGGTTCAATGTCCTAAAACAAATTCAAGTAGATAGATACGCTTGCCAGGGAGTAGGCAGAGTGCTTTTAGTGTCCTTGGAAGGAAGTTACTTTTTTGTTGTTGTTGTTTTGGACAGGGTTTCTCTGTGTAGTTCTGGCTGTCCTGGAACTTGCTCTGTAGACCAGGGTGGCTTTGAACTCACAGAGATCCACCTGCCTACCCAGTGCCAGGATCAAAGGTGTGCATCACCACCACCTGGCTAGGGAAGATACTTTGGTGAGTCACAGAGGTTGAATATCTTGCCAAGGGTACATCCTGGGGGTAGGGGTGTGGTGATGGTATTGTAATCTGGGAAGTAACTATTTTCTATGGCTTACATTTGTTTTCAAAGGAAGGCATAGTTTGAACAAGTTTCTGTGCCTGATGGGGAACTGGCTGAGAACTTAGAAAATAAATCTCGTTCTAAATACTCAACAGCTTCCCCTAGCTGTGATAAAATACCCAAGGCAGGCTAACTTTAAAAGAAAGAGGTTTAGAGCCTGAAAGACTAAACTGCGCGGTACAGGCTCTTGCAAGGGACTTCCTGAACTCATCACCTCCCGCAGGTGACAATGCTGGGAACTAATACCAAGAGAGATCATTGTGAAAATAGAAAGCCAGAGAGGCTGGAGTCCCAAGGTCCCTTCCCCAGGCACCATCTCCCAGTGCCTCCCTGTGCGCATCAGGCCTCCAGCATGGGAAGGTTGGCAATTTCCCCAAACATCTCCAAACCATAGCTTGGTGTCTCTAGGATGGGTTCTGAGCATAGTCTGCCCCTAAGGGCATTGACGTCACAGGTTCCGGACTGATGCTGGCTGAGCTGGCCTCTGTGGGCAGGGTCTGGAAGCAGAAAGCATCCCTCCTCCTCTACTGGCTTTGCAACTTTAATCATTACAAGGAGAACCTGTCAAATAAACCAGGCAAGAAAGTTGGGAGATGCATCTAAATGCTTAACGTAGGAAGGGGTTGTGTTGCTTGTAAGAATTACCGCACTCCTGCCTCCCAGTCCAGGATGGCATTCTCCTGCCTCCCAAGTGCTGAGGTTACAGGTGTGCACCACCCTGTTTGGCCCTTAGAAGACTTTAAAGGGGGATGGGGGGGAGATGGAGTGTCTGAGGAGATCTGGGATCCCTTTTGCAGTAAGTTGGCATCCTGTTCAGGAAAGGCAGGAGCCGGAGTGAGTGGCTGCCAAAAGAGAAAGAACTAGGAGGCCTGGGGAGCTGCTTTGGGGGAAAGCAGCCATCTCTGGGGCTGGACTCTAAGACTCCCCAACATGGCTGGACAGTGAAGTCTCCTTGACCTTGGCCTTTTTGACCTTAGGAAGTGTAAGCAGAATAAATTAACCATTGCTCTGAATTTACCCAATGTATAGGACGATTGTTTCACATCAGCAGATGCAACCAACTGCAGACTGAGAATCTTAAAGAAACGAATCGTGTCTGTCCCATACAAAGAGAGACCTTTCTCATTATTCTCTAAGCAGCACAATAAAACAACTGTGTACATGGTATTTGTGTTGTATTAGATGGTGTAGATAGAAGTAATTTCAATACATAGAAGCTTGTGTGTAGGTTATATATAAATGTATTTTTTTGTGCAGTGGATGATTTTGTTGCCCACAGGGGTTCTGGAACCATTTCCTCTAGGATATAGAAAAACAGTTGTATCCTGCTGTCTCAGCAGTAGCAAATGGACTGTGACAGCCGTCTCCCGTATAGATATTGAACTGGTCAGCTATTCCAGTTGGATTCTCCATATGTTTCCTGGCTGGGTTTTTACACACCTGAGTTTACATGGAGAAAAAGGTGGGTGGGCAGACTACCATTCTTCCTCTGCCCGACCCACAAGCCCCAACCCAACAGGCTCGTTGCATTGCCTGGAAGCAGTTAAAAATAGAAGTTTCTGCTGGGTCTGGAGCTTCGAGTGGGAGCTAACAGCAGCTGGATATACTCAAGGTTGCGACTCAGTCTCCCCTCCAACCCTTGCTCATACGTTTACATCTGACTTCATAGTGCCTATTGCCTTCGGTGTGTTCATGTCCCAGCATCTCCTTGTGCCAACTGTGCAGTTCCGCATAGCTGCCTATGAGTTTCCAGTTCTGGGAGAGGTGGCTCTCGAAGTGTGTGTTTAAAAAACAGGCAACTGGAGAGATGGCTCAGTGGTTAAGAGGACTGACTGCTCTTCCAGAGGTCCTGAGTTCAATTCCCAGCAACCACATGGTGGCTCACAACCATCTGTAATGGGATCTGATGCCCTCTTCTGGTGTGTTTGAAGACAGCTACAGTATACTCACATACATTAAATAAACAAATCTTTAAAAAAAGAGGCAAATTTATTAACCATTTGCTCAGTAGAAGTTTAATGGAGAAAGTTGTTTTAAACAATCAGTCAAAAAGAACAACTCTTTTACAAACAAGTTATGGCAGTGGTGAGGCAAAACCCCAGGTCTGATTTCATGTTCCTCTCGCCTGGCCCTAGAAGAGGGCAGAGGATGAGCGAGAAGATGGGGCCATTAAAATGTTAGCTGGAGGAATTACAAAAATACACTCTGATGTAAGCAACAGGACTGTGGTGAAACATGCCATGAGGAGGATCAACAACAGGGCAGGGAGGTGCTGTGGGTGCTCAGTGCCTCGGGGAAGGAGGAATCCTGACTCCCGGCCTGCAGGTCTTGGTGTGGACACATGCTGTACGGGGGATCACCTGGATGCCTGGGGAGACAGAAAGGATTAAAATGTCAAACTTCTGCCAAGCCTTCTGAGCCGTCCACCCTGTTTGCCCATGGGACTAAAGCAACCCAAAGTAAGCCATCGTGGCAAGTGGTTCCCAAGTGACCAGAAGGGGTCCTTACTTGATGCCCACCACCTACTTACTGCTTTTGCCTACTACTGGCAGGGATGATGCATTAGATAAAAGGGAGGGTGATAGGCTATGACATAAAAGGCACAGTGACATGCCTCTTAACAGTAACAGTCACCTCTCCCCTGGTTCTCAGCAGTGTCTGTTAAACAGGGTCCTTACGGTTCTCTTACGTGGCCCAGGCTAAGCTAGATGTCAGGACTGTGGGATCATGGGTGTGTTGTTGATGTCTAGAAGGTCAAGGCCAGAAGCAGGAGAGAGTTTTGGAAGTATAGGTCAGAGGAGAGGCTGTCCCCAAGGCCTGCTGTGCTCTTCTCACTGTCTGTCCAGAGCAGGGTCTGTCCTACCATGCCCCATCTTCCTAGGCCATCTTTACACTTGGAATAGGGTGTCCATTCCACTCCAGTGTTGGGTGGCTCCCTCCCCTATTCCAATCTTCGGAGCATTGATTGGTAATGGCATCTTAGATGCCAAGAATAACTTTGGCAATGGGAGCTGGCTGGAGGGGAAGGATTTCTATCAGGCACATGGCAGGTTGGGCTGTGTGTAGGCAGATTAACACAAGGTCTCCTCTGGCTGTGCATTCTGGAACTCTGCACTATGCATGTGGGAGAGAGAGAGAGAGAGAGAGAGAGAGAGAGAGAGAGAGAGAGAGAG
>JADRCH010000013.1:8043370-8111662 GCA_019843965.1 Rhynchomys soricoides
AGAGAGAGAGAGAGAGAGAGAGAGAGAGAGAGAGAGAGAGAGAGAGAACTGTTACATGGCAACAGGACAGCCATTAATAATACCCAAATGAGCTGGCTAATGTACCCATCAAGAACTTTGCATGTTGAGAAAAGCAGCAGAGAGAAGGTGCTTATTAGCTCTGTTACAGCACCTCTCAGCGGGAAGTATAATAGAAAATCAGAAAAACCAATCGTCTGGCTCAAATAGTTTGCTTGGTTTGGGGTTTTTTTCCTCAAATAAATTGATTCTTGCTAATGGGACTGATCTTAAACTGTAAAGAATATTGCTGTGTTTAGAATTAGATATGGGCTTTGGTGTCCCTTAAGAGCCCCTTTGAAGAATGCCATTAAGATTTTGAAGAATTTGTGCTACTTCTGGAAGATTTACTATTAGATACCAGACAGGTCTGGCTTCAGAAGAAATAGAGTGTCAAGAACGGAATTTGTGACTTCAGAGTGTGCAAGTTCCCTCGGGACTTTGGAGATGAATCATTCTGTTAAGACAAATGCAGCAACCTTCTTCCCACAGCCTAGTAAGTGTGTCCATCTTTGGGGATAAGCTTGCTGCAGACAAGTGACCTAACAGCTTGGGCCATGCAGGCTGGCTGTATGCCAGAGTGTGGGCACCAAAGATTAGCATATAGATGGCTCTACCTCAAAAGAGGATTATGAACGACATGGCTACCTTGGATGCACAAGAAGCAAAAAGAGGGGTTGCATGCATTTTTCTTCTCTGCCTCAGAGGTAGGGGATAGATTTTGTTGGGACAATACCATATTGTCAAACTAACTCGTGCTTTTGTATGGGGCCATGTTCCTGAGCTGTCTCAGGAGATGGGGAGAGCACTGCTTATGTTTACATCAGCATATGTGGATGAAGGGACACAGACTTGACAGTCGGACTTTTTCTAATTAGGAATTGTTAATTTCTAAGGCCATTCCATAGTTATGCACTGGTGAGAGTTGGGTTTGAAATCAGCCAGCTGTAACGGGGTCTCTGCTCTGCGATCTCTGATAGACTTTATATGAGGATGTGTGGACCAGAGGGGTAGGGGTGAAGCACAGGAAAAGATCACCAACGGCATCCTAGGAAGAGGCAAAAGCCTGAGAAAAAACAATAGACCCATTCTTCCTTAGTACAGATTTTATAACTCACTAGATCCCTTAGGTGAAATTCTGGAATCCTGGTTCAGCAAGGACGCCATTAGCGATAAAGAACTGGCTTTTCCTTGGCAAAGTGCCAGGGTGACCAAATTGTTAGAGGGAGGGAATAAGAGCAAAAAGCATAACTCTGGGTCTCAACAAGAAGTCTTTGGCAAGGGGAGATGGGAAATATTAATGGTTTCCATGGAGTCCAGCCACCTTGTGATGTAGGGTGAGGTGGATAAGCTGTCTTTGAAGTAGAGCAGTAATCTGCCTTTTTGCAAATGGCTAAGAGGAGGGCTGGCTATTGGCTTTTTGCAGATAAAGTCTCTGAGGAAAGGTGAGCTGAATGGTTGCTATGGTAACCCGGCTGTTAGAATTGGTCCACTTAACTGTCCCCATAGTAACTAAGCTCCTGGAGAGCTATAGAGGAATTAGTTATCTTAACATACTACTATTATCCCCATGGTAACCAGTCTCAGAATGGGAGTGGTCAGCCTCAAGGAGAATGGTGGGAAAAACTTTGCTTCCTGGAGAAATGGGTAAGAGGCAGAGATGTGAATTTCTTCACCAACAAAACCTCTCAAGGGCTGGAATCCTTGAGATGTGTGTGTGTGTGTGTGGGGGGGGGCTGGCTAATGTGTTTCTAGGCCTGGGAAGATAGCTGGGTAAATGAAGTCACTTCTTGCCCCCTGCTAGTTGGTGCCCAACTCACTCATGGGTTGCAGTGGCCGGTGCAGCTGGGAGGGGCTCCTTCTGGCTACACATTACCATTCTGGTGCAGAGTGCGCCGGCGTTGGCTTGACTGCATGCTCAGGACCAGGTACTGCCGCATAAACTCACTGAACCGCTTCTGGTTGGCCAACTTCCGGGCCGACTTCCGGGCCCCGGTGAAGCCCCCAAACCTTTTCTGCAGCTGCTTCTGCTCCACCTCATCAGCATCATCAGCGCCAGGCTCTGCATCTGCCTCAGGCTCTACATCTCGTGCTTGCACCAAGCTCCTGACACGCGGCATTCTCTTCAGGTGCTGCATCTCCGAGGCTTTTGGCTGGTAAAGAGCAGCAGACACGAGCTCTGGGTCAGCAGGGCTGAGCTGCCCAGAGCCACTGGTCACGACTTTGGTGCATACAGTCCAGAGAGGGCGGGGGAAGACCTTCTCTTCACACTGGAGGATGCACACCTGCAAAGACACAGGCAGGAGGAAGAGAAAAAGGTCAATGCCAGGGATGAGCTAAGTCACTAAATCATCTATATTTGTCCAAAGTTCTGAAGTGCTATTTCTCAAGTACTGTCCAGCAGTTTATGTGTGTGTGGGTGCACATGTATGTATGTATGTATGTGCACGTGTGTAGGCCAGAGGTCCACATTAGTTATCTTCCTCCACTCTCCATTTACTTTTTAATATAATTTTCTTTAAAAATAATTTATTATTATTATCAATTATTGCATGTGAGTGTGGAGGTCAGAGGTCACTATATGGAGTCTCCTTCACCTTGATGTGGCTCCCAGGAACCACGCTCAGATCACTGGTTTGCGTAGAAGCACCTTTACCCACTGAGATGGCTTGTTGCCCCTTCAACTTAACTTTTTGAGACAGTGTCTCTTACTGACTTGGCATGACCCGATCCATTTGAGCTATACTGACTGGTCAGCAAGCCCCAGGGATCCTCCTGCTCCTACCTCCCTAGTCCTGGGATCACACGTATGTGTTTCTATGTTTCACTTTTATGTGGGTGCTGGGAATTGAATACAGATCTTCAGGTCTGTGTGGCAAGCACTTTACTGATGTCTTAGTTAGGGTTACTATTGCTGTGATGAAAGACCATGACCAAAGCAACTTGGAAAGAAAAGGGTTTATTTGGCTTACACTTCCACATCACAGTTCATCATCGAAGGAAGGCAGGACAGAAACTTGGAGGAGGAGCTGATGCAGAGGCAATACACAGGGAGTGGAGAGAAGGCAGTGTTTTAGGTGACAGGAAGGGGTGTGTGTGTCTGTGTGTGACAGGTGAAAGAGAGAGACAGAGAGACAGAGAGAGTGAGACAAGGAAAGACAGAGATTTGGTGACACTACCCATAGCAAGGACCCTCAGAAGAGACCTGGGTAACCTGTGTGCAGCAGCCAGAAGGTTTCACTAGATGGGGGTACGCTCTCTGGGTTTTTATTCCTGCACAAACATCATGACCAAGAATCAAGTTGGGGAGGAAAGGGTTTATTCAGCTTACACTTCCATGTTGCTGTTCATCACCAAAGGAAGTTAGGACTAGAACTCAAGCAGGTCAGGCAGCAGGAGCTGATGCAGAGGCCATGGAGGGGTGCTGCTTACTGACTTACTCCTCATGGCTTGCTCAGCCTGCTTTCTTATAGAACCCAGGACCACCAGCCCAAGGATGGCACCACCCACCACCACCCACTCATCTATCACTAATTGAGAAAATGCCCCAGAGCTGGATCTCATGGAGGCATTTCCTCAACAGAGAGGCTCTTTCCTCTCTGGACTCATACTTGTATCAAGTTGACATAGAACTATGCAGCACAACTACTGAGCCATCTCTCCAACCCATATGCAGGACAGTTTCACATATAGCACACCCTCCCCAAATCTGTAGAGTTCCAGAGTTGGAAACAGAACTCTCCGACTCTGCTCTATTATTTTAGTAACAACGGAACTAGGGCTCAGAGCTGTGGTTAATGTATCTTCAGTTCATCCAGCAAGTTAACACAGAATTGAGATATCCACCAGACCAGGGAAGGACAGACTGGTTACAGAAACAGAGGAAGCATGGGATTATATCTTCATATGTATTTCAAGGTCATTCTTTAGCTGGGGAGATGGCTTGGTTGGTAAAGTGCCTGCTGTGCAAATATGAGTCCTCAGGTTCAGATCCCCAGCAGCCACATAAAAGCTGGCCATGGTGGTACTTGTCTATGACCCTGGTGAGGAGGAGGAGAGGGTGGAGATGGGCAGCTCCCCGGAGCTTCATAGCCAGCCAATCTAAGCAGTTGACAAGCACTGGAGGCACTGAGAGAGGCTGTCCCGAAAAGCAAGGTGGAGAATGATAGAGGTGCACAGACGTATGCACACACCACACACATGTATTCACGAACAAGAGGGAAGTAAACTAAAGCCCCTATGTAAAGATCAACCCGTGCCACTATTTTTTTTTCACTTATGCTAGCCACTCTTATTTGTACACCATTTATAGTAAGTGACGTCTGGATGCACACAGTTGGGCCTGTGGAGCTAAACCTACTATCTACTGGACTTGTGTATCTGTTTAGATACAATGCCCCAAGAGCTCTCTGCCTCTGGCTTGCCTCCCCAAGCACCAAATCCTCTAGTGGAGAACAGCTGCTGGACCACTCCATCTTTCCATCACCCCACTTCATCACCCTGTCCTTGGCCTCATTCTCCTGCCCTCCTATCTCTGTTTGGGTTTCCTGGAATCCCCCGTCAAGTTCTCTTGCTACGTACATTTTGGTTTTTCCCCTGACTCTCACTCTCATGTTCCTGGCCTTACCCAGCTGAAAGTCTCCCTTCTCCTTCTCCTTGCCGTTGTCATGAAGGGTGTTTCAAAGGTCCTTCATCAAACTGTGGAGCTCCTGCCTAGCTCCCTAGCTCCTTGTGGTACAGAAGTTGTCCACTGTCCACCCAGAGCCATCGCTCTTCTCTAGTACATAACATGGATCCCTTCCTGAAGTTAATAGTGCATTGCCTCAGCTCCCTGTAGTCAGAGGTGGCAGACAACACGAATGAAAATGGCCAGCTGGGGCCTGCAGTGAACTTGGGGCTGGCTTGGCAGGAAAGAGCACCTTTTCCCTCCTTTCTTGATTTTCTTCAGCATCTGGTTTGGAATGTGGGCATTTTGGGCTATCCTATCCTCTGATGTCATCCTGAAACCACTTAGAGGGTGGCATCCTGTGGTAGAAGCCAAATGAATATTCTGGCAGAATAAAAAGACAGGAGACCCTAGAGCTGGGACACCAGCCCTGAGCTCACTTTGTGGACAGTCAAATTCGTTGGCTCCCTGTTACCTTTAGGCCTCTGATACCAGCAGACAGATTTAATTCTCACGTGGTATAGTCTTACTGGTGTGCTTTAATTCGCTATAATAAAATGCCTCAGCAAAAAGCAACTTAGGGGACAAAGGGTTTATGTGTTATTTCAGGTTACGATCCATCATTTCAGGGAAGTCACTTTCTCCCCTTGTCTTTCACAGTCCCCCAGGCACACAGCTTCTATGCCTCACATACCTCCCTGCCTTTTGTCACTATGTACCTAAAGGAATGACCCCTCCTGCTCCCATTCTTGCAGACCTGACCACAACCTAACTTTATCTCTGTATCAGGGGCTGGCCACATCACACCCACAGTCAGAAGCAAAGAGACATGAATGCATTTAGGCTTACATGCTTGCTTTGCCCTCAACTCTTATACAGTTCAGGAGTTCCTGCCTAGGGAATGGTGTTTCCCACAGTGGGCTATGTCTTCTCAAATACAGTAACTTAAGACAACCCCCCACAGAAATGCTCACAGGCCAACTCAGTGCAGACCATCACTTATTTTAGTTTGTGATAAGTTGGCAAAGTTAATCATCACAGCAGCTTAGTCTACCTTTTTGCTTGCCCTCCCTGCCTCTCTGGGGTTTGTTATCTCACAGTTGATTTTTTTTTTTATAAAAAAAAAAAGACTTATTTGCTTTTTTGTGTGTGCACTTATGCAGTGCCTGTGCATACATTTATGTGGTGCCTGTGGAGGCCAGCAGGGGACTCCCTGGAGCTGGAGTTGCAGTCATTTGTAAGCTGCTGGATGTAGGTGCTGGGATCCTAACTCAGGTCCACTGAAGGAGTAGGAGTTTCTCTGAACCAATGAGCCATCTCTCCAGGTCTAAGTGAGGTTTTAGACACTGGGTCCATTTGTGCCTCCCTTTGCTCTGCCATCCCCCTGTCTATGCAGTCTGTGCATCCGCCTCTCTTTTCCCTTCCCTCTGCCATGCTTGAGCTGTTCTCAGAAAACAGAGGCCTCCCCCCCCCCCCCCCCCCCCCCCCCGATCTTTCCAGCTCTCTCTTTGCCACTCAAACCCATGTGAGATCTCTGGCAGGTCCAATGGAATTATTCTGATTACATCACCCCCTGCCCACAACGGCCTGGTACCTTGTCTTGTCTTCAAAGTATCTCCAGACTCTTGACAGGGCACAGGAGTACCTGTACCTTGTGGCCCAGCCTACCTTTATGGCTTCCTTCCAGATCCTCACCTTTCACAGTCCCCCAGGCACACAGGGCTTCCACACCTCACATACCTTCCTTCCCTTTGTCACTGTGTGCCCTCTGAAGGAATGACCCCTCCAGCTCCCATCCTTGCAGACCTGGCCGCATTTTAACTTTATCTCTTTATCTTTATATTCTCTTCTTTTGGTTCCTTGGAAAGAATCGCTGTCTTACGTACGTGTTCCTATCCAACTTTGCATTCCTCTCATGGGGATTTTAATGGTAGATACATTTGTAATACTTTATAAAGCATAATCTAAAAAGTTAGGAGTCCCTTTTACTCATATTTTGAGTCCTGGGAAGGTGTTTTCTCTATATAGTGATTAGTAGGTTAGGCAGTCAATTAAATTCTTTTAAGTTCTAGACATACTAGTGCATGGACACATTTGGCCGTCAGAACATATGTCTTTAAAAATGTGTGTGTGTGTGTGTGTGTGTGTGTGTACTTTGGGTGTCATCCTCTGTAATCTTGTCTACTTCCTTTTAGGAAGTGACTCTCTTTGGCTTGGAGTTTACTAATTAGGCTAGACTGGCTGGTAATTGGATCCCAGGGACCTTCCTGTCTCTGCATTCCCAGTGCAGGGAGTTTAAGCACATGACACCTGCTTTTTTTCGTTTTTTATTTTTTGCTTCCAAAGTAAGTTTAATTGCAAAAATGTGTTGCAACTATTAAATCAAAAATACTTACTAGAATGTTAAACAAAACATTATGATTTTCTTTCTGATAAATAATTCAGTATGAAAGTAATTTCCATAACATATATGGGCATTGTTCCAACCCAGATTCTGGAGAGTGAACTCAGGTTCTTTCATCCTTACAAGGTGATTCCGTAACTGAGTCCACACGCATCTTCTAATGCTACTTAGAGGCTGAAGATGTTAGTGAAACTCCTTTGGTACACATAATAGATGCTAGCAACAAATAGTTGTCCAGTTCCTCATGTCCATGGTGGCTGATTGGTTGAAACAGTGTTCTCCAGAGTCAGCAGGAGCACAGGGAGGTGTGCGAAGCACTGATAAGCCCACAGAGGTGGGCGTTGGGAGCAGCTCAGCCTTTGGGAACACTTGGTTCAACTTCACAGAGAAGGAACCTCCATGCTGGCTGAATTCTCTGCTCCTTTGGTTTACTGGCAGAAGAGACAAGTCTAGAGGCCACTAAAACTGAACTCTCCTGAGCTTCTAATTCCAGATGGTAATTAGATTTTGTGTCAATGAGAGAAAATGAAATTTTGTGATCAAACCAGATGCCACGGTCTTTACTGCGATTCAACTCACTGCCAGATAAATCAGATATTGACCAAATCATCACAAACCGTTGGATTAGGGGAAGGTTTGAGGCAAGTCTGGGGTATTTAAATGTACAGCAGCATTTTTAGTGCCAGATGGGCCTATGAGCCTAATGCTTATTATGGTCTGGTCCGGGGTCCTCATCAGCTGCTTTGCTGGGATGGGCCAGTGGCTTATTAAGTGAATTGGACACATTTTCTCAGCCATGATGATGACGTTGCTATATTAAGCCAGAGTTTGCATGAGCATCTGGAATCTGACTGGTGCCAAATTGATTTGTAAAGCTGAGTTTCTGAAGAGACTGAGCAAAGGGCCATTTGGGTGTCTGGATCAGAGATTAGGGCACAGGCCAAGGGTGTAACCCAGCCACAGAGGCTAGGCCTGGGTTCCAGCCTTGCACTGCCTATCCTATAGATAGTTGACTCCTCTGAGGGAAAGAAGACAGTCACTGCATTGTTTTGGTTCCCAAGTGATGCTTAGGAGCTATTTGTTCTAGGAGGTCTTGTCAAAATATTGAAAGGCATGGCTAGGGATTTAACGCAGCCATAGCACACCTGCCTGATCATTCACAGAGCCCTAGGTTCAATCCTAACTACTTCAAAATTGATAAAAATAAGTTCAGAGGCTGGAGAGATGGTTCAGTGGTGAAGAGCACATATTGCTCTTGTAGAGGACCCAGCTTCAGTTCTTAGCACTTATGGGTAGCTCATAGCCACCTGTAACTCCAGCTCCAGGGAACCTGACACCCTCTTTCAGCCTCCATGGGCAAATGCACTCATGTGCACATGTATGTATGTATGTATGTATGTATGTATGTATACATGTGTATGTGTGTGTCTGTGTATGTGTGTGTGTATATGTGTGTATTCAAAGGCAGACACTAACCAGGGGTAGCGGATGACTAGCATGGGAACAGTCCATTAGAAGAGCTTCTGCTGCAAATAATTTGCTAAGAGTTTTCACTAACTGCACGTAGAGATACCAGGAGGCAGCTTCTGTTGCAATAGTTTTACAACTGTGAAGTGCATCTCCCTAAACTGTTTTTTTGAGAGTGCATTGTTTTAGTCTTGGACTCTAAAATAACTCTGTGAATCTAGTTTCTTTCACTTGAACAGATGGAACGAACCCCACTGACAATTAGGTGAAGAACCAGAGGGCACTGCAATGGGTTTGGATGTGAGTCACTGCTGACCAAAATTACAGTCTAACAAAAAGCCAACCGTGCTGGAGCCAAGTGTCCTGAGGATGTCGGGAACAAGTCAAGATTACGTAATATGGTAAAGAGACGGGGAGGTGACCCTGGCTGAAATGTGAGTTCCTCCTCATCCCCCCATCAAAGCAGACACAGGCAAGATGTGCAGACATAAGACGAGACATAATTGCTTATGCTCTTGGCACTTCATTCTACTTTAAAATGGGTTAAAAGGGAACACGAACTAGAAACAAAAAAGCAAGCAGGTAACAGAGTCCTCAGGGGCCAGCAGGCACTGCAAAGCATTTATCTCCAACTGTGAGGCTTTTACCAATCCATTTTCTGGCTTGTTTCTAGGAAGTAAAATGAGTGTTGTCTGGACCCCAAAGATTTGAGATGCCAAGGGAGAGATAGAAGTGTGCTTCCAATTCTTCACCGCCCAAGCAAGACCTAAATGCAAGACCTACGGTGGCTGCCCAGGATGTGCCCAGCAAGGGGCCTACGGTTCTAAGAATCATACAATTTCTACAAGACGGGCTGCCTGAGCCCTGTTATGGGCACACTGGGCTCCATGCTGGGATACCTAGATAGGTACTCATACCTATCAGCAAATATCTTAACGAGAGAGAGAGAGAGAGAGAGAGAGAGACAGAGAGAGAGACAGAGAGAGAGACAGAGAGAGAGACAGAGAGAGACAGAGACAGCGCGAGAGAGAACCATCCATCCATCCATGGGCAACAAAAACCAGAATAAGTACAACCCATGAGCATTACCCAGGAAGAATCTTATTTCATTTTCTCATCAAGCTCAAGGTCAGAATGATTAAAGAAACTGGGGTGTGAGAGTAGGTGGTAAAGCCTGCATATATATTGAAAATAAAGTCACTGGGGAGAGAACAACTTGGGTGGTGTTAATTTTCTTCCTACACACACTGGCCCTTCCTGTCTGCGTGTGATCTATGGCAATGGCCTGGGATCCAGGCAGGTTGGGCACACACATTCTATCCCAAGGGGGCTTTTTCTCATATCCAAGCCAGGCCCCAGAGCCCCAGGAACTCTCTGCTGCTGCTCTGTTTCCCCAAGTGCCATAGTGTCTAGTGAAGACCATCATCCTGACTGTTATCTCTACAGCTCCTCCGGGCTGGTCCTGAGCTTGGCCTCACCCTCCTGAATTTTCTGTCTTGGCTTGGGTCTCCTAGAAGCCTCTTTTCCTTTGTGTTTTCAGATCAAGACTCCACTTGAACCTTACCTTTGTCTTTGGGAGAGAACAGGGTGTTATGAGCTGAAGCCTAACCTTGGCCTTGAAGTATAAGTGGGGTTTAGTGGATGGGGAGGTAAGAGGCAGGGGCAAGTGGCAGGAGAGCAAAGAAAGGCAGGGTTCCCTGGGAGCTGTCAAGAGTGGATGGACCTGGGTTTGAACCCAAAAGGGAGAAGATCAGGGGTCTAACCTTGACAGTTATCTGCAGCCTGGGAGAGGAAAGCCAGGCTCATAGTGGCAACTCAGAAGGAGGGGGACAGGGGGGGCAAGAAGCAGGCATCTGCTTAGAGATCTAGAAAACTAGAGGTCCATATAGAAGGCTGGGAAAGGGTAGTCAGAGAGGGAAGAGACCCGTGAACCAGGCAAGAAAAGCAAGAAATGTTTCTGGAAGGATGAGATATAGGACAGACAGACAAACAGACTCCTAGAGAAAAATATGATTGATGAGCGTCAGAAACACATCCTTTCGAGGGTCATGCGGGTTGTGCCTCCTGATTGTGGCTGGCCCTGGAAGAGTGTAGTGCTTGTTTGTTGGTGCTGAGGCCATATTTCCCTCCGGAGCTGGAAGGCAGCAAAGTGCACTGGGCACCAACTACGCTGGATTTCACATCTGCACATTTGCCTTAAGGAAAGCAATTACTTGTTTGTTTTGAAAGGCCGAGGGGTTTGAAACACAGCACCTTGAAGGCAGCTTTACTGACTTCAAAGGGAAAAATAATTGAATTATACTGGATTTCCTAGGAAAGCATAGCTATCCACACTGAAAGGAAAGTAGCAAGGAAGCAGTTCATTCAATGAATAATAATTTAATGTTTTGTTCTTCAACTCAGAAATTTAAAACGCAAGAGAGCATTTTGGATGTTCATTGTAGAATTATCTGCAATATAAGAAATGGATGACACTATGCATGTTCAACAGATGGAGAATAAGTTATATATTCATAGAAAGAAATCACTTAAAATAATGTGTAGTAACATGAGAACATTAATCCTGAGACCTACAGAAAGTAAGAAAAAATAAGACTCTTTTGGATTGCTGTGCTAGAATAGCTAATCTTGATTGTCAACCTGAGGGGTTTAGAATCGTGTAGGAGACACAGTTGAAGGTTTTATTGAGGATGAGAGCCGCACACTGAGTGTGGGGAGTATCATCCCAAGAGCTGATGTTCAAGACTGACCTAAGTACCCATTTCTCTCTGCTTCCCGACTGCGGACCCAACAGGACCAGCTGCCTCAAGTCCTTGCTTCCATGCTCTCTCCGTCAGGGTAGACTGTGTTCCCAAGCTGTGCTCCCAAACTGTGCTCCCAAGCTGTGCTCCCAAACTGTGAGCCAAAATAAACCTTTATGTTTCAAGGATTTTTGTCACAGCAAAGAGAAAAGTGACCAATACATGGGGTTGAAGAAGATTTACATTTTCTTTATATATAACACGTGTACCATGCATTAACCCTGGGAAAAGGGCATCATGAGCCCTTTTATTTATTGGGAGATTGATTGGAAGGACACTAGGAGTCTGGTGGCAGAGAGGGAGGATCAGAGGAGTCTGGTGCTAGGGATGGAAGATCTCAAGGATCTGGTAATAAAGGAGGACCACAGGGGTCATAGTAGGAAGATGTAGCTCAACTCCACCTGTTTCCTCTTGGTCACATGATACTGCTCAAGCCATAGGACCTCTGGGAGAGACTTAAAGTGTCTCATGTGGGGTTTGCTTTGGAGTCAGATGGAGGAGAGGGCAAGGAAGAGGGCAGTCCCTCAACCTTCTGGACCTACCTTCAAGTTGAAGCTGTCTGGAGCTGGGTAGAGCTTCTCCTGGCAGGTGAGGCAGTCCCTGGGACAGCTGCTGAACACGCTGGAGAGCAGGCTGAGCAGCAGAACATCACAAAAGAGGATTTTCATGGTGCAGCAGTGGGGAGCAAGAGTCTGAAACACACAGAGGCACATGGCAGTTAGTACAGTCAGGGAAGAGGGTTAGTCAGCTGTGGGGACCACGACCCAGAGGGACAAGCATCCTTCCTCCATGAGGAGATTCCCCAGGTCTGAGGTTCACCTGGTGAGGAATAGATTATAGAGAGTGCTGGTGTCCTGCCATCCAAGTCTGCTCTCATTCGGAAGCTATGTGTCGTCTGCATTCTGGGAGAGCACTGG
The DNA here is from genome assembly GCA_019843965.1 of Rhynchomys soricoides. NCBI lineage: Eukaryota > Metazoa > Chordata > Mammalia > Rodentia > Muridae > Rhynchomys > Rhynchomys soricoides. The sequence continues at coordinate 8,055,683 of JADRCH010000013.1, forward strand.
TGATTCCTGCGGCTTGGCTGGCCTCTGCTGTTCCAGGGACAGCTGTTGGGTGGGAAACAGCTTTCCTGGAGGCCAGAGGCATTGCGTCCTAGCTGACCAGTGTGTGTCTTTAGGTCAACTGCAAACCTCAGCTTCTGTAGCCATGAAATAGAAAGCGCGCTGGCTGCACACCTTACCATAGGGCTGTGTCTAAGGTGTGTATCTTTATTTGGAAGCTGAGATATGACCTGTAAGGACTGCAAAGTGCAGACAAGTAGCTGAGTGTGGCAGTGTCCATCTATCATTCCATTTCTCAGGAGGGAGAGACAGGTGAATGAACCACTAAGATGCTTCCTCTCATCCTCTCAAGCCCCTCTGGCCTGGCCAGGAATGCTTGTCCCTCAATTGTCTCTCCTAGGAAGTGTCCACGTGTTCCCCGTCTGTTACCCGTGTCAGGACAGCGTCACTACTATTGCAGTCTGAATGTTTGTATCTTCTCAGAACATGTATGTTGAAATCTTTGGAGGTTAATCTTGGCAGACAACTTGAAAAGATTAAGTACAAGTAGGAGGAGGAGGGGAATGGTTCAGGGGGTAAAGTGCTTGCTATCCAAGTGAGACTGGAGTTCGCATCCCTGGCATCTGCAAACGCTGAGTGGATCCATGGTGATCCCAGTGCCATGGGAGGTGGAGACAGGGAATCAACAGAGTAAGGTAGACAAATAATTGGTTGAATCGGTGAACTGCAGGTCTAAGGGAGAGGACTTCTCTCTCTATAGTCTACTTCTCTGTATACAGTCTAGTTCGTGATTGAGGAATATATCTGAAGTCAACGTTGGGACTCTATACACATAATCAGCACACACTCAAGTACACTATGCAATACACGGATGCACACACACATGCATATACATCCTCACACTATACACACATACTATGCACACACATATACACACATATGCTATGAGCATACACATGCACACACGAGCACACACATACACACAGGATGCATATACACCCACACACTATACACACACACACACATACTATGAACATACATATGCACACACACATGTACACACAATATGCTATGAACACACACACGTGGAATATTAATAAGTCACTCCTCTGGTTCATCTGTAAAGACATCTCTGGCACCAGTGAGGTCATGAGGGTGCTGACACAGTGAACAGGCTAACAATCCCTTAGTAAGTGTGTAAGATGGTACCATGGTTAGGAAGCAGTGAATGGCAGCAGGTGGGATCTCCTCAGAATTAGGTTACATGACCCCCGTTTCTTACCCCATATACCTCCTTTTTTTCTGCCTTTGATCTGCCAGGAAGAAGCTCCCTTGTCTTGATAATCTCCTCAAAATTGAACGGCTTTGAAGTCATAAACTGAATAAACAATTTCTTCTGGAAGTTATTTCTGTCTGTTGTTTGGTAGCAGCGAAGAGGACAGGAAAGAACCTAGAGCTCTAACCCCTAGGATGGTGACAGTAGAAGGGGGTTCTTGGGGAGATAATTAGCTCTTGAGGTGCTGTCTGTGAATTAGGGAACGGGCCTCACCTGGCAATAAAGATGCTTATCTTGGCATTTGATTTCCTGGTTTCTAGAATCCCGAGGAATGAACTCCTGTTGTTTAAAAACTATCCAGTCTAGGGCATTTTGTTACAGCACCCAACAATTAAGGTGAAAGCTGGCTCCTGAATACAGGGTTAAGATGCTCACCTTGACATTCCATGTATGAAATTTATAGAAAAATCAGCATATATATATGTAGATATATATATCTATATATATATCTATATATAGATATATATATTCATTCTATCAGTTTTTTCCCTCTAGAGAACCCCGACTAACAACATCCCTGGATAAAACCTCTTGAATCAGAAAACTTCCTTTGGATTATATAATTTTGGGTTGAACTATCTTCAGTGGAAAGAGGAATAGGAAACTAGTCTTAACTGTTAACTTGACACCTAAAGTCATTTGGGAAGAGAGTCTAGATCAGGTTGGTCCAGGGCATGTCTGTGGGATTACCTTGCTTGTTAATTGACATAGGACGAGCCAGCCCACTGTGGGCAGTGCCATTCCCTGAGCAGGAGGTCTTGAACAGCATAAGAGATGAAAAATCCAACTGAGAGCCAGCAAGTAAGCAAGGCTGTAATTGTCTCCCTCTGCTCTAGACGTAAATAAGACTAGCTGCTACAAGTCCTTGTCACTGTGCTTTGCTGCTATGATAGACTAACTTGTAATTGTAAGCTTAAAGAAGTTGCTTTTAAAATAAAATTTATTTTTTTAATCTATGTGTATGTGTCTCTCTGTGTATGGTGCCTTCAGAGGCAAGAAGGGGGCAGTGGATCACCTGGAGCTAAAATTACAGACAGATGTGAGTTCTCTGATGTAGGTGCTGAGAGCCAAAGAGTAGCAAGCGACCTGAGCCACTGAAATAATTCTCCAGCCCTCTAAAGTGTGTGTGTGTGTGTGTGTGGGTGTGTGTGTGTGTATTTTTCATAGCAACAGAAATGAAGCAACAGAAATCTAGAAATATTGACTTTTTTTTTTTTAAAATTGGGGCCATAGGGGTATGTATATTTTCCCAAATCCATCAAATTATAGATGTAGAATCTGAATTTTACTATATGTAACTTTTCTGTATAGAGAATAAAAAACTACCATTTTCATTGCTTCAACAGAAATGAAGGTTGAGTGGAAACTTTCTAGAAATATCGACCTTATTTAATGGGGCCATAGAGAGGGATATATTTTCCAATGTGCATCAAATTATAGATTTAGAGTTTGTGCATTTTACTGTACATAACCTTTCTGCATAGAGAACAACAACAACAAAAACCTGTTTTCATTGCAGATGATTCTGAGAAATCTATGAGGTTTGTTTGCCATTTTTTTAAAATTTAAATTTATTTATTTACTTATTCACTTTACATTGTGCTCACTGCCCCCTCCAAGTCACTCCCTTCACATCCTTCTGCCATCCCTCCTCCCCCTTTCCTATGATCAGGAGGGGACCTCCCTGGGTGTCCCCCCACCCTGGAACTTCAAGTCTCTGCGAGGCTAGATACTTTCTCTCCCACTGTGGCCAGACAAGGCAGCCCAGCTAGAAGAGCATGTCCCACGTATAGGCAACAGCTTTTGGGATAGCCCCTGCTACAGTTGTTCAGTACCCACATGAAGGTCAAGCCGCACATCTGATACATATGTGTGGGAGGCCTAGGTCCAGCTGTGCATGTTCTTTGGTTGGTGGTTCAGACTCTGAGAGCCCCAAGGGTCCAGGTTAGTTGACTCCATTGGTATTCCTATGGAGTTCCTGTCTCCTTCCTCCTATTCTTCCATAAGAGTCCCCAAGCTTCATCATCGTTCAGATTTGGAGACGTTTGCCTTTTAAATGCTGTCTGCTGAGGTCTTCTAAGAAGTGATCATCTTGGGTCCTACCCACAACCATCATATCAGGACCTGTGTCATTAGCAGTATTCCTAGGTGACTTATCTGTATGACAACATTTGAGAGGTGAATGGAGCCCAGTCAACAGGAGTAAGGAGGGGACATGCAACAGAAGCTACCAAGGAGCTGTATTGGAAGACCACTGGGCTCTTGTATACCAAGAACTGTTTCAGACATATGGGGTTCTGATTAGAAGGGTGTTCAGTAGATTTTTGTTTGTTTGTTTGAAATAGAGTCTCATGTAGCCCAGGCTGTCCTTAACTCCCTATGCAGCTGTAATAACCTTGAACTTCTGATCCTTCTATTTATACCTCCCAAGTTCTGGAGTTACAGTGTATACCACTAAGCCCAGTTTATAGTGTTGGGTATCAAACCCAGGGCTTCATTCATACTAGGCAAGTATTCTACCAGCTGAGTTACATTCCCAGCCCTCAGTGAGTTACCATTTGAAGTGAGTATAAAAATGTATGTTTGGTAGCAGGGAACCTAGGAGATCTGGGATCACAGCTTGTGAGAGCATCGAGCAGACAGGTAGCCTGCCCACACTCTCCAAGGTTAGTGCCTGCTGACGAGGGCTGGTCCAGATGGAGCAGGTCTTGTCAGCTCTTCTGGGAGACTTGTGCTTTAACCTTCAGATGACGGGATGGGTCTTGAACTAATAAATAAAGCACTCAGACACCTGTGTCTCTCCAATGCAAAATTTCCCTTCTCTAACTTAACAGCCAGTGTCTAGTTGAGATTTATTGCCATATGACAATGGTCATCGTCTAATTAGTCTACCTAATGATCTGGACTCCCTCCAAGCCACTGGACGATACCACTTCATTCTTAAAATAATTCTATGATGCCTGTGGCTGTTGGATGTTCCAAGGACTTGGCTGGCCACTGGCTCCTGCTTCGTCCCCGGCCACTCATCTTGGTATCACTTCCAGACACAGTGAGCACAGCTCTTGCCTATATCAGGTTCCTGATGCTTCTATATCTTGTCACTGTTTCCTCGGTCAGAATACTGTATCACCATGTCAGCAATGTCCCCCTTTAGAAAGCTGTCACTAGACTGGTTTGAGCTAGATCAGTGTTTGCTACTGCTGAGCATCCCAAGGCAATGTATTACCATGGGAAACAAATAGGGCTCAGGGATCCCATCTGTCAAATGGGCCAACCAGAATGGTCCTGAGAGTTGTGTAATGTGAGTTTTCTTATCTGATCATCTTGGGAGAGGAGTCCTGGGTTCAGATCATCGATTCTGTAACTTGCTGGCTGTACTCTAGTCACTGAGTTCCTCATTGAGAAAATGGGAAGCGTCTTAGGAACTATATCATACCAGCACAAATGGGTTCATGTTTGTAAGCAGTTAAGACAGCACTAACATAAAACAAATGTTTTATAAAAGAAAGCTAAAGCATGGCTCTCACTTTGTGATGTCACCTATTCTCTCTGCCTCATCTCTGACCTCAATAATCAACCAATTATAACTGTGCACTTCTGTGTCTGTTCCTTCCACTGACATGTGACTTCCTGGAGGACAGAGATCTGGTTCTATCATTCTCTCTGTCTGCCAGGTATCCAGCTAGGACACAAACTTTAGGATCTGCTCAATAAAAAAATTGACAAAAGCCAGTGGGAGATCTTAGGAGCCCCCCTTTTTTCTCTGTAAATGGAGGCCTGAGGAATGTTCTGGAGTCTCATTGGGGGTCCAGTGTGCTCATGACACACAAGCTGCCTCAGGACTGTCACTCCCCACAAAGGCTCTGTTAGCAAATCATTCTATTTGAGCAGGGAGAAAAGGACACCATGTCGTCTCAGTAACTAAGATGTCATCTTTAGCAGACACTCTGACGCATGCATGAAGACTGATCACAAACGGCCATGGCTGAAGTTGTGTTTCATGCTAAGTCTGTGAGGGTTAAGTAGGAGTTGTTAGACCAGCAATGGGAATGTTTCTTGGAAGGGAAAAATGCAGCTCAAATAGATATTATATAAAATAAATGTTCTAGGACACAAGGCACTCTTAAACAGGCCTTTATGATCTTCTCATTATCAGATAGTTTCTTCTGTGTCTCACTCACAGCAGCTCAGCATTTGTATTGCTACTTAGAAAACATTTTTGCAGGATCTCTTCAGAATAGCACAGCTGTTCCCTTTGTCGCCACACGATGGCAGTGGCCATATGTCACAGAAGGAAGGGTATGGGCCATTTCCTGTAGTTCCTGCCTAGGATGTTTAAAACAGCTCTTTGCCCAGTTGATAAGCTGTGACAGACACCATGAGAAACTCCTGCTGAGGATACTCAACCACTTCATCAGCCACTTGATGCGGGGGAAGTGTTGGCGTTTTGACTGATGGTTGTCATTTTCAAACTGGGGTAAATGGAATTTAGGGGTGCAGTCCTGGAACAATTAGCTTCTGCTGCTGGCTACATGTAAAGCACAAGCCCTTTGGGGTTGGCTTTTGGTGAGAACTTACCAGATTGACCTCGGTTTAGTCAGGTCCTCCTCCTGTCTTTACTCCCTCCCCTTTCTCACACACACACACACACACACACACACACACACACACCCGCTCTAAGACAGGGTCTTGTTATGTAGCTTTGGCTGGCTTGGAGCTTACTTTGCAAACCAGGATGGCCTCAAATTCACAGAGATTCTCCTGCCTCTGCTTTCTGAGTGTGGGGATCAAAGGCAAGTGCCTCCTTCTTCCTCCTCTTTTTTGAGACATTCTTACTATGTAAGATTAGTAGATAGCTCTTCTTACATAGTGAGCATTTACATACTGTTACTACATACAGTAGTATATATGTACACGAAACCCTGGCAGGCTTCCAACTCACATTCTTCCTGCCTGGGTCTCATCCATCTGGGATCACAGATGGGTGTCACCTCACCCCTCCACCTTAACAAATTGCTCCAGCTCTTAAATAAAATCCTTCCATATGGACAGAATTCATTCCCTTCTGCAAGTCCAAGAAGCCACAAGCTAGGCATGACCTGTCAGTATAATCAGTACAAACAAATGTGCAAATACATCACAAATTAGATAGCTTGTTCTTTTGTACTCTAGAGATACACAGTCCAGTTGTATGCTGTATAAAATTATATTTAAAATAGAAAGCTTAGGACAAGTTTTAATTTATTTTACGTTTTTTTATTTGATTCTGTTTTTCTGAGACAAGGTTTCTCTGTATAGCCCTGGCTGTCCTGGCACTCACTCTGTAGATCAGGCTAGCCTCAAACTCATAGAGGTCTGCCTGCCTCTGTCTCCCAAGTGCTGAGATTAAAGGTGTGAGCCACCACTGCCCAGCGTGAGGTTTTATATTTTTTAAAGTATTGATTTATTTTATTTTTGAGACACTGAGTCATTTAGCTTAAGTTGGCCTTGAACTCACTATGAGGATGCTCTTGAACTTTGACCCTTCTATCCCCACCTCCCAATTGCTGGGATCACTGGTGTGTGCCATTACATTCAGTTTATATGGAACTGGGGATTGAACCCATGGCCTTGTGCATGCTAGGAAAGCACTCCACAACTGAGCTTCATCACAGACTCCAAAGTTTTTTAATTTTTCAGAAGTCTTAACAACATGTTCGGCACAGTGGTACACACCTGTAATCCTAGCGCTTGGGAAGCTGAAGAAGGAGGGTTACTACAAATCTGAGGTCAGTCTGGCTACAGAGTAAGACTGTGCTCTGTCAAAAGCACACACACACACACACACACACATACTCTCTCTCTCTCTCTCTCACACACACACACAGAACACATACACACACACATTTGCACACATACCACCCACACTCACACACATACACATACGTGCATACATACCTTTACACACACCTACACTCACAATCACACACACCTACACACATACACACACATACACAGACATGCACACATAAACACGCACACACACACTCAGGAGAGACATGCACACATAAACATACACACACACACTCAGGAGAACACACACACCTACACACACAATCACACAAACATCTATACAGACATACACATACATACTCAAACATCGTGTAAACACACACACACACACATACACATAATCACACCGACCTATACACACATGTACTCACTTACCTACACAGACACATACACAGATACACACACTCACATGCACACACACCTACACCTACACACATACTAATACACACTCTCGTGCATACCTCATGCACACATACATACACACATATGTACACACACCTAGACACAATCCCAGACACCTACCCTCACACACAAGCTCACACACATAACATACACCCATACACACATTCATGCACACAAACTACACACTCACACACATGTGCATATACACACTTGCACAATACAATCACAAACGCTCTCTCCCCCTCCCCAACAACAACAAACAAAAGAAACCTGAACTCCATCCATCTGTGTGCTGGTTTGGAGCTGTGCACATACACTGGTGTCCAGGAGAAGGCAAGGGAGTAGTCAGATAACTCTGGAGTCACACTAGTGCTTAAACCAGACACTTGGTAGCTGTGTGACTTTAGGCAACTTCTTTCACCCCCCAGAGCCCCAGTCTGCTCGACTGCAAGGTGAAGATGATGAATCTCCCCTCATTTGAAGATGACAGTTGTTTATTAGCCAGAAATATGATTGGCCATCAGGAAGCACAGTGTACCGGAGAATGTTTGAGTTTTTAATGGCTTCCATTTCATAAATGAGCCCAGAGCAATTAGCCATTCAGAGTGGCAATCCTATAATCAGGCCATTTTGTATTGAATAAAGAAAGGTTTAATTACCTTTTATTTAGGTAATGGTACCTTATTAATTTGATTGTATCTTGCTGTTTATAAAGATAAGACACCGCTGTGATTTAGTTTTAATCTACTTTTGTATACTCTTGCCTCTGAGGACAATGTAATTGGCTGCTTTTCTATTGGATGAAGACATCTGCAACAATAGCTGAATGGAGACCCTGAGTTTCAGTTTTTGAGCCAGGGGAAAAAGTCTGTGACTTGGGTACTTTTTGGTGAAGAAGGCCAGAGGGCTCTCTTTTCCATCAGTGACACATAAGAATATTGTTATTTGGTTAAAAACAATTAAAAATGATATTTATTCTTGTCTAAACTCTATCACCTGTGGGAGTAATTTTACCCTCCTTTCTGAGATAAACATCAGTTCCCAAAGATTAAGCAATTAGCCTAAGATGATCCAGATGATAAACAGCAGAGTTAGTACTTAAGCTCAGGTATTTTAACCTGTGTTCTGACTTCCCACAAATTCTATACAAGGTTTATAGCTTTGAAATGGGCAGCAAACTGTGATGCACTGTTGGGAAGGAATCCCCATGACTGAAAGCTGTTGAGAGCCAATGGCTTTATAAGATTCCGTCCTGTGGGCTAAGTGCTGCCAATTCCACTTTACAGATGAGAATACTGAGGCTGGGAGAGATGGACTGCAGTGGCAGAGCTGGTATTGAACCCCCATGCTTATATTTGAGGGTACCTCTGATGATCTGTCTTCATGTGAATTCATTTGGAGGACTGGCTCAGTCCCTCTCCCTAATTCACCAAGAGGTCAACCAGCTACAAATCACTGGGAGAACGCAGGGGTTTCCTCACATCCTGGTTCTCTGATCCATCATAGTCAGGATTCCGCTATTTATTAATTAGGCAAGCTGCTTAACTCCTATGAACTTGTATTTACCGCAGAAAGGTATATTAAGTAGCCTCCAGATTACAGGGTTATAGATGAATATAAAGATCATCTATAATCTGTAAAGTATTCTATACACATCATTGATGAACATAAAGTGGCTATATGTGCTTCTAGGAGGAAGGAGCCCCACCCTCATTCTCTAATAGAAGCACCAAAGAATCATGGGCTTTCTCACAGTCCAGCAGCTAAAAAGCCATATAGAGCATGACTTTCTCTTATTCAGGGAGACAGCTTTCTTTCTTTTCTTTGATGGATACAATTACTCCATTACTCTTTGTTGTTGTTGTTGTTGTTGTTATTGTTACTCTGTGTAGCTCTGGTTATCTCAAAACTCACTTTGTAGACCAGGCTGTCCTCAAATTTAGAGATCACCTGCCTGTCCCTCCCAAGTGCTGGGATTAAAGGTCTAGCTATACATTTACTCTTAAAAGGTTTCTCTCCTGCTCCCCATTTCTACCCAGAGAGGAGGAGAAGGTCTCAGGAGTCAGGGCACAAAGCACCTAGCTACCTATGTGGACCAAGGGTGCCTACATGGAGCTGTGAATGAGAAAGAGTCCTGTGCTCGGAGACAAGGTCCTGGGTTCTAGATCTGATTCTGTTGTTACTTGTGGGATCCTGGGTACAACACTTTCTTTTCCTGGGTCTGGATTTCTCTGTCTATAAAGACAGGCAGTTGCATGAGATGGTTAATATCCTTTGACTTTATGAATGGCCAAGATTTCCCTCTACCAGTAAGAGAAGCAAGAGAGAAGTAGGGAAGGATAGGAGACAACTAGGCAGTGACTTCAGCAGCCCCAGATGAAGGTCATGAAGATCATTGGGTTTCACAAAGGGCCAGGAGGGAAACTAGGCATATGTCCTTTTGGCTGTCACACATTAGGAATGCTTTTAATGTAATCCTTCCCCATTCTGGTAAATGCTGCCATATGCACTGTCAAGGTAGTTTGAGTGGACTTTTAAAGGTTTTTATTTACATTTGTAAAATCATTCTATGTTCTTTAAAGAATAATCAGTAAACCCAGATAGGAAGATAATGATGAATCTAGACTCATAAAATCTTCCAACTTCTTTAATTTTGTAATTCTAACAACCAGTACTAAAGAGAGTTTTACTTGACATACAATGCATGTTTATGGAGGCACAGTGTGTTATTTCCACACTGTATGCAATGTGGAACAATTAGATTGGGGTAGTCGGCACATCCATTGCCTTGAACATTTATCATTCTTTTGTGTAGCAAATGTTCTAAGTCCTTACCTTAGCTATTTTGAAATAAAGAGTAAGCTGGCATTAACCACAGTTACTCTAGCAATTAGCTTTGAACATACATTCCTAATCCTATTCCTACAAATCATGTTCCAGATATTATAAAATCCACTACTGAGCAAATTAAGAAAGATAAGATTTAAGGGATAGGGAGATGGTTCAGTATATAAAATGCTTGCTACACAACAGGAAAACTTGAGCCTTGATTCCCCAGAAGCCATATAAAAAGCCAGGAGTGGTACTGTGTGCCCATAACCCCAGTGCTGAGGCTGGGGACAGAGACAAGGAGATCCTGCTGCCTTGCTTGTCAGTCATCCTAGCTAAACCCTGAGCTCCAGGTTTGGAGCTTCTGTTCAAACATGGAGAAGAATAGAGGAGGACACCTGGTGTTGACCTCTGGCTTCAACATGTGCCTGCAGGGAAATGTGCTCCCCCCCCCCCCATGTCAAAATAAGAAACAATTTAACATCTCAGTTTCTAGTAGCCTAGTCTGTATCTGGGTAGGTAAGCCCTTCTGGAGACCACTGGTCTGGGCTCATGCACATTTTGTGACTTTGATGGTGAGTTGGGAGAAAGCTGGTAATGGACAGCACTGTGCTACGGGCACGCACACTGCTCGGCTCCTCTCAGGAACCCCATGCACATTCTCAGCTGGATGAATGAAAGGATGAATGGGGTGACAGCATGGGGAAGATCACAGGACCAGCATGAAGAGGAGAGAGGCTGTCGGTGACACTGCAGGCTGCGGAGCCTTGACTGCTTGGCAGGGAGGCAAGCCCAGCTTTTCCCATCTGGCTGGTCTATGCTGCTGCAGTGCCTAATCAGCTGCAAGGATTTTGACAGACCCAGGACCACGGGAAGTTGAGGATCAAAGTGTTTGTAACCTTTTGAGGGTTATGATGCTCAGAAAATCAACTTGTGTCCCCCTGCTCCCTCAAATGGGTGTGCCCCAAATATCACAGTTAGAGTCTGTGGTTAAAATGTAAGATCTACGTGAGATGGTGGAAGCAGTTGAAGGCATTGAAACAGAAGTGTTTCAATGATCCCTTTGTTCTCAGGAACTCAAGCCCCCCGAAGCCGATGTTACGACAATGCTCATTTCTGAGATGTGTTCTTTTGTTCCTAAAACATCTGACAACCCAGAGCGCAGGAAACTTAAACATTTCCTTATGGTCCGTGTGAGTGGAGGAGTTGGGGGAAGGAAGGGTCTTCAAAGCACATCATTGTAAGGACACAATACAGAATCGAACAATGCAAGATCAAACCTCTCTTTGTCACTGTGTGTCTGTGTCTGTTTCTGTGTGTCTGTGTGTGATAAAATAAGTATATAGGCACGTTTAGTTTACTGACCGCCATTCCTGGTTTCAAGAAAGATCAATTCCTTTGCCTTTCTTTTGGGCTTTTGTCCCTGGATCCATTCGAATTCTACCTCTCTTCCCACTGGCATCAGTTACTGGAGGAAGTACCCTTCCCTAAATTCCTCCAGCCTTGACTCTCTGGACCTCAAGTTTAGGACTGATCACACCCAGCCCTGCGTTATCCCATTTTCTTGAATAGCATCCTGACTGTCTGTGATGTGTGACTGCTTCTAGTTTACAAGCCCCACAGACCTTAAGAGGAGAGAGCATCAGACTTGGGACAGCCAGCTGCTCCGGGCTGTGCTTTGCTGCACTGTATCCTGTTCCTGCAACTCTTGAGATAATGATTTTTTTTCTTTTTTGCCTTCCAGGGTTGTTGCTGGAGATAATGGGTGCGGAATGCGTAAATCATTGCACAAATAAAGTGCTGCTATTAGCATCTCTGCTGAATCTATAGAGCCCCGTGCCTCCCTTGCCTGGTGGGGTGTAGCTGATAAATACCTGATTGATTGAAGATGGAATTGCTTGGTGACAGCTCCATTCTTGGGCTCAGCTAACATCTAATCCTGCAATTACTCCCTTCACCGGCAATGCAAAACCCGCTGAGTTTTCTGCAGCTCTAAGTGCCCCCAGACTTCAGCTGATAAGGCAGTGGCAGCCGCTCCGAGGAAGATGACCCTCAGCTACATCAGAGCACCTTCCACGGACAGTGCTGGGGGGTCATCTGGAAAAGTGCGGCTGATTCTTACTCAGGTGATGTCTGGGGCAGTGTCCCCTGCAGAAGACTCAGCAAGCCCAAGGGATAGGAATCCTTTCTGTTAAGGTATCATGGCACTGATTGAAGCTTATAGACTCTCTCCCTGCTAGACTTCACAAATGAGAAAACGGAGGGGTGTGTGTAGCATCCACCCACAGGCAGCGAGAAATCACAGCGTTCTCTTTGGGAGGTCTGGGTATGAAGCCGGGCAGTTACTTTTCTCCCTCTGAGATGAAAACTCTCGTTCGGGCTTGCTGGCAAATGCCGTGTGGAGCTCAGCTTTTGTTAGTCTGCTGAACAATGTTATTGGTTATAATTGGGGCAATTATGAGCTGCTGGAGGAAGCTAAACACAGATGTTTAAGCCCAGGCTTGGGGTATTCAAGTCCAAAGCCGCATGCTTTAAATAGCCTCCTTTCCGAATCATCTTGCCTTACTTGAAATCCCCCCACCCCCGAACTTCCCCGAGTTCAGTGGGAGATGGGGGAGAGGAGGGGATGGGTAGAGAAGGGAGGGGAAAGAAACGCACAAAGAGAGGAGGAGGAGGAGAAAGAGAAGGCTGCAAGAGAGCAGTGAGAGTTCAGATTCCCAACCTGTGAGAGAGTTCCATGCAATCTGGGCAGAGACCTTTTAGGTGGGACAGACGGGCAGTGGGGAGAAAGATGTCAAGGAAGAAAGGATACCTCAAAATAACCCAGGATCCAGAGGACCAAGGTCATGCCTTGAGAAACGACCATGATAATCACCCAGCCAGCGACCGACTGCGTTCAGCCATGGACTCAGGTGAAGCTCAACCCTTGTATCTGTCTTTCCCCCACATTATTGACAATTTCCATTAAGGTGTAAGAGAACCAGAATGACATCAGATTCAATGACACCAGACAACAGTTTGCACAAAGGGCAGGAAGCCACAGAACGAAAACCCTCCATAACGTGTGCCAGGGGCTTCCTAGGGCTACTCTGAATGGCAAGCCCCTTCCCAGTGTCTGCCCTCTCTTCTTCGGGCACCTCTTCCATGTGTATCCGTCACCTGGTAGTGGCCACAACTGGGAAAGCAAAACTTTTCCTCATTTCCAAGTTCAGCTTTCTTTCACATTTTTCTTTGAGATTAGCCAGCCCTCAGCCCTCCCCCTTCTCCACCACCGGAACACTGAGAAGAAGATGAGTGAAGCCACAGTCTCACAAGAGGCCAGCAAGCAGCCACAGTGGACAAAAGACAGAGGTGGAAGAGCTGGCCAGACTGCCCTGGCTCTGGGCAGATAGTGCCGGCCGGCTGTGCTGGGGCCACATGCATTGCCTACCTGACGCTGTCCGTCACAGGGTTCTCTCAGATGTGAGGCTGTTCCTGTGTCAGCCACACCAGCATATATATCCTTCCCCCCACGTTCAGCCCTCCCCTTCCCTGCCTACCTCGATGATGACACGTGCCTACGCTGACCCCGTTCATCAACCAAACAGCCCAACTTTAATCCTGCCTGGCTGGCCCCCTCCCCTGCGCTGCGCTCAGACTTGTGACATGCCAGCCTCCCATCAACGCAGCCTCTGGCCTGTTTCACCTGGACTCCCGATCAGCTAGGATCCCTCAGCTGCCTCTCCGGTTGCTTTCAGAGCCACTGTGTGAGGATGGCCAGCCAGGCAGAGCTGGCAAGTCACTCAGAAAAACAGACTCCTGGTGACAAGGGATAAGGCAGACCCCAAAACCTGGAGTCTTCTCCAGTAACCTCTCTGCCTGAGGAGTGAGGATCAGGCAGCACACAGGAGGGAGGGGGAGCTCACGCCCAGCTCCCACTGGCTCAGCTGAGCCCCCTCTTAATGTCCTGGCCCCACTGGGGTGACAAGTGCTAGGCCACACCGGGGTGGTTCTGGAAGCCTTTTCTACAGGTGCCCACAGCGGGGCACAGTATAGATCAGAGCACAAGCTCAGCAGGGGCTCTGAGATTTCAGCTTTCTCCTTTGCAGCAGGTGCATCTCCCGTGGGCATCAAGTTTTCTTCTGGGGAATGGGTGCACCAACTCCCAAGATGGGAGTGGAGCAATGAGATTCTCTTTGTGTCAGGGACGTGGAGACTTTTATTAAAGGCTAGTGCCACGTTCTCTCCTCTCACCATCTTTTTACTGTAACTGGTGCTACCTTAAGTCTCACATTGGCATCCGGGAGGCTTCCAAGCTGCTGCTGCACCTTAGGGTACAGCGGGCTGCTGAAGAAACCCTAGCCCCTGTTGCAGAACTCGAATTTTCTTCTTAGCCCAGGCAGGGAGTGGCCTGCAGACAGGTGGCTCCCAGGCAGCTGGAGCCCCAGTGCTCAGAGTCTACTACATCCCTGTGGATCTCCCTTCCTTGTCCTTGGGAGAACTGCACCAGGACCCCATTCTTCATTTTCCTAAGATTTAAAGCATTCCAGAATGCAAGACTTTCATTATCCAGGGAGGACAAGCACCCATTCAAGTGGCAAGTCTAGTTCTTGGTGGACTGGGGACTGGGCAGAGGAGGGATCAAAGACTCACCTGCCCTGGCTACTGATGGGCGCAGAGTTTCTTTGGAGTGTGAAGGAAGAGTTAATGGTGAATTTTGTCCTGTGGGAATTCTATCTCAACAAAAAGTGAACAGATTAAGAACAAGTTCTGAAAATGAAATTCCCACTCACATGTGCTCCCAGTGAAAAGGCCCAGGGAACCAGTGCCCACTTGGCACTGAGCTCTCGGAGGTCCGCTTGGTCACTAAGGGTCAAAGCAGCCAGTACAAACTCTTTGAGTTCTCTGTATGACATGGGGTGTGGGAGATAATTCTGGTTCTGGGTACGGAGCCTCATCGTGTATACGCTGTGGTCGATATTGTCGGCTCTCTGCTCAGCAATATCTTGTTATTCCTTATCAAGCGGTGTCTTTGATTTTACCTAGAGTGACAGCGTGCTCAGCTAAAACTCTGCATTTTCCTAGCCTTTGGGGCAGCTTGAGGTAGCTAGTGAAAGTCACACTGCTGTTTTTTTAGGTGGGATTTTGAGGAAGTTCTTTTTAAGGCCTCAGCTCAGCCAGCAGAAGCTTTCCCTCTCCCATGCTCCTGTCCTGGAACACACATGTGATAGCTGGAGTTCTGGCTGCTCTCTTGGATCTTGAGGCAACTTTGAGGATGAACACTATACAGGGGCTACTTTTCTTGTTGCTGGGCAACAAAAGCAACCTAAGGGAGGAACAGTATGGTTAGGCTCACAGTTTGAGGGTGCAGTCTTTCATGGTGGGAAGTAATTGGGTGAAGTTTGATGTTGCTGGTCATATTTTAGCTACTTTCAGGAAGCTGAGAGCAGTAGATGCTGGTACTCAGCTCGATTTCTTCTTTCTTTTTTTGTTTCTTTGTTTCTTTCTTTCTTTTTGTTCAGTCTGGGATCCCAGCCAAAGAAATGTTGTTACCCAGACCTCAGATGGGTCTTCCTGCCTCAGTTAACCTAGTTGAGAAACTCTCTCCCAGACACACTCAGAGGCTTGTTTTCATAGTGATTCTAATTCCATCAAGTTGACAATCAAATTACCCATCACAAAATTCATAGGCTAAAGACGATTCAAAATAAACACAGAAGGTTCTAGGTCCCCCTTGGCTGTGAACCTGCCATGTTGAATCTAGACTTCCAATGGTCACTGTTTTTGGAAGGGAAACAAAATAAAATAAAACAAAAACCCCTCAAACCTTTATTTCCACTGTCTTTAAGGGCTCAATTGTATGTTGCATTTAGTGCCAAAGGCAGAGGCTTAAAACACAATAGAACCCTTGCTTGTCTAATGATTCTGCAGACTGGGGATTCAGGCTGGGCTCTGCAGGGAGGTCCTTCTGGTCTCAGTGTGGATTTCTCGCTCATCAGTATCCAACTGCGGGACAGCTTTCAGAGGCTGGCTTAGTTCTCCTGAATTTTTTCTTTACTGTTTCCTGCATAGGTCCCAGCTCACAACATCTCACAGGGAGGCTGGAATACCAGTGTAAGCAAACCCAACTAGGTACGGGCAAAGCACAGTACATCGGTCCTCTTGAGGCCTCAACATGGAGCTGGCACTCCATGGATTGGCTATGTATGTCTTGGCTGTTCAGGGCCAGGTAGGTTAAACACTACAGTCACATGTCAAAAAGAGGACGGCTGTATAGAGCCAGATGACCCTCCTGGAGGACTCCACTAACCTCCACCCACCCAACTGTTTTCCTCCCTTAGAAGGCCAAGAGCACCTTCCTCCCAGGTATGGGGCCGCCTGGGATTTACTGATGAATTAAGGCACCTCGGGCCAATTGGTCTCCTAGTAACCACAGCAGCAGGGTCCTGGCTGGAAAAGCTGCTTCTGTTTTTCCAAAGAGGGCACCTGGCTTCACATTTTAAGACTCTTTCAAGTTGCAACACAAGAGGACATTAAAAATAGACACATCTCTCCACAACTTTGTGTCAGAATGAGGATGGGCTTTTGAAGTATTGAGGGCAAAGTGAACGTCAGGGATGTCTGAGGGTCCCTCCCCACTGGATTCATTTGTTTGTTTGTTCATTTATTAACATGGTGCTGAAGATGGGACCCAGAGCCTTGCACAAGCAATGGAAGTGCTGGACTACAGAACCACATCGCTAGCCCCAAATGGTTTTTACAGTTGATGCATAAGAATCATCCATATTTAAGGTTTCTGAGTGATAAAGATTCATGTCTATAACATGGAATAACCAAGTCAAGGTATTTAGCAGCTGTATCACAGTATCATGTGATCTCTATTCATGGCTATGATGTGGAATGAAGTTATTATTTTTACTACTTTAAACAGTTACCATTTCTCTGTTATGGACACCCCTTTCCTCTGCTATAGCTATTTTAAAACACAATGAGGCATTGCTAACGGTGCCACAGAAACCTAGAACTTAGTCCTCTTACCGAACTGTATTCTTGTACCTCTTAGCCAACCTCCATATGGCAATTGCTATTCCACGTCTAATTTCTGTGACTTCATTTTTGTTGTTAAGACGTGGTCTTGCTATACTGCTGAGGCTGGTCTCAAACTCTTAGGCTTAAGGTGATCCTCCTGCATCAGCTTTCCAAGTATCAGGCACTGTGCATCACCACAGCAGTTCAACATTTTAAAATTGTCTGTTTATCATTAGCATGTGTGTGCATATGGATGTCACTGGACTACTTTGAGAGATGGTTTTCCCCTTCTCCCCTGAAATCAGGCATCAAGCTTACTTAGGAGGTGAGGTTTGCATTGTAAGTGCTTTTATTGACTGAGCTCCTGACAGCCCTTAAATTTAACATGTAAAGCTCATTTATATGAAGGAGAGCATTCTGGGTTTAGCTTATTCCACTTAATATAATAATACCTTGCAGTCCTACACATACATCAGGATTCACTGCATTTTAAAAATAGAGACAAACCACTTTCAAACACACGTTCGTGGGTTCACCAACACTTATATACATTCCATATCTTAGCTATGGTGAATAGGGGACGCTGAATGTGGAAGTTCCCTTACCTCTCTGACAAAGGATTCTAGCTTCATTGGATGTTTGTCTGGTAATGAATAGCTGGATCAGATGTTCATACTACCTTTTTTTGGGAGGAAACACAACACTGTTTTCTGTAAGGTCTTTACTAATTTACATCCCTACCAACAGTGTCAGAAGAATTCTCTTTTACCAGTACCTTCCACCTTTGGTGACATTTTAAATGGAATAAGAAGACATTAACACTAGTTTTTAAGTGAGTAGAACTTTCATGCAAAGAACAAAACGTGTGATTGCCTTTGAAGGTGTGGATTTGACCATGCAGAGAGTGTGATGCCCCCCTGCTATGAGGACAGAAGGGATCCTAACCCTGGAGAGGCTCACCTGGGCTACAAGAATTATGCTAATGAGCGCTCTCCACACAGTCTGTGCCACTGAGGCTCAGCCAATTAGACAGTTAGAAGGTCCACAATAGTCGTTGATTATAGTTCAGGATGGGAGTGAAATAGAAGTGCAAGTGAGGAGAGAAATGACATGATGTTTATCATTTCTGAAAAAAATGTTAAGATACTAAAGACAAATAGCAGGTTCTGAGTGGGCTGAGAAGTGTCATCTTGCCTTCAACACAGCCAAAGCTCAGGATCAGGGGGTGTAGTAGTTTGTTTGGGCTGCTGCAGCAGAGTCTTGCTGACTGAATGGCTTCAACCATAGGCATCTATTGTCCCACTGTTCTAGGGGCCAGCCTGCTTTGCTCCAGATGCCCTTAGGTTGATTGACCACTTTCTTCTCCAAGTCTTCCCATGGTTCTCTCTCTCTCTTTTTCTCTCTCTGCGCTCTCTCTCTCTGTGTGTCTTTTTAAATACCATATGGAGCTGGAGAGATTTCTCAGTGGTTAAGAGCATTTACTGCTCTTGCAAAGGACATGGGTTCAATCCCAGCACCCACACAGCAGGTCACGATTGTTCATACCTCCAGGTCCAGGGGATCTCATACCCTCTTCTGGCCTCAGATATAAGGCTCACACACAGTTGCACAGACCCATATGCAGGTGAAATATTCCTACACATAAAAAACCCAAATATTTTAAAAACTACTATAAACTTAGGCTATGTGAGTGTGACTGTGGTGCAGAAGAGACTTACAGGGTTATGAAGTCATTGTGAGCGTCAACGCTGAGCTGAATGAGAGCATCTTCAATTCAAGATATGATCTAATGCAATCCATTCATCTTTATTGGCATCCATCGGAGCTTTTAATATCCCATTCTCTCCTAGTATGTAAGGAAGGATGGTCTTCAATTTCTCATCTTTCCATCTTCACTTAAGTGCTGGGATGATGAGCCTATACTACCATACCCCATTTGTGTCATGCTGGGGATTCTGAATATGTCTCAAGAGCTCAGGCTTCTCCTGGGCCATAGGAAAGCCAGCAAATAGCCAGATAGCTGCTCCATATTTTAGAGCATTCATCTAGGCACATAAGACTTATTGAGCGTACGGAAGGGTTCCTGTGTTTGTGACTGGCTCTGAGGGGCTGTCTTCAGCCTTAGAGTTTTGCCAGAATAAGCAAACAGTCAAGCAACTGCTTGGAAAACTTCTAATGCCTCCTGAAAATAGCATTACGTTTAAAAAAAATCTCTTGACATTTCCTTTTTCTAGATGAGGAAATCTCTGCTCTCCAATCTCCCTTTATCCGCCCCCCCCCCAGGAGGTGCGACTGGTTACAGCGCCCACCTGTGCTTCGGTGGGGAAGGAGCCCTCACCCTCCCTTCCCCTGCCTCACAGCAGAAATGTGCTTGGCTTAAAGCTGAGATGGTGCCATTTCACAAAATTGTGTTCTTCAGGTGAGATGACTATCTTCCCCAAGCTATTTCATCGTTCTGAAGAGAAAAATACAAAATACAGTTTTGGGGGAAGGAGAGACAAAGTAGTTTGAGTCCTTTGTAATATAAAACAACACATTTCAAAGTCCAAGTTTTTCCCTGTATCAATGAAACGTCAATGATTTAAGCATCTGGTCTCTTTCCACTGTGGGCCACCGAAGGCTTCAGGTAGACTTATGCACATGGGCACGTGATCACATGGTCACATCATTACAGGGCCTTTGCCACTCACCCACATGAGCTGACATCTTTGGAATTTACTTGTGGAAACCCAAACACAGAACCCAATGCTTTATGGAGATGATGGGGTTGTTTCTCAAAGAGAAGGAAGGTAATTAACCTCTTGTGTGGAATGTCATAGCCTACCACCTGCTCCAGGACAAGAACTCCCCCCACCCCCCGGGGCTATTGGCTCCACTTCTTTGTATCTATTGCCCATGGAAGAGGTCAGAGTTCCCAGACCCAGCTCTGGGAGGCCAAACTTATACCCTAACACACAGAGGACTGACTGAAAACGGGCTCCCCACTGAGGAAACACATCTGTAATCCAGGCTGTCACAGGGCCTCCACGGGGCTGCATCTGGGACCTGAATGTTTTATGGAACCATTAATAGTGAATTTTCTGCTTGAATTCCTTGCTGCCTGGAGACAAAAGGCAATAGAGGGCTCTGTGTGGGACTCAGGGGTGGGATGGGAACAGTTTGATTTGTATTCCACAGCTTCTCGAATGTGTATACTTTCAACAAGACACAAGCAAGCTTCCCTTGGCAGCACAATTCTGTGTATTCTTATTTGCTCCTCGACACATATGCAGCAAATCTTCCTGGTGCCAGGCACTGTGCCCAGGGCTGTGAACACAAAAGGAGACACGAGCCATTCAATGACACTCTGGACCCCTCTGAGCTTGTCAAATGTGGTTTGTAGGAACATAAAGCAGAATACATCTCAATGTGAGCAGCATCCAGATGCTTTAAAATTAATGAAGCATAGATGCAGAAGAGGGCTGAAGAAGGACTTACAGATGTGGGCTGCTGGGAGCTGAGCATGCAAGCATGTGTGTGGATGTCTTTCTTTGCAAAATTCTGTTACACATGATAAGAGTAACACTTATGCAGTGGAATTGGAACATGCTCAGGGGAAGTGACGACTTTAAAAAATATAGCCAGTCTTTGCAAGCAATATGATGGTCCCTTGTGCTGAAATATCTGCAGAACGAATAAGCATTCCACCACAGAACAACTGCCTCAGGAGTGTCCTGAGCTGGAAGGATCACTTATGGGACAGGAAATGGTATTTCCTTCCCAAATGAGAATTTATCCTCCTCCACAAATACACAACCAATACATACTTACAGTGAGAAAAAGTTCGAATGATAAACAAATTATAAAAGGACAAAAATCATTCGGGTTTCCTCACAGGCTATTAATATTACTATTTGGTAGTATCAGTTTTAAACCTTAACAATGCATGTATCTTTAAAGCCTATGGTCGAGGCATAATTATTATTATTATTATTAATATTTAAAAATTATTCTTTGACAATCCATACACATACAATGTAACTTGATTATAGCTGCTCCCAACTTTCCCTCCCCCTCTACTCATTGCTAGTGGAATCACCTGAAAGTTGAATTACACATCATCACACTATGGGCTTTTCCTTCTTCAGTACCAACTAAAATCAATACATTCTCTTTCCAATCCCCTCATCAATCACAGTTCAACATCATCTAAAATCCAATATATACTCAAAGCTTCTTAAGAGTCCCCAATGTTTCTTTTATGCCTTAAAAATATCCAGAATCCAACTGTTATATATTGCATTTTGGGTCTACTTTTTAAATCATCAAAATCTAGAACAGTCCTCATGCCTTGCTTTGTGCTTGACATTCACCTTTTGAAATTTTCTGCTCAGTTTTATTATTATTAGCTCATAATGGGGGATTTTACTGGTGATTCTTCATTTTGATTGGATTCCTATTAAACCTTTTCTTTGTAAGGCAATTATGGCACTGTGTATTTCTTGCATCATCATACAGTAAACGACCGATGTTAGGATTCCTTAGCAGAGGCAGCAGCTGACGGATCAGTATGCTGGAACTCGGTGTCTTTCTAATCATTGAGGAACCCATGAGGGATAACTTGGAGGTTCTGTGCATCTTCTGTTTCTGTATAACTATCAAAGAGCGCCTTTTTCAGAAGAAGGATTCAGTTCTGTTGGAGCCTGAGTTACAGGTATGAGCCACCTGACCTGGGTGCTGGGAACTGAACGGTTCAAGAGCAGTATGTAGTCTTAATTGTTTTTCTGACTCCTTCCTTGCTCCTTAATGGTTTCCCTTCTGTTCTTCCCTTTCTTTCTTCTTTTTCTTCTTTCCTTGTAAGTACATTTAATTGTCTATTTGTTTATTTTAATTAATTTGATACAATGCTATGACTCGAGCTCAGCTTATGAGTGTGATAGGCAAGCTATGCTCTCCAGACCTTTATGGGTCCACTGTAGATGTATAGATCTTACAACAATGGTCTAGGGATGTAGTTCAGTTGGAAGGGTGCAGGGGGCCCTCCCTGGGTTTGATTTCTAGCAAAGAACCCCACCCAGATGCTATGTGGGTTACACACACTTATTACAAAATGATTTTTTGATGTTCAAATTGCCCCAAATTTGACAGTCACTCCTATCAGGTTTAGATGGAACATTGTGTTTTCTGGCACAAGAGATCTCAGAACTGCCATGGCCTTTAGTGCCATGATCAGAGAGAAACCCCAGGAGAGAGCCTGAGTGGTTCAACATGGATCTACTCCTCCCTCAACCCTATTATTCCAATGGATGCAGTGATTGGTGGGTCAGGAAAATAGTTTCATAGAATAAATCTCTCTCTCTCTCTCTCTCTTTCTCTCTGTCTGTCTGTCTCTGTGTGTGTGTGAGAGAGAGAGTGTGTGTGTGCTCCACAGATGCTACAGAAACCAGGAGGGTTGGTTTGGGACTCAGGACACCAAGACAAGGACCAAGAGTTTAGTCCAAATCTTTCTCATGTTGCTCCTTTAGGGCAGTTCATCTTTCCATTTCAAATTTTTGTCTGATGTCCATTTGAACCCAGTTGAAACACAGCATAGTGCTATTTATTTTGGCTCTTTGCCTCCTGAGCTTATTTGGATAAGTCCTACACATTTGGCTAAAACGGATCTCCTACTTGGTGACAGAATAGTGGATTCCACAGATGGAGGCTTCAAAATGACTATGCTTCAAAACAGATTCTGTTACTTTACTACCAGCGTTTATAAAGGGATTTCAGACAGGGAAACCTACTCACAGCCCAGGCAGGCAAGTAGCTGGGTTCTTACTTGGATTCAACCTGCCAGACTCCAAACCTGGCAGTTTCTCTCCTATGTCTTGCAAGCTTGGGTGTGAGAATAATTTCTTTTCTTAATAGAAACACCTAAGTACCTACTATGTATTCACCACTATGTGAGGGATTCAAGGGTACAGTTGGCAAGCACTGACTGTGTGCCAAAATAACGCTAGATTTGCTAATCTAGCCAATCAATGAAAGACAAGATTCTCATTGTTTCAGAACTTTCTGATCTCATTTGTGAGTGAGGGGTAAGAAAAGAAGACTTAGTGGAGAGGTCACTGTGGTTAGCCTGGAGGATGGAAGAAGGTAGTCAGATCCGTTCTGTCCACTCCATTTGTTCATTTGCAAAAGGGATGCTGACTTGGACCTCAGTAGAGTCATGATTCCGTACTTCCAAACTGAGCATCTGGGCTATACTAAGTAAATCATGTGAGGCACACACACTCTCTTTCCTCTGTAGCACTCCACTGTAAACTGAGTTAGTCTTCCTTCTTTTCTGTGTGCCAATTCACACACACTGAAGTCTTAACCCCTGGTTTGGCTGTAATCAGAGACAGTCCATTTTGAAAGGTGATTAAAGCTAAAAGAAGTCATGTAGGTGTGCCCTAGTGCATGCAGTACAACCAGTATGTTTATACAAAGATGAAGGGACACACACTGAGAAACAGCCACGAAGATGCACCAGGAGTATCCACATGCCCAGAAGAAGCTGTGCTCACACCTTGCTCTTGGACTTCTAAACCCTGGAACTGTGAGAACAAAGGTCTGCTGCTTTACTCCCTGAGTCTGTAGTGCTCTGCTACACGGACCTTGCAAACACGCCCTTCAAAAATTCAAGCAAGACCTCCACTGGTCAGAGATGAGAACACAGCTCAGAACTGAAGAAAACTTCCCTGGGAATGTCAGAGTGTAGACCTAAGTCTGTCATGCTGAAGGGCTGAGGTGTTTTTGTTTGTTTGTTTTCAATTTTAAAAAAGTTCAAGGGTGGAGATGATATTTAATTTTCCCACCTTGTGTCTCCATGGATGGTCCCAGTCCTAGCCGCAGTGTTTAAATGTTCGTTGGATAAATACCCTTGCCCTAGAGAGCCTTATGATTTGGCTTAGGTAAGAACCAAGATGATAAGATCTGGGAAGATGACTTGCTGGGTAAGAGCACCTAAGACAAAAGCATGAGGACTTGAGGTCAAATCTTCAGAACCCATGTCGTGGGCATGGATCCACACAGGCGTTCAACACCAGTGCTAGAGTGGAAAAGAGAAAGCCAGGAGCTGCCATTCCGAGACTGCCTCAAGAGTTACAGGAGAAAATATTAGAAGAGGAAACCAAGCATTCTCCCGTAGTCTCTGCATGTGCAGCACCACACACACACACACACACACACACACACAGAGAGAGAGAGAGAGAGAGAGAGAGAGAGAGAGAGAGAGAAGGGAAAGAGAGAACTCCCTACATGCATGCAAGGGAGAAGGAGGAAGAGAGAGGGATGGAGAGAGGGAGGGAGAGAGGGAGGGATGGATGGAGCAGGAGAGGAGAGAGAATGTAGCTCATCTCAAGGCTTTGTTTTTGGGGGAGGTTCCTAGAAGAGTAGACGTAGGTGGATTGGAACAGCAACAGAAAGTTCCAGAATGTAGATAGCACTTTATCAGGACTTCAAACCCCAGAGCTCTGACATTCTATCATCGGAGTGCCTGGATCATTTATTTATTTTTAATATTACAATTCAACTGCATTAGAAACTTTGGTAGGAAATCAACTGTCTAGGCCTCTTTGTATCAAGTGAACTTCCACATGCAAAAAAAAAAAAAAAAGCATCCAAAATGAAATGGCCTCATCATGTGGACTTTCAGCAGGATGAGATGGTCCGTGTTCTTGTCCCAAATTACACCATGATGTGGTCCTTCCTGTTGTCTAGCAGGGTAAAACATCCTATAGTCCCTCTTTCTCCACAAATATGTATTATTCATGTACTAATTCTTTTGTCTGAGAAAATTCACTCAGGGTTGAGCCACTTGAGGACTCGTGGGCTTGGATTTCACTTATAAAGTACATTTTACCCCCATTATTAGCACGGAGACTGCTGTTTCTCTTATCTTCTGGCTCATCTAATAATTTGAAAAGTCTTTCTTGATCCATTTTCTTTTCTTTGCCTTTAAAAGTAGAAAATGAAAAATTCTGAATTGTTAATTGTGCTCTATGAAAGCTAAAAGTAGACTGCAAAGATAGTGTCTCCTGCCTTCTTTCACAGCTCGGTGAAAGATGACGTCATTCTTTTAGCAATAGGAAAGCAGGAAGGGGAGCGGGAAGAAAGCTCAGATGCTGAAGTTTTTACAAGGCAAGCTTAAGGCCCTGACTTTGATCCTAGCACTGGAGAGGTGAGACGGGCAGAGCCTTGGTGCTTACTAGCCAGTGTACTTAGCCTATTGGGTGAATTCCAGGCCAGTGAGACTCTGTCTCTAAAGAGAATCAGATAAATGGCACCTGAGGAAAGACACCTGAGGTTGTCCTCTGGCCTTCACACATGTGCACAGATGTATACCTGGACATACATGAACACACACACACACACACACACACACACACACACACACAGAAAGGGTTCTCCCTTTCTGTGTTGTCATCCAGACAATGCCTTATTTTTCCATTAAGAAGTCTCTTTTACCACATCTGGCACAGTTGTACCAGTGAAGGATGATACTCTCCAGGATAACAAATAGTAAGATGTGTTGAGGCATAGGAGAAGAGGGATCAGTGTGGTCCTACCATTTCTTAGATATATTGTCCTTGGGTGAAATCAGTTCCAGTGGAATGTTACAGTCACTGCAAGAGGAAATAAATTTGATCCAATAAAATGTGTGCAGATACTGTTTTCTTTGGAAGATCTCCCACAAAAACGTCACAGGTACCAGTCCTTATGAAGAGATAGAATTCAGAGAGACACACTTCGGGACTTGCTAACTTGAGTGGACAGGTGAGCACACAGCTGTGTGGGATACGGCTGACAAGTGGGTGCAACAACGAGATACACCTCGGTATGCTTGGGTGGGGCTCAGCAGGTGACTCAGAGTCCTCCCAGCTGATGCTTTGCAGGGAGGTAGGGACAGGTCAGGGGTCTAATGAAGCTCACATGTCAATCCATCTACCATAAACTCTACTCTGCAAGGGTGGCATGGTAAACTGATGTGTATGAACATTTCCCTCCATCTTTCTACTACAGTTGTGATGTTTATTCCCATGGGTGAAAAGTTAATTCAGAATGTGTAGCAGAAATCAGCTGTGACAAGCACTTCAGTGGGTCCTGCATTCAGTAACACAAATTAAAACTCACATTCTGTCTTTAAGGTTGATTAAATCCTGCCCCATATTCCTATATAAGCAACGTGGTTAAGCTATTGTCACTGGATATTAGCAGTGACCGAGCAGGGTTTGGTGGTTTAGGGTACCATGCTGGTTTGCTCAAGATGCCTTGGGCTGCAAAGCTGAAGCCGAAGCTGAAGCATGAATGTGATCCTCGTGTCTAAACTGATACGTGCAGGGGAGTAAGAGGACCCACATTTGATTTTCGAATTCCGGAAGGACCTTTGTAGGAAGGAAGCTTACAGAGCCATTATCCCAAGAGGTGACAGAGCCTGCAAAATGAAAACGAGAAGATGTCCTATGGTCCTAGGCATCCCGTCCTACTTCCATGATAGATTGCATCATGGGTCAAAGAGACAGGAAGCCACTTCCTAGAGATGAGGCAGAGAGAGGTCTGTAGCCCTTTGTGGGAAGAAACAGATTTATCCTGCACCCCTGCTTCACTGTCCTTGACTGTGTGGAAAAGGTGTAGCCTCAATGGCAGGGACTTCTCTTGTTCAGACAGAACACAAAGCAGCTGAGAACTGTCAGCCAACACTAGCTCTACTGCCCACAGATGATGTCCTTCCTTGATAGGGGTGGTGGAGATTTAAGGGACCCAGACTGGCATAGATTCACCCCTAGTGAGTGGGTGTGAGAACATGGGCCATGGGACTCTGTTCATCTCAAACTGTGAGGGGGCTGGGTTAGAGTTGAAGCTCACCTGGCTCCCTGCCCCACCCCACCATCGGGTATCGACTTCCTCAGGCTGGGCAGACTCTTCTGTCTGCCTTTTCGGCTCTTGGCTGGGAATATTTGTCATAGTGTGCTCAGAGTAAACTAGAATACCCCCTAGGGGATAATGTTTTAAATGGACCTGCAGAAAAAGTTATTGTGACTGTTAAGTGGCTAAAGAACAGAGGGAGCCTAGGGAGTTATGGGATGTGAGTTGAACCTTACCAGTAATGGGAGCAAGTATGTACAGAATTGTGGCTAGTAACTACCAGGGGCCAGCCTTAGCATTTGCCAAGAGTCTATTGTGTCTTCCCCATTCTTTGGATTTTATTTTCTTCCTGAAAATCCTTTGCTGGCCTGCTTTGTGTCTTGTGTGTTTGGAGTGGCAGATTTGAAGTACAAAGTCTTTAAAAAAATAATTAAACTAAGGGGTTATCTGTAGCTTTGATTCCTCTTATCTCTTGTTCCCAAGGTCATTAAC
Organism: Rhynchomys soricoides; assembly: GCA_019843965.1. Lineage (NCBI taxonomy): Eukaryota > Metazoa > Chordata > Mammalia > Rodentia > Muridae > Rhynchomys > Rhynchomys soricoides. The sequence goes on from JADRCH010000013.1 coordinate 8,083,449, forward strand.
AGATGGCTTTCATTGAGGAGTTTCAAGGCTTTACTTATCAGAAGGATTTATCTTGCTCTGCATTGCTGGTGAAATCTCGGCTTTCTCTGTTTCTGTCAGTCTGTAGATATCAAAGATAGCAAGATTACTCCGGGACCTTTGGGAAGTCAGGCTGGCGTCTCAGATCATTCTGCTAGCTCCTGGGAGGATGGATAGGAAGACAGAGCCAGGGACTTGGGGAGGTGGAAATCTCTGCAATAGGCAAAGTTCTGCCTTCACCATCTTCAGGGGGAATGATTTACAGAGCCACAATCATACCAACTAGAAGAGAGCCTCCTGGGAAGTAGGAAGAACCCTAAGGTTGTGAGTTTTCAGCAAGGAGAAGGGGGCTAGAGAGTCCAAACTGGGAACTTTCATGTACATCGTACATGTCACCTGTGTCCTGGAGTTGAGGCCACCCTCCACAAGCTGCACCCAGAGGCAAGTTTCAAGATGGGTCTGTTAGTTGCTTTTGTGTTGCTGTGACACAATATTTGATGCAGATAACAAGTGAAGGAAAGGTTTATGTCAGTTCATGGTTTCAGGATCTTGCAGTTCATCACAGCAAGGATGGAATGGTAGAGTGGTTTAGTGAGTGGTAGGTGAAACTGTTAACAGGGTGGTAGACCAGAACGCAACCTTTAGAATTCATTTTTATTCACAGTTGTGTGTGTTTGTGTGTGTGTGGTGTGTGTACATTAGTGAAGGTCCCCACAGAGGCCAGTGGTGTCGGATCCGCTAGAACTGATGCTCTATGCGTTTGTTCTGCCCCTGGAGGCCATGCTGAGGTCTGAGGCATATGCTGATGCCAGAGGCCATGTGGAAGTCCATGGTCCATGCTCTCACTGATGATACAGACTAAGGAAGCTACTTATGCAGATGTATTAATGCAACAATACAGCCCTGTGCTGCAGCAGGGGCCACGGACACCATCATGATCCAGAGGAGAACCAGGTGCAGGTGCTGGGAACTGAATTGAACTTGGGTCTTTTACAACAGCAGAATAAGCTCTAACTACTGGGCCATCTCTCTAGTCTTCAGTCCATAACCTTTAAAAGCCCACCTTTAGGGTCATGTTTGATAGGTCCCACTTTAAGGTCGCATGGCCTCCTGAATGAGTGCTACCAGTTAGAGTACAAAAGTTAAGTTACTTTCAAATCACAGCAGAGCATTTTGAGGAATGTGAGGGCACAGAAAGGCGGCAGAGGAACTGGGCAGGTAAGACAAGGAAACACCAGGGTCAGAATCCAGCCAGGGCTCATCTGTGCTGGAGACCAGAACGTGGTTGGCAAGGCAGCCCACCAATCAGATGATGTTCCTCTCTATTGTTTTCCTGGTACCTGAAGAACTGAACCCGGATCAACATGAAGACCTTGTGCCTGGGAAGAAAGGGAATCTGAGAGTGGCTGACTATGGGGAAGAGACTGAATGGGAGTTACACTCCAGGAACACCGTGGTAGCCCAGGTAGGAGGCGATGAAGGAAGGCGGTATGGATCTTGATGGCATTGTACCAAAGGTGGCCATTCTTTGGATTTTTCCAACAGGATTATTTTGTAGATAATTTGGGAATTTTCATACAGTGCCCCCTGATCACACTCACTTCCCACTACACCCAGGTCCACCCCCACCCTTGTGACTCTCCCCAAAGGAAAAGAAAAACACAAGTCCAGTTTGTGCTGCTCATTTACTCACGGGATCACGATCGGACTCCCGGTACCCAGCTCCCTAAAGAAAACTGAGCCCTTCCCCACCTGCACCCCTGCCAGAATCCATCAGGTGTGGAGAGCTACACTTCATCCTTATCACAAATGTAAAGAGTTCTCTTTGATGGCTTCCTGTCTAGGCTGTTACTTTTTTGGGAGTGGGTTGGGGTGGGTTGGTGTAGGTTGGGGTGGATGTAGGAGTTGTCACAGGAGCCTTCTGTGACTCTCTTTCTTAAGAGTCTATAGGCATTGACACTGCTGCATAAGTAGCTTTCTTGCCCTTTACTGTCAGTGGGAGTATGGATTATGGACTTCCACATGTTTTTTGGTAACAGAATGGACCCATGGACATCCACATGGCCTCTGGCATCAGTACTTGATACAGACCTCAGCATGGACTCTAGAGGCAGAACAGACCACGGACATCAACACAGCCCTCTGCTGCAGCAAGGACCATGGACACCATCATGGTCCTTGGCAGCAGCACAGCCAACATGTTCATTCTTAGTGTCTCCATCACAACTTTCAAGAAGCCTGGACCTTAGACCCTGGGAATGGCTTGATGACTCCAAGGTGGGCCATTTCCAATGTCCCTGCCCCATGCCATTGAACCCTAACACTGTGAACTTAAACAATTGAAAAATGCTTTCTTTCTGTGCTTCTGGTGCTTACAGCCTCCTCTGAGCTTCTGGAGCCTTCTGCTCAGGATTAAGGACTACCTCCCACCCGTTCTGTGCCTTTAAACAAGGAAGCACTGTGCTCTTCAGCCCTCCTTTTCATCCTGATCTCTTGCATCTAATCCTACAGAAAGTCAGTTTTAATTTTGCTGCTTCTGTGTCTTTGTTTATAACTCCCCATCCTGATTCAGATCTCCTTTCTTTCCCCTTCTTCCCCTGTGGCCTCACTGATAAACCACTTGTTGTCTTGAAGGTCTAGTCTAATCAACTTACTCATGCTTCTATTCTTTGCAATGCTGTTATTACATATAATCCTGGTGCTTCGTCTATTGCTTTTCTTTTTCCTCTCCCTCAACAGCTTGTACATAGTACTTGAGCATTCTGGGACAAAGAGTCAAAATTTTTATCACTCAGTTATCATTAGTTCCTTTTTCCTACTGTGTATGTTCCTCTTGGTGACTGACATCTCTTTCTCTGACACTCTGATTGTGATTCTTTGTAGGACCAATGCCTCTTCCTCCACATGTTGAGAACAGTGGTTCCCATCCTTCTGTGTACCCAGACAGAGCTGGGGACCTCTAGGAGTTGGGAAAGAGAGTCTGTGGATCTGAGATGAGCCCAGGCCCGGGGGGATCCGGCTTAGTTCCAAGTCAGTGCCAGGAGTAAGGAGGGGTTTCTATGAGAGACTTAGGCATGATTAAGGCCTCCACCTGCAGTGGTTCTTGATGAAGGAGACAGTCCTTGCTTGTCCAAACTGTTTCATTCATGGCAGATGAAGATGCATATGTCTTACTAAGGGTGAACCAGAGATTAAATATCTTTTGCAGGAAGGGATGCCCAGGAAGGGACACTCATTGGCTAAACATTCAGGGCCTATTCAAATACCTCATTAGCATGGAGAACTCTAAGTTCTATGCTATGTGACTGGTTGTCATGGTCCTCTTAGTGGGGTGCCGTGGTCACATATTCCAGGACAGGAACCTGGTCAGAAGGTAGTTCAAACTCCTGACATTTTCAATTATGAGATTTACTAGGGTTCTGAACTTGCTACTACCTTACCAATTCTTCTGTCTGGTGGCACGGTCCACTGCCCTACTGTCAATGGCATCAGTCTGCTGCAAAAGTTGTGACCACACAAGACTGTTGAACCTGAGCATGATGAACCACTAGCATCCCAAGAGTGAACCACTGGGTGAATTGCACAGAACCATCTGCACAATGGGAATCAAGAATTGTTTCTCGGGATATCAAGGGCAACAACAACAACAACAAAAGACTTCATAAAGGAGAGCTTAAAGCTCATGAGAAAATATCCATTTAGCAAAATCATACTAGTGGCTTCACCCTTAAGGCTCATGGCTTCCCAGATATGAGTTAGTTCTTGGCCAAATTTACAGTACCAAGAATGAGTTTCCTCCCATGGAGTGGGTCTTAAATCCAATCAAAAATTACTTGGTTATTCCCATAACATTCATACCACTTTTTCCTTCATTGACATATCTTCCCAGGGCAGTCTGTAGTGTAGATCAAAAGGGTTCATTGCTGGATAAAGCCATTGATGGCCTTCCTCCCCTAGTAACCGGCATAGTATCTTCTGGTACCATGAAAGCTAGCCAGCATGGAGGAAACTTGATTTCTGTAAGTCCAGTAATCAAAGTATGAAGTTCTTCAGTAGTAGGGTCTTAGCATCTTGTTTTAGTGATAAACCAAGAGCAAATGAAATAACCTGCTTTGTTTCGGGGATCTCTCAGACCCTCCTACACATGTCACTGGGGAACTGGGCTTTATGCTCGGCAACCTATTGCTTCTGGGAGGAGCATTCTCTCTCATGTAGGTAACTCATGTAGCTTCATACACACATACCTTAGGAAGTTTATACAAAAGTAGGTTCCCACATGGCCTTCTCCGACCTCCTTAATGGTGGTCATCCTTCCTCTTCACTACCTTCACACGGCCTTCCCCATTTAGACCTCACCCCCCATTATTTATCTTTTCCTCTTCAAAAGCATTTAGACGATCCATGGCTCACTATTGAGTTTAAGATGTTGTTTTTTAAGTATGGGTTTAACTTCATTTATAACAGATAGAATTAACTAAGAGTCCTCAGAAGTACCTGTGAACCTCCCTGGATAACATGAAATATTGACAGAGTGATTGCTCAAAGTTTAGGTCATGTGACAAGTGGGTATCACATTGCAGCACTGGTACAGGGCACAGCACTAACCCAAATTCAGAGGAGAGGAGCTCTTGAGGCTAGGGTACTCAGGCCAGGTGACTTCCTTCTGTTACTTTTGAAACACATTTAAGGGAGTTACAAGGACTGTGGTTGTTGGCTAACTGGGTCACCTGGCTCAATCACCCATCACTCTTTCTGAGTCAACATCAGTAAGTACTCTAGGCTCTCCCTCTAGGATGTCATGCTGCAACCAGCTGACAAGCTTCTGCTGTAGCCAGACACAGTGGGAAGGCACAGGAACTTTCCTTTGGGATCCACCTGAGAAGTTATTAGAGGATTCAAGAGGTCACGGCTACAAAGGGCACCCTGACTAGAGTAAGCATTGCAATTAATGGCCATCATTCAGAACGTCGGGTGAACTACCTTCCCTGTCTCCGAATCTGTAGCTGGAGGAGCTCAGAGATCTTGTACTTTAACCCCTTCGAGGAGGACTTTCTGTCAGAGAGTTTGAACTATGGATTTGCCACCAGTATAGACTTTTGACTAGCAGTGACTGCATCAAGTGCACACCTGGGATCCCCCTCAGGCATCTTCAGGGGTCCTGGGTTTGCATAGTTCTTCTTTTCCCTCCGTGTGGTCTTCCATCCCTTGCTGCACACCCAGACTTGAGATTTGGCCTTTTGATGCAGCATGAAGCAAGCTGCTTCAGCTTGCTCAAGGGCAATGTTCAACCTTTCAAAGATAACTATCATTTCTCCCCTGAGTCATCTCTCTGCCTAAAGGAGCCTGACTCCTCCAGCCGCACATCGTGACCCACGGTTTCCTGAGTCTTCACGATCTTGCTTCCTTCCTTTGGACAACTTTCAGGTCTATGATTAATGCAGAGTCTCCCTCCTAAAAGGATTAGAGTTGGTTTATGACAACAGCAGAAATGTAGCAAGATAAGGTTTTGTTTCTGAGGCAAAAGGGAAATAGTGATCAAGAAAATCAAGGAAGAAAACACGATAAGACTAGGGGATAATGAAACCGATATCCTCCAGCATAGGAGTGGGCTCTGAGCATTCTTTTTGTTTGTTTTTAATAATAATTCAAAAATGATTACTATAGTGTGCATGATATGCATTACGGGGCTGGGGTGGTGCTGCACATGCTACAGTGCACATTTGTAGAGCATAGAGGACAACTTTGTGGACTCTGTTTTCTCCTTACACCTTTATGTGGGTGCTGGGGATTGAACTCAATTTGCCAGGCTTGCGTTTGCTGAGGCTTCTTGTTGCTCCTGGCTTGGAGCAGCAAAAGTACAATGAAAAAGATGGTGAGCTCTGGGTGCTTGTTGTTAAAAAGGGGAATGCCTACGAGACTCTTACGGGAGGAATTTTGGGGGAGATTTCAAGCTTCTTATGCATTTTAAAATGGCAACAAATGTTTTATCCTGTAATAATTCCATATTTATAGAAACCTTGCAATAGTTATAGAGAGTTAATTCCCCAATGTTACAGATGTATCACATAACCCTTTCCCATTCTAAGAAATCAGCACTGGTAATTATTGACTAAATCCCAAACTTTGTTTGGATTTCACCTGTTTTTCATGAATATCTCTCTTTGTCCCAAGATCCCTGTTGAATTTGGATCCCTGATCACACTAATTTCATCTGCTTCGTGAGTCTCTCAGATGTTTCTCATATATTATTATCTATAAGAAATGGATATTTTTTATGCCATGCTTGGGATTGAACCCAGGGTCTTGTCCATGCTAGGCAGGTACTCTGCCATTGAGCCACATAAATAATGAGGTTTGTAACTGAAGCAGGATCACCTTTCACTGACTCTCTTGGAATTATTTCCAAGCTCAGTGACAACTGATGTTTAAAATTCTGGTGAGTTCTCTCGACAAGGCTACATATTGTAGAGCAGGTGAATGAGAGCCAAGAATGCAGCCTCTGGTGCTTAAGGAAGGGAGTCAGAAGTAGTGGACATTAGCCCTCATAGCTGAGCATCACTTACATCAGAGGGGCTTTCTAAGAGAACCTGGAGTGAGAAGGTCAAAGCTACATTCTCTGACCATGGCCTGAAGTGGTATGGACAAATGGACACCCACAAAGGTTCAGCCCTCATCTCCTAGAAGACTGAGTGATCTTGGAGGCCCCTTGTCACATTAATGAAATACGAATTCTGCTAAGTGTGAGAATTTACTCTGAGCAAGCCTCCTGCTCTATTTTCTCTTTTCCTTCAAACTTAGTTATCTGGACACTTCAAGGCTGTTATTTTTTCTTTCCTCCTTTCAAGTTGTTTCCACCGCAGTGTCTGTGAACCGTGACAATTGGGGCTAGTGTGAGGTGGCAATCACACACCTCGAGGCCACAGCTGCTAATCAGGTCAGGTAAGAAGGGATTTAGGGAGGACTTCATAGCAATGGGCTGGAACGTGGGCATTACTCAGAGACAGAGTGACACCAGTCTACTTGAATGGATGCTGCTGGCAAGGCTGCCAGGATAAGCATCCTCTTTGGATGGCGGTGCACTGGCCTACTTCATACTTTATGTGACTTTGTAACCCTGAGGACCAGCTTGAAGAACTTGATGTGAGCAAGTGAGTTCTTCTGGCCTAGATGAGCAAGAGTTTCTGATCACTTGGCAAAGCCATTTTCTCTGTAGAAACCTGAGGCTAGGTAATATTTTAATCTCAAATGGTGTGTGTGTGTGTGTGTGTGTGTGTGTGTGTGTGTGTGTGTGTGTGACAGGGCTTATCATGTAGCCCAGGCTAACCTTCCGTCTCAAAGCCTTCTGTCTCAGCCTGCCTAGTGCTGGGATGAAAGTGTTTTTAAATGTGTCTGAAATACAATACTGCATGTCAAGTAATGCAAAATTCTTTATGTAAATAACACATTTTAATTGAACCCATTAAGCATTCTTAGAACACTTTTCTGGGTAGAATTTCAGTGGAGTTAGAAACCATGACATAGGCTTGATTTAATTCCTCAGGTAACATTCTATGACCATGCCCTGTGGCTGGCATCATGATGGGCACCAACAGCTCATAAACAAGTCCAAGCCCCCAGCCATGGGCTGACAGCTTGGCAGGGGACAGCACACTGGACGTCAATATCAAATATGGTAGACATTGTGACAGGTACTTACACAGTGCTGTGAGAACTCTGAAGAGGTTATATACCTTCACCTCTGGGTTCAGGAACAGCTTCCTAACAGGAGGAGTCAACCTAAGCTAACTAAGAAGACATTGGAAGAGAGGCGTAGGTGTAAGGGTAAAGGCATACTCACACGTAACACTTTTGCTGGGCCCCAGTCTGTCTGTGTAGGTGTAGTGTGTCTGGAGGAGGACTGGAGTGAAGAACCAGGCAACCCTGCTACAGGGCTCAGGCTTTCTCTTCTGCTGGGGAGAAGCACGGGGTTCTCATGGGATGTGACATTTTCCTGTTTTAGACAAACTTAAGGGATGATTTCCATGGGCCAGCCAGGATGCTGGGTTCTCTGAGAAGATGCTGGGTGAAGCACACCCTGTGACCTCCTGTTCCCTTCTCTTCTTGGTCTGCTTGGTTAATGGGCTAGTGTGATAGTGTGGTTCTCTGTGAGGGTCTGGGTCATTGAGTGGGAGACCAAGCACAGAGGTGTGTGCTGGCAGAAACCCTGTTCTCTGTAACAGTAAGGAAAAGTGAGCCCACAGATCTGGGAGGAGCCATGTTTCCTGTCAGCCAATGTACTGTTCCTAAAGGCATGGCTTCTGCCTCCACTGACACCTTCTGTTTGGTTGATCTACTCTCTTTCCATGTGGCTGGAGAAGGGAGGACCTCCAACGGTCCCCAAGAAACTCAGGCCTGATCAGGTGCTTTAGTCAGGAAACCCAGGAGTCTCCTGACCGACATCTGGGTCTCCCTGGATCACAGGAACCACAGTGCCCAGGGTCCGTAAAGAGTCGTCTAACCTGGTCTCCATGAAGGCATGCAAATAGCTGGCTTATGTGGCTTGAAGTGAAACCTAACCAAAACCAGAATTGGGAGTTCTGATTTAGACTTAGGAAAAGCAAGATTATGCAGATTTACAGCTCTTACATAGACTATTGGAATATTATTTTAACGGATGGTTATGGAACAAAATCAAGTTTCCAAGAATAAAAACAAATCATTTTGTGTGTATCTGTATGCATGCGTGTGTGTGCGTGTGTGTGTGTGCGCGCATGCGTGTGCATGCGTGTGCACTGCATATGGGGGAAACCATGTGAGGAGTAGGGTGTCCTACTCCATCATCTCTGCTTTATCCCCTTGAGACTGGGCCTTTCACTAAACCTGCAGCTAAGCTGATGTCCAAACCCAGCCATCTTTCCTGCCTCGGCCCCTGCACTGTGCAGGAGTTACAGGAACATGCTGAAATTAGAACTCAGGTCCCAAGCCCCCACAGCAAGCACTCTTACCTACTGAGCCACTTCTCAGTCCCTAAAAGCATTCCCAATCGCAAAAATGGAAATAAACTACGTCACAAAGTGAAAACAGACATTATTGATTTAGTGACCTGGAGGGCAAAGGACTGAGTAGATCTCTGATTGCCTGAGGTTCTCGACTCACCTATGAGTGAGTCACTGATGTTATAAGAACAAACAAGTCCAAGGGAACCACGGCCTTTGAGTGCAGTTCACCATGCACATTTGCAAGTTTGATTGTGACTTATTTTCCCATTACTTATCTATTTAATATGCATCATGGTGTATGTGGAGGTCAGAGGACAACTTTTTGAAATGAATTCTGTCCTTCCATGTGGGCTTCTCGAGACTGCACTTCAGGCTTGGCCACAAATGCCGTTATTCACTGAGCCAGCACGCTGGCCTCCGATTGTGATTTAATCTGCATTGTTTTTCTCAGTGGTTGAGTCTGTACTGCAAGAAAGACTGTGTTGTGCATGAATGTGTTTTTATAATACCGCCATCTGTAACATTTGGGTGATATGAATTCAGTTCTTCAGGTGAATGCATTTATATGTCATTTACATGCCATTTGCGTGGGTGGAAATCTGCATCCATTCTCAGCACCTTTGTATTATGAGATCTGAAAAACCAGCAGCATGGAGAAGAGAATACTTCCAATCAAAACCTATTTGGAAACCTGAAAGCAACATTTATGGTACTATTCGTGACTGAAAAATGTATTGTCGAATTTTCCCAGTTTACAAAGAGGGCTGGATGGCTCGGAAGTAGATGTAAACAGAAAGACAGATGCTGAAACTGGAACGCAGAACGCGCACATGTAGAATGTGACCATGTGGGACAAGAACAAGCATGCAGTTTGTCAAAAGAGGAATACAAGTGAGCCCGATAATGAATTAGAAATTGGATTTCCAGGCAATCATCTCTCTCTGGTTACTGATATGCTGTATTCAAAATCCCATGTGGATTCTCCCAAGTTCTGATGTTATTTCTGCATCTAGCCCAGCAGCCTGACTAGTTAATTCCCAGCATGCTAATTTTGATGGTATAGGTCGAAGACACACCAGAATGACAGAGGCACCATCCAGGGTTGCAAGTGCTGTAGGAAAAAGAGGCTCTAGTTCCACTGTAGAGAGGAAGCTTACAGAATCAGCCAAGCACAAAAGATAAATGCACCAAAGGAAAAGGAAAAAGGTATTGAAAGGGTCACTGAAAAATGATGTTAAAATACAGTACTGGTAGTCTAGTGGGATATGTGTGTTACATAGGAGGGCATTAGACTTTGCTCTTTCTATGTGTAAGGAGAGATGTGAGGGTTCCATTAGTCACTCTTCTCAATGCTGAGAGTAACTGACAGAAACAACTTAAGGGAAGGAGAGTTTATATTGGCTCACGGTTTAAGGGGGCCACAGCTCCTCATGGCAGAGAAGGGACAGAAACTGGAATTGGATTGGTTGGGGGCATAGAGAACTGGCTTTTTGGTTTTCTAAGATCTCCATGGAGCAGGAAGTAGAGAGGGGGGATGTTGATACTCAGCTGACTTCCTCCTTTTCCCCTTTCCTAAATTAATTAGTCCCAGTCTCCAGTCTATGAGATGCGCTATGTACTGCTAGGGCAAGTCTCAGTCTTTGGGAATGCTCTCATTGGTATACCCAAAGGTGAGCCTCCTGAGCACCCTAGGAGTGTCCTGATGAATCAAGGTGAGAAAATCAACCAGCACAGGGTCACTTTGACTGGTAGAAGTCTGCTCTGTGAACACTAAGACCGACCAGGCATCTTGATTTTGATTCAAGTTCAGCTCAGGAACAGTGAAAACTGAAGTCATATCAATGGTATCCATGGTCGGCATATCATTTTAATAGGTTAAGTCAAGAAATGGGTGCCTCTTTCCAGGACTTCTCCAGGTCATGGAGGCAATCCAGCTGCGAAAGAGCAAGCAGCAATCACGGGACTTTGAGTGAGGGATGCAATAATAGTATTTTTCATGACACCTGTAGTGTCGTAACTATGTGTTTGAGAATATGTGCATTTTCTCCAACTCATGCATCCAGCGATGTGTTTATAGTTCCTCGTCTTTATAACCTACTGCTTTAGGGCTGAGCGATCATGAATTTTAATACTCAAGATGAGACAACAGAATCTCTCTGGGATGCAAAATAGCTCAGTTGCAGAAAGTTGGTCTTTCCTCCATCATTTGATTATTGTTCTTCTTGGGAAGAAAGAAATCAATGATGATTGGCCATATCTTAGAATCACCCCAAAGAGCATCAAGGGAGCAGGGGAGGCTGCTTTCTAAAGAGGAGATTAGAAATCCACTCAGCACTGATTCTTGGGCTGAGAGTCATCCTTCCAGCTCCTGAGTGTGATACACTTAGGGGCTGCATTCTGATAGAATGCAGAGTGTTTTTAGTGAGTCACACACTCTCCATGAGTCCCCTGTTCCTAGTCAACCCATGTGTCCATCACTATTCAACAGAGCCTGACTCTTGCTGATGTAATAATTTCAAATTTTATACTTGAATGGAAATAAGAGAAGGCAATCAAAAGGAGTTCAGATAATCCTCTGCTTGCATTTGAAACTGTTTCCTGACGGGCTACGGGTAAAGAGCTTGCTGGGAAAGTGTGAGGCCGTGAGTTCATACGCCTGGAATCTACATGAAGCCAGACATGAAAGTTTGTATTTGCAATTCCAGTTCCCCTGTGTCAAGATGGGAGGCAGAGACAGAAGAATCACTCAAAGCTCATGGGCCAGCTAGCCTGGCGCACATGACAGTGAAGAAAGACCCATGGAAGGTGACATCAACAGCTGAGGTTGTCTTACGACTTCCACAAACATGCTGTAGCATGTGTATGCCCATACTCACACACACTCACATACACACTAATAAATTACACACCACAAACCCACTCCACCCTACCCCACACAACATACACAACACACAAACACACATACCACACAGCACCCCACACAGCATAGACCCCCCCTCAGACACATAGACACACAGATACAGAGACACACAGGCACACATACACATACCACACACACACACCCCACAATACACCACCCCACACAGCATACACAACACACACACACACACACACACAAACACACCCACCACAGCACCCCATCCCACACAGCATACATCCCCCAGACACATAGACACACACATAGACACAGAGGCACACAGAAACATGCACACCACACACACACACACACACACACACACACACACACACACTTCCCCTGAAGCTTAGAGGGTTAAGGGTGTGTTGGTCAGCTGATAGTCTTTTTCGAGGTGATTGGATAATGTAGGTTGTAACTTGATCCGTGGGTTAGCCCACTGAGAAATTCACAGCTGAGTGGATGACCAGGAGACGGGCCTTCTTGGAGGAGGCCACTGGGAGTGTGCCTTTGAAAGCTATGCCTTGTCCTGGGTTCCTTCTTCTTTTTCCCCTCCCCACTCCTTTCCTGGCTGTAACCAGTTGAGCATCTTCTCTGCGGTAAAGTTCTTCACCACAAACCCAGAAGCATGAAGCCAAGTGACCAGGGGCAGACGCCTTTAAAGTGGTGAGTCAGAACAAACCCACCTCATTTTTATTGTTAAAGCCGAGATGAACCTCTTTAGAAATGACCTACAATTTGTGCCCTAAATGCTCATTAAGTGATTTGTGGGCACAGACTGGTACAGGTAAGTATTTACCAGGTTCCTTTAGAGTGGCTTTTCATCCTGCAGTACATCCCACACTTTGTTCTTTTAAGCAGGTTTTTAAAAACATAATATTTTTATTGATTATTTGGGAATTCTACATAGTGCATCGTGATCACTCTTATTTCCAAGTCCTCTCAGGACCACCCCTTACTCCTGTCCCCACCGCAGGTCCTCCCAAAAACCAAGGACAGAAAAAAATCCTAAGTCCAATTTGTCTTGACTATATACTTACTGGAGCATGGTCAAACTCGTAGTGACCAGACCCTTAAAGAAAAGGGAGTCCTTCCCCACCAGACCCCTGCCAGTGGCCGTCCATTGTGGAGAGCTACATTTCAGCATACTTATCACAATCTTAAAGAGTTCTTTTTGATGGCTTTCTGTCTAGGTTGTTACTTCTAGGGACGGTGGAGTGAGAGTTGTCACAGACGCCTTCCATGACTCTCTTCCTTAACTGTCGGTCTACAGTCATTGATACCACAGCAAAAGAAGCCCCCTTGTCCTTTATAGTCATCAGGAGCATGGATCATGGACTTCACATGGTGTCTGGTCATAGAATGGACCACAGAAATCTACCTGGCCTTTGGCTTCAGCATGGGCCACAAATCTCAGCATGGTCTCTGGTGGCTATATGACCCATGGATACTAACATGGCTTCAGACAGCAGCACAGATCATGAACATCTGAATGGCTTTCAGTGGTAACACAGGCTACGTACACCAACTTGGGCCTCTAGCTGCAGCAGGACTGCAGACCCCAACATGGCCTTCTGTGGCAGCAGACCACAAACACCATCATGGCCCCCTGTGACCTTCTTAAGCAGGTCTTGGGGTAGAGTAGGAGTAGAGGACAGACAACTGTAGATACCAGACAGAGGATCACATACATAAATTATGGAATGTCTGTAAAAAAGCTGGTTCTTTTTTTCTGTTTATTTCTTTACTGGATCTTTTACTCGGGTTGTGATCTAGTTCTGTCTTATTCAGATTGTTGCTCAAATTGTTCCAGCTTTAGACACAGTTTGGCTATTCCACTTTAGCAGCTTCTATGTTCCTCAGATGCACCCGTCCCTCCATTTTTCTGAGCATGTCCCTTCTATCTGGAACTTCTAGATCATCAGACTCATCTGTATTTTCCATAGCCCTGGAGTCAGCTGGTTCTCCAAGGAGCACTGACTTCAGGTACTGTAGAATGGTACTTAGCACATAAAATCTGGATCTGAGGATGGTGGTGCTAGTGGGAGTCATTGCTTGTAGCCTCCCCCCAACAGGCAGAGCTAGAAAAATATCTATTCATCTCCATCCATGTGCACACATGGATTGGTGATTATTCCTGTGTCCATCCTGATTCTAATCTAATACCACAGGCTCATTCTAGTCTTTTCCTTTTGCTTATTATAATGTCCCTCTGTAACACTGAGAAATCTAGCTCTCACCACTGATTATGTGTCTTAGTTAGGGTTCCTATTGCTGTGAACAGACACCATGACCACAGCAACTCTTATAAAGGAAAACATTTAACTGGGGCTGGCTTATAGCTTCAGAGATTTAGTTCATATCATTCATGGTGGGAAGCATGGTGGCACGCAGGCAGACTGGTACAAGAGAGGCAGCTGAGAGTTCTACATCTGGATCCACAGGCAGCAGGAAGAGACTATGAGCCACTAGGCCTGGCTTGAGTTTCTGAGACTCCAAAGCCCACCTCCTAGTGATTCACTTCCTCCAACAAAGCCACATCTAATCTAACCAGGCCACACCTCCTAACAGTGCCATTCACTGTGGCCATTTTTATCCAGACCACCACACTTCATTGCTTTGGAAGGTTGTGGAATCTTTTGGGGGTGGAACCCCGCTGGAAGAAGTGAATCATGGGGGTGAGCCTCGGGGTTTGATAGCTTATCTTCTTGTCAACTCTATGCTTTCAAATTTATGATGTGATGTGACCAGCTACCTCATTCTCTTTCCATGACACCTTCCCCCGCAATGATAGGGTGTACTCTTATTAAACTATAAGCTAAAACAACCCTTTTCTCTGTTAAGGTGCTTCTTGTCAGGTATTTAGTTATAGCAACTAAGAAAGTAACTGCATAATATGGACTGAATTGTGTCCCCTCAAAATTCTGACGTTGAAGCCCCAACCACCAGTGTGAGTTTATCTATAGATAAGGCCTTCTGGAGCTAGTTGAAGTCAATTGTGTTCACAATGGTGACAGGTGAGGACCTAATCTAAGGGAGTTATGTCTTTCCAAAGTTCTATAAAGACTTTGTTAACAATCCTCTATTGTTACTTGACTATAGTAGGATTGATTAGAAGCCTCCCAAGGTTTTATTAATTAGCATACATTAATTATATAAAATAATGGGTTTTGTTACAACGTTTTCATACATGCATTTAGTACACTTTAATAATTTTTCATTCCCGGATACTTATTTTAATGCCTTCCCTGAGATACAGCTCATCCACTTAATTTGTACAATTAAATGGATTTTTGTGTGGGCTGCTGAGCTAATTTTTTTCACTGCAGTAAAATATGCATAAAATTGGTGTATAGGTCATTAACATTCAGAGTGATGCACGCCATAGTCACTATTTCCAGGACATTTCATTTCCCCACTGAACTTCAGACCCATTGAACTCTATATGTCTGTTCCTCCCCCTCCTGGTTTCTTACTCTCCCTTCTGCCTTGATTCTGACCGCTCCAGCCACCTCATCTAAGTAAAATCATGTAGCATGTGTTCTTGTGGGTGGCTTATTTCATTTAAAATCATGGTTTCAGAACATGTCCATGAAAAGACTCTAATATGGACTCTTTCAAGGCTCAGTAAGATGCTGCTGTGAGTAATCTACTGTGCTCTGTTTACTCGCTCACCTGTTTAGGACATTGAGTGGGTTTCTCCCATTGGCTATTGTAAAAAATGTAGTCGTCAACACTGAGCTACCAGATCTTCCATTTAAAATGTTAAATAGCTACATGAGTATATTCACTGGCTTTAATAAAATAATTGGTACCTGTGAAAAGTCTCCTTCCTATTGATTCTCACAGCCTCTGTTCCTGTCTACACTTATGGTCTGTTATGTTTCTTCTATATCCTTCCAGAGAACATGTGGCTTCATTTCCTTTTTGACATGGATGGCACCGTGTTCTATGTACACTGGTATTCATCTGCTTTTGATCTTTTTAATTTAGCAATGATCCTTGGACACCTAAATTAAGAGACTCTTTTAAGTTTTTAATTTACTTATCTAAATTTATGCATATGTGTCTGGGCCTACATGAATTTATATGCACTATGTACATTCAGGTGCCTGCAGATGCCAGAAATTGGTATAGTATCCCCTGGAATTGGAGTTCTAGATGTTTGGGAGCTGCCTGGTGTGGATGTCTGGAATCACAGCTGGGTTCTCTGCAACAGCAATAAGTGCTTTTAATAGCTGAGTCATTTCTCCACCTCCATGAACAACATTCTTCTTTTCCTAGGCTTATCAGATATCATTGTATAGCTGTATCATGCTTTATTTAACCATTCCTTATTGATCAACAGACACCTAGAGTTTCCAATTCTGAGCTTTGGAAGTACAGCTGCAATAATGAATGAATAATCTTGTAGAAATGTCATTTTTATTTCTGAAAATATTTGTATGATACATTCCTAGAAATGAAGTTAGTCAAAGATATCACATGAGTAATGTGTATGAATATAGCCAAATGTATATTGATAGATATCTAAATATATATCTCAAAATTGCTCATATATCCATGAGTAATATATTTAGCCAAATTGGTCTCCATTGAAGGAATTCAAGTTTATGCTCCCATCAGCAATACATAGAGAGCCTACCCATGCAACCTTACCAACAAATTCAATATCAAGCTGTTGATTTTTTCTAATCTGATGGTGGGTTAAGAGTCTGACATTCACTTGTCCAAGAAGAGTCACAGTAACCTTAATCATTGTTGTGTCTATAAAAAACAGCTGGTGAAGATGATATAGTTCCTTGCAGGCATCTTATTTCATGGCCACCTCAGAGGAGCTATTGAGAAATGGTGGGCAGAGAAGCTCCTCCCAGGAGGTAAGATAAGGAGTCATGTAGATCAAGGGGGAGAGGGGCATCCCAACCAGGGACTTCCAGGTTGGTCACTTGATGTACTCCCATCTATTTGTCTCCAGTGGGACCTGGTGTGTGCTGTGGGCTGGCAACTGTCATGCTTCCATCCCTTATTTCTGAGTGTTGATTTACTTACATTGCTCCTACGTTCTCATCATTTGTTGGGTGAATTTGATCATGTGTTGTTTTATCTGATAGGTCAACAAACCTGAGAAGGCACATTTGGATCCAGCAGTGTGGACTTTGAGCTGGGTATAATAACTGACTTGGAGAATTGGGGACAACTGCTGTCATGAGTGGACTGTAACAGACTTAGTTGGGTCTTTGGTAAAAATTTCTGTTTCTATGGGTTGCAGAAACTTGGTGTGGTGGTTTGAAAGAAAAATATCCCCCAGGGACTGGAAAGATGGCTCAGTGGTTAAGAGCACTGGCTACTCCCAAAGAACCTAGGTTCAATTACTAGTACCCACATAGCAGCTCACAACTGTCTCTAACTCCACTCCCAGAGGATCTGACATTCTCTTTTGACATTCACAGGCACCAGGCACGCACACTGTACACAGACATTTGTTCAAGTAAAAATGTTCACATATATAATATAAAATAAAATAATAAAAAGAAATGTCCACTTGGACTCACACATTTGAACACTTGATCGCCAGTTGCTGAGTGCTCTTTGGAGACGTTATGAGGCCTTTGGGAAGCAGAGCCTTGCTAGAGACAGCACATCATTGTGGGCGGGCTTTGAGGGCTACAGCCTTGCCCTAACTTCCTGTTTTCTCTGCTTCATGGGTATGGATGAAATGTTCTCCCTACTCCCTGCTCTGCCATCATGCTTCTCTGCCTTTATGGATTCTTCACTCTAGAACAGTAAGCCAAATAAACCCTTTTCTTCCCTAACTTGCTTTTTTTCAGAGAATACTATCACAGCAACAGAGAAGTAACAGATATACCTGGTTTCCCCCCCCCCCCCCCCGAAGCAAAGAATGAATCATGATGGAATTAGCTGGATCCTGAGGTCTTCATGGAAATGTCTTGATTTGCCGATAGAGAGCACAAAGAGCAACTGTTCCTGGCCTAACAGAACTACTGTCAAGAACAAGATACAGGGAGATGTTGAATCCACTTAGAAATGTTCACTGGCAGGAGTCTACATTTCTACTTCTCAGAAAAGCTTGTACCGGGGAACCAGGAGATATGCATAGAGACACGTATAGCAACATTACTTATATTAACATCTCATTCGAAATAACTCATGCAAGTGCCCACAGGGGGATGTACAAACTGTGGTGCCCCTACTTAGTATTCTATAACATCAGGCAGCAAAAAAAACAAAAACCAAAAACAACAACAACAAAAAAAAGACAAGTGAACAGATAGCCACATATATCATCCTGAAGAAGTCTCATAATCACAGTGCTGAGTGAGGAAAGCCAGAGAATATGTGCGCTATGCTACCATTTATAGGAAGATGGTTACCATAGCTTAGGGGTTCGTGCATATGAAGTGAAGCATTAAAGATACACAGCCAAGTGTTGCCACTCTGGGAATTTAACTGATTTGTCATTCATCTACTCTGAAGCTTTTCTGTGAATTCTCTGTGCCTTAACTTTTGCTCAATAAATTCAAGCCTTAGAAAGTGATATAGCCCGCCAGAGACATGCTGATTTTCCCTTGGAATTCCATCTCATCAGGACCAAGAAACACCAGCACATCCCAGTCCAGAGTGGGCGTTGAGATGGCAGCAGCGTTGCCATCACCCTTCTGATTAATGGGTCATCTGTGACATACTGGGATGCCTGGCTCTCTGGCTCCAGCACTGACCCCATCCCTTCTTCCAGAGCCTTGCTCTGCTGTGCTTAATCTTGTTGGCAGCATTACCTAGGCTTGTTGTGCATCTGCCCTTTTGTTCCTGTTTCAAAGGGAAGGATGAATGTGTTGGGCCAGCAGAATTCCCACTGCTGGGTCCTGGCATGGCTTTGGGGGACTAAGGAGACAACTGGTTGCACTTTCAGTTTATATAGTGGGATATGACTCTCCCTACCAAAATCCAGAAGGCTAGAAGCAACTCAGAGGTCGACCCATTTGTCGTGACCCTGAACAATGAGAATAATTGAAGATAAACCTTAACTACTCATGGTCAGATGTACAAAATGGGTGTTTGATGTAGAAGAATTAAAAGACACGAACACATCAAAACGAGAGAGCATGGGTGGAACGGGGGAAAATCAAACTGAGCAGAAGGAATACAGAAATCTGTTGTGTTTGCAGTTACTTACTGATTATTTATCATGATGTTTTATTAAACCAAAGAGACTTCTTTTATTGGACCACAAACTTCTCAAATTGGGGGACTATCCTTTTCTTGAAAAGATGTCATGTTCTCTAGAACAGTCCAGAAGGAACAGCGCTTACCCTGGGTCCATTACAGCAGCTCACTAATATGATGTAACTGTTTGTTTGTGGCATGCTGAGGGTTGAACTAGGACCTTGAACTTTCCAGGCATGGGCTTTTCCATTCTGTTGCAAACCCAACCTGACCAGACCAACCACCAGTGGCCATGCTAGGTGCCTACAGCCACCTCTCTATAAATTTGAAATTAGAGCTGAGGTGTCCAGCAGCCATCGGTAGCCATCATTTCCCCCCACCCCCATATCTGGAAGTACTCACTGCTCCTCATACACCAGTTCTGGGCTGAGAAGGCACTTGCTGTGTTTGTGCTTGGATTCACCATGTTGTCTGAAGACATCAAATTGGTCCAGCCTGCTTATTGCCAATTCTGTCAGCTTGGTGCCATCCCTGTTCACAGTCAGCCTGCAGGAGACTTTTACACGCCAGCTGGACTTCACAGTCATTAGTTTTCCACTCATGAAGCAATTTGTTGGACAAATGGAATATCAGGTGTGAGCTCAGCATCAGGGTGACTGACATGGATTCCATTGGATTCCAGTGTTTGACTGTAGGAAGAGACTTGTAACTCATCCAGGAAACCCAATGGCTGAGTGTGGATAAGTGTCTCTCCTGCTGTCTGCCCCAAGAGTGTGACATCTGCCACTGTCGAGTGCCTAAGGTTTCTTAACAAATGAATGTTCAGGTAATGATCGCTTACTTATTTGAATAGAATATTTTGAAGACACTAACATTCCCTACATACAGTTCCTGACATGCCCAAACCACAGCTTTCTTTTGACTTTCTATTCACCTCTTCTCACTAGTCTTTCAAGTTAGATTAGTCAGGTCCCATTTCAAATTTCCTGCCCCAGGTTGTTTCAAAAGCTCCCACTTTTCTCCCCTTCTTCCTACTGAGAAGGATCATGACTAACACAACTTCCACTGAGAACTAATTATGAAGACGGCAATGAAATGACTATATGGGTAGTCTCATTAATCCAGCCACTCGGTACAAACCCTGGTGGAGATGAGTCAAGGCTGTAATGTTGCAGGGGATGGGTCCACTGGAGCACCAGAGGGACCGGAGGGACTGCTGGGTCCATCTGGCTTCAAAAGCTGATGCTCAGTTCTGAGGGGGAAGGATGGAAGGAAGGAGTCAGCTTCTGGCAGTTGGAAAGAAGAGTTGACTGTAGAGAAAACATCCAACTAAGGGTGGAGCTGATGGGCTAGGTGTGACAAAACCCAGCATCACAGTAGAAAGAGCAAAAAGCTAGCTGCATGATGAGATTTTAAAATCTGCACAATAACTCTGTATGATATTTATATGTGCCACACCCAAGTACTCAAATTGCTAAATAGGCACATACATGAAGAATTCTGAATTCAGGGTAGGGAAAAAGATGGGTCAGTCTGGGACTCAACTATTGCAGTATTGAACTGTAATGAAGGAGGAGACATATACAGAGAGAGGCATTGATATTCAACAGATACAGCCAAGGTCTTAGAGTGGAAAGAAATGGCCCGGTAGAGAGCCTTCTGAGGGCTGCCTGCACTGTAGCTGATTATAGGGACCCTGGGTAACCCTCACTGGCCTCTTCTGGACTTCCCTCCATAGAAAAGAGAAGACCTGGCTTATCACTACTGCTCCTGGATGGTTCCTGCTAAAACCCTTTATTTTCTGGGAACAAATGAATACTTGATCGTGTTGGGAATTCTCTCAATGAGGGATTCCTTTGAGTAGACAATGTGTATGCTTTACTAACATAGAAGATCTTTTGGGGGTAGCCATGGTTGAACTTTGTAGGCATGGTTGAGGCAGAGATAGAGTTATAAGCAGCGTTAGAAGCGGCCTCTCTGCAGTCTCTGCAGGAACAGGGCACACACTCTCTTAGCCGTTGCTCCAGCCCGTCCTGCCATGTATTTTCTGCTCTTACTTCTTTCCTCTTCTTTCTCCATTCACACTCTGATGCTGCTGTCTACACAAACGTCCCCCATCTTCTAGCCTTTTCTTTTTTCCTTCAGTAAGTATGTTTCTTGGACTATGTCTGTGCCTGCTCTGCTTTGCGTTTCTCGAATGATGCCTATGAGCTGGGGCCAACAGGAAATATCTCTGTTGAAGGAGCTGCTCATCTTCTTATTAATGCTTCTTCCCTGTCTTTCTGAATGAACAGATTTTTGTCCAGAGTGGAGGGTGGCAAGAGAGAGATTCTGCTTTTCTTGGGAAGCTCAGCTACACCAACTTCTACAAGATGACAGAGTGAGAGATCATAGCTGATCGTGCTGAGGCACAGCTAAAAGAGTTCCTTTCAGGGAAGCAGATCCAAAAATGGAGTCACTGGGTGAGCAATCTGACATTGCAGCTCAGATATGATTCTATTTTGGCAAGCTAGAGAGCAGCAGTTCAGTAGAGAGAAAAATCCTCATTTCAGACAGTCATAACTTTTTACTGTAGCATGTCTTTGCCAATGGTATCAAAAAGAAAAATAAACATCAGAAAAAAAAATAGGTTGACTTTTTCCAAAAGGTCTCTGTGGTCATTTTCCAAGGCTGAGCTACCTCTGCTGGATTGGAGAATGAGCCCTGGGTTTACTTAAGCTGGTGGAACTATCAGTATTCCCACACGGACAGAGGTGTGGGTCAAGACGCTGAAGAGTGTTTCTGCGCAGCTGTCGGTGAGAACCAGTCAAGGTATCGAGAAGAGCTAGTGCTTCTCTTGGACTCAGGGCTCAGAAGTGTCAGAAACTGGCTTAGAGGGTGTGGGTCTCTGGGTAGGCTCTCTCTCTCTCTCTCTCTCCCTCTCTCTCTCTCTCTCTCTGTGTGTGTGTGTGTGTGTAGGGAGTGGGAGTGGGTGCATGTATGCTTGCATGTGTAGTGGTGTCCTTCAGAAGCGGTTCTCCTTGGGGTTTTTGAGACAGGGTCTCTCACTGGTCCATGTCTTA
Source organism: Rhynchomys soricoides (assembly GCA_019843965.1). Lineage (NCBI taxonomy): Eukaryota > Metazoa > Chordata > Mammalia > Rodentia > Muridae > Rhynchomys > Rhynchomys soricoides. Next base: position 8,105,603 of record JADRCH010000013.1, read on the forward strand.
CCAATCCCTAAGGATCCACCTATCTTTACCTCACCAATGCTAGGATTACAAGTGTGTGTTGATATGTCCTTTTTAAAAAACATGAGTTCTGGGGTGTTGGACTCGGACCTTGTGATAGCAAGTCAAACAATTTACCAACTGAGCCATCTCCCCAGCCTCCTTCGTTACGTATTAACACCAGAGTTGTGTCTATGGCATGTTAACCTTTATTTTGATCCAATTGTATAAGAAGTCACACTTTTCCCTTCTCTCTCACACATATGTACTATGTGCAGAGTGCAGACAGATTCCCTTCCCTTTGAAAATGTCCTCACTCTCATTTTGTGTGCACTCAGTTTGACCCTTTCTATTCTTGGCAGCCCTCATCTGCCAGGTTGTATTCTAGGGATCCTGACCCACAGTTCTGCTGTGCTTGTGCATTCCTGCTATCCTGCCTGAGTTCGAAGCCAGCCTGGGCTACGTCATGACATCCCGTCTTAAAATAAAAATTCTTTTCTTTTTGGTCTGAATATTGTATTTTCTTAACTGGTAAACTATTCAAACAAGATCAAAAGTACAGAACAGTGAAAATGGAGATGAAAGATACATTTGCGATGAGTCTTGAAAGTGATCATCAGTGAGTGGGGTGTGAAGGTTGCAGAGAGATGGGGTTGTGATGAAGAATGTTCTGGAATAAAGACGCATAGGCTCCTATGTGGTAATGTGTGAGACTACAGTGGTTTGGAATCTGCATCGGAGAATATGATGTGACTGGTTCTGAAAAGGAAGTAAAGAAAGCAGAGCCTTTTTAGGTTACATCTAAGCATCAAGGCTCAAAATAGGGTTGCAAGACCAGCTGTATCAACATCACATCAGAGATGCTGACTGTGGGCATTGAGGTGACTCAGCTGCTGAAGGGGTGCACTGCTAAGTCTGATGACTGGAGTTTGGAGTCCAGAACACAAATGTGGCGGGGGGTTGGGGGCCATTGTCCTCTGACCTCCATATGTACACCATGGGGCTCATATCCATGTGTATACATCATGAACATATGGGCAAGGATGGGGGAGCAAAAGAGAGAGGAAAGCTGGCAGCGTCCATACAAAACTACTAAATCAGAAGCTGAGGACAGTTCCAACACAACGTTTCTTTTTTCCATCCAGTAACCCTTCAGGTGTTACATGTGTGTTTAAAATTTGAAGAAAGAAAAAGAAAGAAATCATCTGAAGATCTGTCCCCACGGGATAGCCACTTCATGCATCTCTTACATGTACAGACGGGATGATGGAGAATCTCCTAGGAGGTTTGTAAAGCACACCTCTGAGCGGCTCTTCAGTGGCATCTTCAGAGATGATTAGACTGTGAGGGCTCTGACTGATGGATGGGTCTCCTGTGATGGGTTCATGACACAGTGGCCTTATTGGGAGGCAGCGGAAGGTGGGAAGTGGGATTTACATGGAAGAGGTATATCCTGAATGCTCTAGTTTGCCTGTAATCTTCTTGTGTTCCATCTCTTTGCTTCCTGTCCACCATAGGTTGAGCACCTTACTCTTCTTCCCAACCCGCTCCTACATAATAAACTAAGCCTCTGAAATCTTTCCTGGAGTTGCTTATGCAAGGGACTCAGTCACAGTGAAGAGAAATGGAGGTAACACAGCTGCTACTATGACCAGAGGTTGGGGTAGGGTCACAAATGGCTTCCTTGTGGGGGCGGTCATCCTGAAGCATTCTAGATCTCCTCCTAGCCCCTTCTCCATCCCTCCTTCCCTGTCCCTAGTGCCACATCTAACCTCGCTCTCCTGGTCCCTTCCCTGCTGTTTCTATTGTTCCTGCTTAGAAAAAATGAACTTGCCTCATCCCCCTTGGCCAAAGAGAAACTTTATTGATTCAAAGAGTACAGCTATGAAAGGAAGAATAACATAAGGAAAACCACCCGCAGACACATCGCCAGCCTTCATCATCTCAATGTTAAGGCACTCTTGGCTTAGCATTCTTTAAAAGAAACAACACATTGCAGATACACCATCTAGGCCTCCTGTGTGCTCTTCATGGATCTTTTCTATTCCCCAATTCCCTCCCTCCCCAGAACGGATCACGTTTATGCATTCAGAGCTTATCAGTTCCATCCACATTTTAGTATGGTTTTTCTCGTTACATATGCTATGTATCCATAAAAATTCTAAAGCATTGTTTTTCCTCTCTCAGATGTTCGTATAAACAGCGTTTTGTTGTAAATGTCCTGCTCTTTCAGTCATCATTGTTTTGGGGATTTATGTAAAGCGGATGGAGGCAGCTTTTGAGCTTTCATTTTTAAATGCCATAGGGTGTTCCAGTGTTGGATTGTGGTACAATGTACTCATCCACCTTCCTGCGGGTGTGCGTTACTTCTATGGTGTGAGGAGGGAATATGAGCTTTATTTTTATTACATTACAATCAACATTCCTGCTCATGTCTTTTTGTGCACAAGTACAAGAGTTTCTTTGTGTCTATGTGTGTTTGTGTTCATGCACATACATGTAGGTGCACATGCACATGAATGTGGAGATTACAGGACATTGGGTATTGTTCCTCAAGAGCCATCCATCTTTTGCTGTTGTTGAGACAAGTCTTTCTTTCACATGGAGTTTGTTGATTAGGCCAGTGAGCCCCCAGGGATCCACCCATCTCTACCTCCCTGAGGCTGAAATTATACTCACATGCTACCAGACCCAGCTTTTTATGCGGGTTCTGGAGGTCAAGTTCAAGTCCTTGTGCTTGTATGGTAAACAGATTACTGAACGATCCATCTCTCCATCTCTATTTCCTTATGGCATATAAATTTTGAGTGGTCATATAGAGAAGGCACATTTTCAGCTGAACTGGAGGGAGGTTGCCTGGTCACTCTCCAGTCATAACCACTTACACCCATGTTCTAGTTCTGTTTCATTTCTGTTGCTATGATAAAAATGACATGACAAAAAGCAGATGAGAAAAGGTTCATTTTAGCTTACAATTTTATATTACAATCCATGATAGCAGAGATGTCAAGGCAATGGGAACTTCAAACAGCTAGTCACATCACATCCACAGTCAAGGGCAGAGAGAAGAGAGCACATGGAGGTGCACATTCTTGCTTGTGCTCATTTCCATTTCTCCACATTTATGAAGTTCAGGATCCCATGACAAGGGAATGGTGCCACCCACAGTGGATTAGTAAAGACAACCCCACTGACATAGCCACAAGCCAATCTAATGACAATACTTCATTGAGATTCTCTTCCCAGTTGATTCAAGATTGTCTCAAGTTGGTAAAGCTAACTGTCACAACTCATTGGCACCATGGAATTTCCTGCTTTGCTTCAGCCTTCCCAAGCTTTGCCTGTTCCAGTTTTTAGCATTTATCAGTCAGGTGAGTGAAGACAGCTCAGTGTTGACTTCCTTTGAATTTCCTCACTCCTGGAGACAGTACATCTTTCATGTGTCTCTCGGCTACTTGTATTTTCTCTCCTTAGAATATTCTTTATATCTCCTCAGTTTCCCCATTTAATCCATCTGGAATCATCCCCAGAAGGAACAGCTCTTGGCACTCAGGAGTTGGTGTGGCACTGCCAAGGAGGTCTGGCCTTTGAAATTTTTTGCATTCCATACAGTCTCAGCTTCAGCCAGGACTATTCTATGACCATGAAGAATTTAGGTGTATGTTAGTTTTCTCATTGCTGTGACAACATACCTTGTGGGAACAAAAGGTGTGGGGTGGAAGGTGAAGTTCTTGCGCTGCCTCGGGCTCCCCAGCCCTCGGAAGCTGGAAGGGTGACCGCACACACTTTACAGTCGCCGGGCGTGTCGGGCTGTGAGAAGCCACAGAAACACTGCCCAGGGGGGTGGAAGAGAGCGTCCATGGCTCCCCAGGGATGCACGGCAGCCTTTATCATCGTGAGTTTTCTAGCTCTGGGCACCAAAGGCGACACTGGATGCCACAGAAGAGCTAGAAGGAGCGCAGCTGGGGTCCCCACTGGGACCGGGTTTGGCGGCTTGTGCAAAGACTACCTGGATTGACTTGGGTGAATGGGTGCCATCTGGAAGCACTGAGACACCTTTGGTAGGCAGGCCTATTTATGAGTTCAAGGCCAGTCTGGTCTACAGAGTGAGTTCCAGGACAGCCAGGGCTATACAAAGAAACCCTGTCTCGAAAAACAAAAACAAAAACAAAAACAAACAAACAAACAAAAAAACAAGAGAGAGAGAGAGATTGATTAGACGCAAGGCCCCTAATCAAAGGCTGGATCCCTTGCTTCCCAGGGTGGATCAAGATGAATAGAGACAGTCCAGGGTTTTAGGGTATTTCTTTTCATGGTGGAGAATGGCGTGTGTGTAGAACAGTACCCTGTGACTTCCGGGAGGGGCAAGGTAGAAATAGTAACTGGGAAGGGGCGGGGCTAAGCCTCTAGGTGTCTCATTAACATGGGGATGGTTTGGGGCTGTGTGGCCACGCCTCTACCTGAGGAGGGGCGTGAGGGGCATTTCCTTTCTATGTGACCAAATGTTACAGACTTATGGAGACATATAGGCACGTGTTAGAAGCTGTTCTCTAGGAGCCCGACAAACGTCCGCCATCCCTTATAGGCTGGAGGTAACCTATTGGACCTACAGTGTTCAAACCTTAGCTTTACCAGAAAACAGACTGCCCATCATGGCCCAGCAATACCTGACAAAAGGAAGGAGAAATTCCTCTCTCTCTCTCTCTCTCTCTCTCTCTCTCTCTCTCTCTCTCTCTGTCAAAGTTTGAGGGGATATGGTCCATCACCATGGAGAAGACATGGTGGCGGGAGCAGGAGGGGGCATTGCATGAACATGAGATGGCGTTGCACCTACAGTCAGGAATAGAAGAAGATGAACGCTGGTGCTCAGCCTGCTTTCTCTCTCTTTCCCCCTTTTTATTCAGTCTTGGGCCCCCTCCACAGGATGGTTCCACTCACATTCAGGGTGGATCTTTTCTTAGTTAAATTTTCTAGAACCTTCTTCACAGACCTGCCAGGGGTGATTTAAAAACCAGTCAAATTGACAATGAAGAGACATCATCACAGGATGACTATCTAGGTCATGAACTCTTAGAAGCAGAGTTTTCTCTTGATGGTCATGGAGAAGGGACACTGTATTAGTTACTCTTGTTGCTGTGGCAGAATGTCTAACATAACACATCAAGGGGAAGGGGATTTCTCTTGGCTTATGATTTCAGAGGGTTTGCTCCAATGTGGTCATGAGGGCATGGTGAAATAGAGCAGTGTATGCCTCAGTAGGCTGGGGTGTAGAGATGGGGATGCTGGCATCCCGTTAGCTTCCTCCTTTCTCCACTCTTCTTCTGTTCAGCTTTCCCAGCCTATAGGATGGTGCTGTACTCATTCAGGGTGAGTCTTTCTGAGGACATTGTCACAGACAAACCCACTGATGTACCTTAGCCTCCTAGGTGACTCTATCCAGTCATCCATCACAACAGGCTCTGGCTGCCCTGGAATAAAGGAAGCTACATATTGGGAAGTATCCACAGGGACCAGTTGACCCTCATGGTAGGAATCTCTTGGAGATGACAGTCTCCCTTGGCTACATGGAAATGATCCCACCACCTGTCAGTGTGCTTAGATAGAGTCCCAGGTTCTCAGAAGAGGACTCCAGAATAGGTCCAGAGGTCTCCAGAGAGACCCTGCAAGAGTGTCAGCCATGTTGTCCTGGACTGCTGGCCTATAGAAATGGAGAGATAATATGTTTGTGGTTATTTTACAGTTAAGTTTGTTAACTTGTTATTGATAGATTATTTCCTCACCACCAGTAAAATGAGTCAATTTAAGCCAGTTTAGATTATATTAAGGGCAGGTTTATTGGGAAGCTGCCTTTGGGTATGCGAGTTCACTGGCCCCAAGAACAAGGCCAGGGAAGTCACAATGGGGAAAGGGGGAGGGGAGGGAGAGGAAAAAAAGAAAGAAAGGGTTGCACTCGAGCAGAGGGAGAAGAGGAGAAGGAGGAGGAAGAGGAAGAGGAAGAGGAAGAAGAAGAGAAGAAGAGAAGGAAGAGGAAGAGGAAGAAGAGAAGGAAGAGGAAGAGGAAGA
>JADRCH010000013.1:8111672-8150183 GCA_019843965.1 Rhynchomys soricoides
GAGAAGGAAGAGGAAGAGGAAGAAGAGAAGGAAGAGGAAGAGGAAGAGGAAGAGGAAGAGGAAGAAGAAGAAGAAGAAGAAGAAGAAGAAGAAGAAGAAGAAGAAAAAGAAGTCCAAAATAATGTCTGGATTATATAGGGAGGAAGCTCTGGGAGGAGGACTGAGGCATGCTGGGAGAACCTGGAGGCCAGGTCTGCTTTGGTATGTAAAATATACATCTCAATCATTTGTCTTGGGTCCAAAACCAAACAACTATAAAGTCATAAAAGGATAAATTTCTGTTTTTCTTACAGCTTTAGCCTCATCTAGTTCTTTATTAAGACCCTCCCTGCCATATAATTTCTGCTCCCAGACATTATCCATCCATAGCAAACTAGGAAAGCCCTATTGACTTAAATCTTCCCCAGACCACCTTGTTATATGCAAAGTGCTCTCCAATGCCTCACACCAGCATGACCCCAATTCTCCCTATGTGTTTGCTTCCTCTCTGTAACATGTGACAAATTTATATTGTTTAGTCACAGGTATGTCCTAGTGGTCTCTGACTGGAGGACACTGGCACCCAGTGTAGTGGTTTGAATATGTTTGGCCCAGGGAGTGGCACTATTTGGAGTAGGTGTGTCACTGTGGGCATAGGCTTTTAGACCCTCTTCCTAGCTGCCTGGAAGCTAGTGTGTTCCTGATTGACTTGTCATGTAGACTCTCAGCTCCTCCTGCACCATGCCTGCCTGGATGCTGCCATGCTCCTGCCTTGGTGATAATGGACTGAACTTCTGAACCTATAAGGCAGCCCCAATAAAAGTTGTTTTTATAAGAGTTGCCTTGGTCATGATATCTGTTTACAGTAGTAAAACCCAAACTAAGATACTCAGCTTAAGGTGGGTAGCTCAAGGCCTGGAACAAAGTGTTGAGCTGGCAGTCTGAGCTCTGAAGTGGGCATGGGCATCCACTGGCCAGCTGACTCAGTGGAGTCATCCATTCCCTAGGATCTTATTGTTTTCATCTGTGAGACATAAAACCCCAGGCAGATATACAGTAGGGTGGCAAGGACTCTGGAGTCAGGCAGTCCTCGATTTCATCCTCACTCTTATCTGACTATCAGTGGCTTGGGTCAACAACTCTTCCCAAAGTTTGGTTGATCTGCCTCTAAGTTGGAACCAGCAACTGAAGATTCAACAAAGTGTGAAATTTCTTGAGCCCCACAGACATTCTCCATACTATTAATGTATGATGTAAATGCACACAGTTTTTAGCAGTAAGAAGTATTTTGACTGTACAAAGTAATGATATTAATGGATGCTTATCTTCATCACCTGAAGGAGATAACTTGGTGGGACTATGGTCTGACGGCTGACATGCATCATTAGCACCTAGAATGTCATATGTATTTTTCTATCAGGACACTCTGAATGTGATTCTCAGCAATGTTTCCTGCCTCCCTTTCTTTCTTCCACAAGATTTTGGCTGTTCTATGATGCAGACTTGATACAATCTTTCTTGCTGTGTGTGAAAATGCCAGTTAGGTTTACATCACCAGCTTCCCTCACAGGTACCTGTGGACTTTCACCAGGTTTGATTCTCCAGGAGAGTAAATGCATACAATTCATTAACCTTCACATGTTGGCTTTCCCTGCAGAGGCTCCTTCCCTTCAGGCCTTCAGGAATCCCCACAGAATATAAGGAGCTCTCTTGTGCACAGAGAAGTATCTCACCATGTGGAATCGTGGCTCACAGCACTGTAGCTTTGGGTTGGATTCTACTCATGCTTCTCTGAGCTCTGCTGCTCCCTGCCCCATTTCATGTGTAGGTGATGCTGTTCTCAAGCCTCAGTCTTGTGAAAATCTTGTTTTGAGTGCAAAGGAAGACTAGTGGAGGGGTCTCAGAGTGACCGCTGACCACTCCCTCACCATGCATCCATCTTAGCTTATCACAGACCTAGGAGTCTGCAACTGATGCTAAGATGCCTGGGCTCAGGAGGCTTGGAGGACAAGCCACAACCTCTCCATTGTACCCTTCAAACCTGCACCCATTCTGAGTTTGGCTCATCTTCCTAAACTATATTAGTAAAGTAACACCAGAGAAACATAACCAATATGGTATTTATTGGAATTAGCTCACATGGTTATAGAAGCCAAAGAGAAGCAAGTTTGAGACCCAGTAGAACCAATAGCAGTGGTTTTATCCTACTCTAAATCTGAGGAGCTGAGGCCCAGGAAAGCCAATGGTGTAGGTCTTGACAAAGGGCAGGAGGGGACTAATAGGCAGAAAGAGGGGGAAGCATACATGAGAAGAGGGGAGAGCATGAATTCTCCCCCACCCCCCGGCTCTAACTTTTGTTATATTTAGGGCCTCAAGGGATTGCATGATGTCCAACCACACTGGGGGAACAAACTGCTTTATTCACTTCACCAACTGAAATGTTACTCTGTCTCAGAAGAATTTGTGTCTAAGTCCATCTGTGCTGCTCTAACACCTTTGAAGATTGTGAAGCTCCAAATCAAGGTGCCAGCAGATTCAGCGTCTGGGGAGGGATGTTCATTGTTTCCAGTGTGGGTCATTCCTGCTCCATCCTATACAGTGGAAGGTTGAAGGCAAAATCAAAAACCAACCAACCAACTAACCAACCAGCCATCTATCCATCCATCCATCCAACCAACAAGCCAACCAATCAACAAAGTAGCCAACCAACAAACCAGCCAGCCACCCAACTAACTGGTCAGCCAGCTAACCAACCAGTCAGCCAGCCAACTAGCCAGTCAACCAACCAGCCAGCGAGCTAACCAACCAGTTAGTCATCTAACCAATCAGCCAGCCAACCAACCAAACAGCTAACGGACCAACCAGCCAACCAACCAGTCAAACAAACAAACAAACAAAAGCAAATTGCTCCCTTCCACAAGGTTCTACCTCTCTTTCATCTTAGGGATCTGAATTTTTAGGAATGCATGAATTTAAACCACAGATATGGTTGTGGTTTGAATATTCTTTCCAGGGAGTGTCGCTAATTGAAAGTGTAGCCTTGTTGGAGGAAATGTGTCACTGTGAGTGTGGGCTTTATGAACCTCATTCTAGCTGTCAGCTCCTACTGTACCATGTCTACCTAGATGCTGCCATGCTTCTTCCTTGATGATAATGGACTGAACCTCCAAATCTGTAAGCCAGCCCCAATTAAATGTTGTCCTTGTAAGAGTTGCCTTGGTCATGGTGTCTGTTCACAGCAATAAAACTCTAAGACAGCAATCTCCACAAACAAATGGTATGATAATCAACCAGATATCTAGGGACCTTGTGGTCCCATCAAACAAAGGTAAATTTAGCCACCCAAACCTCTCCTCTTCTAGGCCCTGAGGCCCTCCCACTTCCCTGAAGATTGCCTTCTGTCAAGTCTGTCCTGATCCTGACATATATTTGAAGCCCAGTCACTCAGAATGCATTGGTTTCATCTCTGGGCATGCCTACACTGCAGGTATCAATTGAGATGCTTGGAACAAGACAAGAGTGGGAAAGACAGGATTGCTGCCATCAGGAGACTTCCATGTATGGAATGTGCTCAGTACCAAGGAGATAGAGAAGCAAGTAAAGAAGGCTACAGAGGACGAGAGCAGCTGGAGAGTGAGACTCTCTGTGGGAAATATCTATGGAACAGTGAGAGGGACCATCCAGGCAGGGGAGGCAGCAGATCATATGAGGTACACATGTGAGTCTACTATGGCGCCACAGATCTGGTGGCTCGAGTAACTGACATTACTTTCTCACAGCTGAACATCCAAGATCCAAATATAGGCAGGTTGATCTTTGCTGAGAGCCCTCAGCTTCTTGGTGGTTGTGTTCTAGTATACTTATTGTGTTCTAATGTGTATATTGTGTTCTTCTAATGATAATATGGCCATTTTGGATTGGGACTCACTATGACAGCCTCATTCTAATATACTGAGCCTGTATTTAAAGCCCTATCTCTAAGTATTGTCTATAACTAAGAAACCAGGGGGTTAAGACTTCAACATATAGGGGTTGGAGAGACGGCTTAGTGGTTAAGAGCACTGACTGCTCTTCCAGAGGTCTTGAGTTCAATTCCCAACAACCACATGGTGGCTTACAACCATCTGTAATGGGATCCAATGCCCTCTTCTGGTGTATGTCTGAAGACAGCTACAGTGTACTCATATAAATAAAATAAATAAATCCTTTTTTTTTTAAAAAAAAGACTTCAACATATGGACTTGGAGGAGGGGCGTTCAGTTCCCAACAATCCTATAGACCTCGCTCAGGAACTGTTCGGATTTCATTCTGTGTACAGCTGATCTGATGAAACTGGGTTGTGCAGACTGTGAAGACTGGGATGATGGAACAGAGATCCACTGACGTTTATGGCTTCAATAACATGGATGCTTATTCTCTTATGTTTTAGTTTGGGGTAGAGAAGTGTTTACCACATCATGGCCTCACTGAGGATGTCTAAGTTGTCAGTGCCACTCTCAAAAAGTCACCTGAGAGCTGCATGTCATTTATCCTCTATCCCCCTGGAAGAATCCATCCCTGGTTACCCAACCAAATATCTCGAGAAGAAAGGAGAACGTTTTGGAGGAGAGACACTTACCTGGCAGAACCCCATATTTTATTTTTTTCATGAGGCTAAAGAAAACACACGCTTGTTTTCTATGACTCCTCTGTTAATATACTTAAATATTAATTACCTTAGTAGTCACCCTTGACTGAAAATCTGTCCTATCCTTGAATCTAAGGCTTAGGCTGAGATATGGCGAGATTTCTTGATGAGAGGGGGCTTGCCAGGAGAACTGAACTCAGAATCCTGGTTCAGCTACTGAGGGCTGTAAGTTAATTGAACGGAAACAATGAGTTAGTCAATTGTCATTCGAGTCAGACCTTATGTCTGACACACTGTATCATCAAAGCCAAGGCATTCTGGGAAAGAATGATTATCCTCATTCATTATGCTCAGATTCTCCAAACAGTTGAAAAATGCTAGATTACAGAGTTGCTGGGGCAGAACCTGGGAAAGATAAAGTTATAATTGAAAGCTACGCACGTGATATATTTTCAATGAGTTTGACGTTCTGCTTCTTCCGGGAATGTTAAGAAATCTCAAGTAATTGTTTTTTGGCCGGAGCTAAATTTAGCACCTTGGAGATGGATGGTTCTGTCATATGCTTGGTGAAATCATGTTAATGATTTCCTGTTGTTTTGTTAAGTGCCATCATTGAGCGCCTACTGTGTGCATGTCACTGACAAAACCTTGTCTTCATTTTCTTTCATCCTTGTATCACTCCTTGATATGGTTGACAGGCTTAGGGAAAAGTCATAACATGCCCAATTACATTTGAATTTCATACAAATAGTAGAAATTTAAAAATGTGTTCTAAATATCACATTGTCTGGATGCAAATGTAAATCAAGCAGCCTGTGTTCTCTCTGGTTCTCCACCTGGGAAGAAGGTAGAAGCATCCCCAGTCTTCAGAGGAAGGGAGAGGCTCCTGTCCAACACTGGCCAGACCAGTGATGCTAAGTGTCATAGGCCTTTAGTTCTATGTGGAAGATACCACAGGCAGGAAAACAAAAGAGGCTTAATGCCATCTTTCATGGCACCCCCACTATGACTGACCAGCAGCTGTGATGGTGGCAGGAATCCATTCATGATGGTGGAGCTCTCCCTCCTCAAACATGTCCTATTGGGCTCACCTCTTAATGTGACTCCAATAGCAACACGAGTTCAGGGGCAGACAGACATGCAGCCTGTGACGATTTCAAGTGATACCTATTGGAGCTGCTCAAGAAATTCATTTATCCTGCCCTGGAGTCTGGCAAGACTGCAGAGGGCAGGTGTCATATGTGACAAACCTAAAAGACAAGCAAACGAAAAAACAAAAAACAAACACCAGACATCAAAAAAGAGAAAAGAAGAACATTCTGGAATAAGATGTAAAACAATAAGCCATATTGTGTGACCTAGGAGCTGCGTAGTCCCAGGGTCCCAATATCACCTGGACATGCGTATTCAATTCTGTATCAGCATGTGGTCCTACGAGCCTAGGTAGGTGTGGGCACATCACCAAAACTCCCGAGAAACAACTCCAGGGGCCACTCATCCAGGGGAAGGATTTTTATGTTCCACTGACTTAAGTTAATATCTTATTTTAATCTAAGCACAAACTTAGACTCTCTTAAGAAAAGATTAAGCCTTCCAAGAATCAAGTAGAGAGATTTGGGGAGAGTATAATTTTGAATGACATTAGAGTCCTGTTGACAGTTCAAACGGTGAGATGAAAGTATTTCATGCATAAATCTGAGACCAAGATAAAAACTAGAAGACAAATTTGTAGACAAGGAAGCTGACTAGCTGGGCATGTGAACTGGTTAGCTCTCTTTCTCTCTGTCTCTGACTCTCTGACTCTGTCTCTGTTTCTCTGACTCTATCTCTGTCTCTTTCTGTCTCTCTTTGTGTCTCTGTCTCTGTCTCTGTCTCTGTCTCTCTCTCTCTCGTGTGTGTGTGTGTGTGCGTGTGTGTGTGTGTGTATGTGTGTGTGTGTATGTGTGTTAGAACCCAGGACTTCATGCATGCTAGAAAGTGCTCTACCGCTGAGCTACCCATCCAGTCCTTGATTGACAGAAGTTTGACTTCTGTCTGTCAGAGAGTTAGAAAATATGTTATTCTTTTCTTTTGGATGAAATACTTAGCTGAAAGTGCCAGGAAACAAGTGACTGATTCTTTCAGGTCACAGACACCAACCTGTGAGCCTTAGGAACTCACTGAGCAGAGCTCCATAAATGAGCATATTATTTCTGCTTTCTAGCCTAAGCATCTAAAAGTTAGCTTTATTGTAAGTAATCACACACTTATTTATAAAATTAGGGAAACATAAAGAAGTAGGAGGGGAAAAATATCATGCCTATTCTTATTTCCAAACAAAATCCATTACTTTTTTGCTCTAATATAAAAGAATTTATTTTCTGATGGTAATTCTAGTTTGGAAGGACTAAAAATGCAAATAACCCCTAGCTTATTTAAGTGAATGTCACATTTCCTCCAACCACAGACTTGAATAATAAGCTAGTTTAAATCACATTCAGCTTGAAAATTACCTGTTAAAAGTCTACCGAGTGCATGGTGCTGAGGTAGTTTGTGTGCTGGTTACAAAGATTAATGAGACACAGCCCTTGACTTGAGAAGGTTGAAAAGCATCGATGGGGTCAGACCTGTGTAGATCAAGATGGAAGCTTGACAGAGGTGCCACCCAAGACAGTAGCTGGTGGCAGCTGAAATGTGGGATGGAGTGTGGAAGAGGGGCTTAAGAAGGTGGCATTTGAGCTGGGGCAGGAAGGTTGGGCAGCAGATGTTGGTGACAGCATCAACGTCAAGAACGAACTTGCTTGGGACCCTGCCCACTGCCCAAGTTCCTATGGTCATATGACTTAGAGTGGTCACTATGGCTTTTGTGTTTGCTATCTCCTGGCTTTTAAAAATAGAGTCTGCCTCTTCATGAATATGCATCCCAGATACCACCTATTGTTTCTGTTTGGATTTTCTTGTTTAGAGCTTAATCATGATGGGCAGGAGGCTCTCCTTGTGAGCCTGTGCCTTCCTGATACTGACCAATATGCACACAAGACTTTATTCTGGGGGCAGTACTTTTTGTCTTTGAATAGGCTCAACAAGAAGGTCTGGAGCTCAGAGCTGTCAGTGTCTTTCTCCAAAAATGTACAATCAGGAAAGAGAGTGGTGGTCCAGAAACAAGTGTCCCTGACAGGAATGTATCAGCAGACTAGACAGTCTGGGTCTTGGCGGCTGGTAATTTTAGCTGGGGTGATAGGACCAGCATTAGGAAGCTGAGCAGAGTAAGCATGAAGAGACACACAGTGGCACAGTGACAACTGAGTGGGGGAAGAGGTGGCCTATATGGGCTGGGCTGGGCTGGATAGCCCTCTCTGAGGAAGGGTCAGCTAAGTTGGCAGGCAAAAGCTATGCATTGTGGGAAATACACTACAGGCAGATAGAAACATCTACTCAGATGCTCAGAGGCAGAGATGAACATGGTACGGTGTGTGAGGAGAGGTCTTTAGGCCTGGCGAACAGTCAGCTGTGGAGAAGGAGAGAGGCTGTGAGCCTTGTTACTGCAGGTATACCTGGGAGGGCTTAGCTGGGGAGAGCTCCTGATTTGCATTTTGCCAGTTCCTGTGATTGCTGTCTCCAGTGATTGTAGGGGGCTTCTTTAATCAGCAACAAATCCCCTCCTTTTCTGATTGAACCCTTAATCTATCCTCTCAATCTGACATCCAGTGCACTTTGACTTCTGCAGCCTCAGAATTAAAACCGACTTTGTAGTTGGATCACTGACGACTGCTGTTATATCAGCTTTTCCTTGTCTCTTCTCTGTCCTCTCGTTGGGTGCTTATAGGAGATTATCTTATTGGGTCCACTGAGGCTCCAGACCACAGAGCAGGGCTGCACACTCTGTTAAGATAGGGAGAAGGAGCAGCCCAGCCTTTGAGCCCATGGACATGTACGAAAGCGCCTATCTCTGTGCTATCTCCAATGAGGACGAAGCTCATGGCGTTGTTCTTTGGAAGCTTAGCAGACATCAGTGGAGAGCTTGAACCTCTGCATTTGTTCTGAAGGCCTGGTTTAGATTGAGTTCACAGAATTTGGGAGAGGGAATATGAAGTTGGACACTTCATCACAGAGTCCGGCTGGTGTGTGTGTGTGTGTGTGTGTGTGTGTGTGTGTGTGTGTGTGTGTAGGTAGATAGATAGACACATACCTTTGAGGGTCTCACACTGAGCTCAAAATACGTGCAGATTTCCACATGCTGTGCTGTAGCGAGGCCAAACTGTGCTTTATTACGTTTTACACATTCTTGAACATTCCTTGAAACTATTCTTTTACAAAGTTAAGTTGCCTGCTTGCTGTCCTCTTTACTTATCCCCTGGCCTCAGCCCCCCGGGACCTAACCCAGTTCCAGAGAAGAGCAGTTACGTTTGATGCTGTTGGCAGGAGCTCCAGTGGAATGAGAAGGGGCAGGTTACCCCGGCTGGACCCCCGGCTCTTCTGTAACAATGGGATTTGGGCCAAGCTTCAACCTCAGGAGTCTCAGCTTCTTAGTTTATAAATGGAAAACAATAATAAAGGTAGTTTAACAATGTACTAGGGGTCTCTATGAATCAAATAGGTTAGGATGTGTGAGGTAGATTGTTACTGCTATTTTCTTGTGGCCTGTTGAGTCCCTCTTCTTCCTCAGGAAGGGCTTGTGGGGCTTCTTGTTTGGAGGGCATCATGGAGACCCTCTCGTTCTTCATCTCAGGGCCTTTACTGATGGCCACTGTTTGCCAGTCAGCTTTACCTCACGGGAACCTGATTTTCACATCTTCATAATTTGGGGGAATTCCCTACATTGGTGCTGTGTTGTCATAGCTAAAGAAGATGATTTTCTTCATGTGACATGACTTAGGTGATGTCTTGAAAAAAAACAAAACAAAGCCCCCCCAAACTAAGTTATGGTGAGTGTCTGGCCCCAGCTGCCATACATTTGGCTTATGGACATTTCATGAGTCTGACTTATGTACACAGTTGCGGGGGTGGGGGAGTCACTCTGTCAGCCTAGAGTTGGCTTTGTCTCCACTCTACATTCAAAGGCTTTTCTTGTCTTTTCTCATAACCAGAGAGGGGTGCAGCTGGGCCCTGCTCAGGAGTGTTCCCACCTTCCCTACAGTGTCCATGGGGGCTGAGGCGTGGAGCCAATGCTGAAGGTTCTTTAGATGTTGGGGGGCTGAGGTAGGGAGGGTGAGAGGACACCCTCAGTCACAGCTCTAATTTGCTGCAGCTTCTTTGCTGGCCAGACCCCTCTGGTGTAGCTCACTTTCCCCTCAGGCCTGTGGGTGCCAGAGGTGAGGAAGAGTTAGGAGTCCCAGGGGGACACTCAGTAGGACAGACAGGTCACCCTCTGCCTCCCTCAGACAAATCTATTCACCTGTCTGTTTACCTTTTGTCACTGTCCCTGAGGGCCTTGGCACTGCTGGAGGCCAGTACCCAGTCACCTCTGATATAAAGAGAGAGAGGTACAGAGATCTTTCATTAAGTGTTGATCCCAAGGAGCAGGTCAAATCTGTACAGATGGGACACTTGTCTCATAAAAAGAGGTCTGTGTTTGCTTTGTGTTCTGAAGGAGCCTCAGGCTAACACACTACACATTTTTAAATGAAAATGAGTCTTGGAACAAATCCTCTAATTCATCTTTGCAAAAAAGCCCCAGGGGTCCTTATTTCTAATGTGTTTTGAAAGAAGCTTTCCATGCAGGAGGTTTTCCTTACCTTATACCCAGCCTCCTAAAGCCTTTCTGCTTTCTTGAGCTTTCTCAGTCCCTGGGGAAGAGAAGGGAATGGGTCAGAGGCCTGAGGGTAGGGGAAAGGCCAGTTGTGCAATGAAATGGGGGCTTAGGGAAGATCAGTACTGCCATGCCTAGAAGCCTTCAGAGAGGAATAAACTTAGTCCTGAATAGGGAACTTAGTTTGCATAGGCAGTGTTTCTCAAAGGCAAACCTCTCTCTCCAAAACTATTTATATTATGATTCAAAGCAGTAACAAAATTACAGTTATGAAGTAGCAACAAAAATAACTTTATGGTTGGGGGTCATCACAGCACGAGGGTCGTGGCATTAGGAAGGTCCAGAGCCAAGGGCATGCAGGAAGAGGAGGAGTAGGTAGGGCAGGTGCACCACCTGTGGAGGAGAAAGCGAGGGCGGCCAGATCTGAGAGCTGGAGGCTGGGGGAGGTGGGACAGGAGAGGAAGAGGAGGTTCTGAGATGTTGAAGCAGCATAAAGGCTGTCAGGCCTGGTGAGTCTTATGGAGCGTGGGGGATGTTACACAGGGTGGCTTAGCTTCAGAACACACCTATTTGCTTTCTCCCCATTTGGACTCTAGGAATCCAAGTTGGGCTACTGTGACAATGCCTGCCAGCCTTTCTGGTGACAAGCCCAAGGCCTGTCCAGGCTAGAATAGTACTATCCTTGTTTTCCTGGTCTGGTTTTCCAAATAGGTAATAAAGGGTTCTGTGGGGTAGGAAGGCTGGAAAGGGAAGAGCTGTTGGGCATGCCCAGATGCACAGAGAGTTCCACTCTAAGCAAGGCAAGTGTGGATAAGAAGCATTATTCCCTCCTAGCTCTAGACCATGGTTCCTGTCAAGTGGAGCTCTCATTATTAGAGGCAAAACCTGGTAGCTATCTCATTCAGCCCAGGGTCTCTTTCCCTTTGCTAAAGGAAAACTATCATTTGAGTGAACACAACTGAGGAGTGAGGAACTGAAAGTGAGGGATGATGGATTAGGGTGGAGTGGGGGAGAGGTGGGGCTGGGCTGGGCACTCTGGATTCTTCTCTATGGTGCCAAGTACTTTCTCCATTTTTCTATTCACCAAATCCATCAGCTGCATGGCTGTCCTTGTTTTGCATGTGAAGAAATGAAATCTTCACCACCTGAGTCTGAGCTAGCTTGGAAAACCTGGCTGTGCCTCAAGCCAAGAGAATTTAGATTCAGAATATAGGTTCTCATGGTCAATTATGTCTACATACGGGGCAAATTTAGGAAAATTCTTACTCTTCACTTAGCCACTCTGTGTAAATGTATTCTCTACAGAATTTTTTTTTTTTTTTTTTGAAGGAGTGAGGGGCTCAGAATAGGTGTTGGCAATCATGGCTGAAGAGATGGCTCAGCAGTTAAGAGTGCCTGCTGCTCTTCCAGAGGACCCAAGTTCTGTTCCCAGTGCTTATGTTGCACAGCTCACAACTGCCTGAAACTCCAGATTTATGGGATCCTATTCGCGTCTCAGTGAGCACCTCTATCTGCACATATGTTGATGGTGGGGAGGGGAGAAATGAAAATAAGAGAACAGGACCTGAGAGCCTTAACAGGAAAAGATAACAATGTTTGGATAGATGCAGCCACAGCTGCAGATCTTGATTCTATACTTGTTATTTCTACGTGTTGACATCATCTATAGCTTTGGAGAGGTCTGGTGTGGAGGTTTGTCCCCACATGGAGGCCATTGTGTGAAGCTTCGAAAGTGAAGCCTGGATGGCCTTGGTGGCCCCAAGATGTTAGAGATGCCAGAGTCATGGGATACCAGCCAAGGAGAGCTGCACACAGGAAGCGATACCAGCCCAAGAGAGAGAAGTGTGTTGCAGTCAACAAAGCTGAAATGAGTGGAAGATCTGAAGAATGCTTTGGGATCAGAGGTGGAGACGTGGAGTTTGGAGTTTGTACAGCTGGTTTTTGTTCTTACTTTGGTCCAGTATTTCCTCACTGTGATTCCTTTCTTCCCTTTTGGAAGGGAGGAATGTATATCCTGTTCCCTCCCCTCCCCTCCCCTCCCCTCCCTTGCCATATTGAAAGCATGTGATCTGCCTTTTGATTTTGATCCTACAGGGGGTTACAGCTAAGAGATTGCCAAGAGTCTCAGAAGAGACTTTGAACTCTGGACTTTTAAACAGTGTTGAGGCTGTTGAAGACTATGGGGGCTTTAAAGGTTGGACTCAACGCACCTTTTCACTGTAATACAGTCACAGGCTTATGGGGGCCAGTGAGTAGAATGAGGTGGCTTGAATAAAAAGTGACCCCACAGGCTCACAGATCTGAATGCTTGGTCACCAGGGAGTGGCACTATTAGGAGGTGTGGCCTTGTTGGAGGAAGTGTGTCACTAGAGGTGGGTTTTGAGGTTCCAAATGCTCAAGGCCCAGTGTTTTTCTCTTCCTACTGCCTTTGGATTCAGATGTAGAGCTCTCAGCTCTTTCTCCAGCACTGTGTCTGCCTGTGTGCTGCCATGCTTCCCACTATGATGACAATGAACTAAACCCCTAAATCTGTAAGCCAGTCCCCAACGGAATGCTTTCCTTTGTAAGAGTTGCTGTGGTCATGGTGTCTCTTCACAGCAAGAGAACATTGACCACGACACCTAGTGTATTGATTTATTTTCAGTTCCTTCACCATTGTCCCTAGTTTCGGAGGGCAGGGATGGCACCTGTGCAGGGCAGCATTTGACTTAATCTCTTTGTGAAGCTTTCTGTACAAATCAGTTTTCTCCTTTGGATTTCTTTGGAGGTTCTTTCCCAAAGAGGAATTACTAGGTCAAATACAAACACTTGCACAGCTCTTTGTAGCTTCTAGTATTTTGTCACATTCTCTTTTCTTCCTTCCCCTTTCTTCACCCAAAGATAGAAACTCTTGTCCTACAATGGGGCAGCCTTGTTCCACACTGGTAACTTGTATCTTCATAGTTAGAAAAAAGAGGCAGAAACCTAGATTCTTTCCTCCTTATGGGCTCTGTATCTCATCCAGATCATTTGCATCCCCAGTCCCTTTATAAAGTGAGGTCATAATTACCCTTCCTGTAATTACTGAATATCAGTTAATGAAACCTTGATGGAAAGGCCAGAGGGATTGTTCAGTAGTTAAGAGCATTTTTTGCTCTTGCAGAAGACTTGGGCTGACGTTCCAGCTCACACATCAGTCAGCTGACCACGGTCTGTAACGTCAGTTCTAAGGGATCTTATGTCCCTTCTGGCCTCAGAAGATACTGCATGCATGTGATGCACATACAGACAAACAGGCACACACAGAATTCACATAAAAATAATAAAAGAACATATGAAAATGTGAAGATATATAAGAATACTCAGAACTCTACAAATGAAGAGGATGTCAGCGTACCTGGGAATCCAGTTATTAGGGTAAGGAACAGGAAGCTAAAATCCACACTGCTTTGTGCACATTAAATTTGCCATGAACTGTACCACATTTAATCCTGCTGTGTGCAAGCCTTAGTTCACCCTGAGGGGCAGGGTCTTCATCTGATATTGGAAGAACCTAAGTTTCAGAAGCAGAAGTCAGTTTCCAAGGCACGGCTAGTGTCTGGCAGGTACCAGTTTGTAACCCCATGTGGTTGGACTTCCACTCCAGGTTATGTCCCATGCCAGGTTCCTGGGATACCCTTTGTTGGCTTCCAGACACCAACAATCTAACCTGAAGACTTTATACTTGGCAGACACAAGGACTTATATTAGTTTATTAGGAACACCATAGTAAAGTACCACAGCATGGGTGGCTTAGGTGGCAGCCATCCGTTTTCTTCCTATTGTGGCCTATATGGGGCCCAAGCTAAGGTGTCAGCAGGAGTTGCTCCCCCTTGAGTCCTTGGCTTGTGTGTGACCTTCATCTCCTATGTCCTTACATGGTTTCCTTTGCATGTCTTTTCTAGTCTCTTAAGTAGCATCTGGTCCTAGTGGATTAGCGGACATTCCCATGACATCATCTTCATTAGTTACTCCTGTAAAGACTCCATCTCTAATGAAAGTCCCATTCGGAGGTACTGGAGGCTGTGACCTGAATGTGTGAGTGTGAAGGAGCCATAACTCAGCCCAGAACAATTCCCTACTCTGTCAATCTATGCCAATAAAATCTCGTAAATTGATGGCATGAAATGGAGACTATGTACAATCACGTACGACATTGACTTTATGGTGAATTTGCAGATTTGAGGCATCTTGCCATTGTAAACCTCATTTAACAATGTGGTGAGGCAGAGGGGAGATGTGTCATGAAGCTTAGGGAGAAGTGGGGCCTGACAGCTTTAAATGACTCATTAACGGACAGATTATCTTGGGTATCATTGTTGCTGTCCTTCCAATAAGGACTAAATCCCAGTGTTTGCATAGAACAGCAAGAAATATTGACCCATTAGCATGCTGCTGCTCTAATACTGCAGACAGATTGTTGAATACAAAGAGATGATAACAGCTTACATTTTACAAAAGTTAAGTCTCTACGAGTCAACTCTAAATAAAGATGTTTTCCTTTGTGGTCTTTGCTTATATTTTTGCATAGCTCTAATTGTTGGCTTGATTTTTTTATATTATGTGTTTCTGCTGTGGGTGTTTTGTGTTATGTCTTTCTGCTGTGGGTTTTTTTACTTCTCACTTTGATATAATTTTAGATTCATATGCAATTGTAAGCAATACAAAGAAACACCATGGTCCATGTATAAAATTGTTCTACAATGCAACAGCCAGGATATGGTCTTTGATATAGTCAGGGCCCAGGGCATTTTATTCCTACAAGAGTTTGTCTGACTTTCTGTCTATCTACACATACACACACACACACTATATATATATATATATCATGCAGCTGCCTGGTACCCTCAGAGGCCAGAAGGGTTCCGAACTCAGACTTTCACACTTTCATGGCAAGCATGTTACTTGCCAAGCCATCTCCTCAGCCACTCTATAAAGATCTATGTTTTAATACTATATTTAGACAGGCTTGGTGGTGCATGCCTTTAATCCTAGCATGCGGGATGCAGAGGCAAACAGATTCCATGAGTTTGAGGCCAGCCTGGTCTACAGCATGAGTTCCAGGACAGCCAGAACTACATAGAGGAAACCCTGTCTCAAAAAGAAAAAAATTAAAATTTTATTAATTATTTGAGAATGTCATATATCATGTAAAACTCTTTAAAATTTTACATATATTCATCCATTGTGTGTGTGTTTGTGTGCATGTGTGTATATGCGGGGGGCATGAGGAACTTTGAGGACAACTTGCAGAAGTCTGCCTTCTCCTCCCACCATGTGATGTGATATTGAATGGCACCCAGGTTGTCAAGCCTTAGCACACTGAGCTGTCTTGAGCTCTATAAATACCAGTAACCTTTTTGGAGCCAACTTGGTCCCTACTAGTCTCTCTCCACTTCCATAGTTTTATCATTTTAAGAACATTGCATAAATGGGTCATGTATCATGAAACACTCTGAGTTTAGTTTCTTTCACACAACATAATTCTCTAATAATAGTCATCCACAGTTACCAAACTTGCTATTTCCGTTGCTGAGTAGAACTACTTTGTATGGATGTACCACAGGGTACTTAACCATTTACTTGCTGTAAGATATCTGAGGTCTTTAAAGGTTTGTGCTACCACAAATAAAGCAGTTATAAAGACTCCTACGCAGAGTTTTGCAGGAAAATATATTTTTATTTCCTTTAGATAACTGCTCAGGAATGAAGCTGCTGGGTTGTACGGAGAGTGAGTGTTTAGTGCTTTTTAATTTTTTTAAATTTTATGTGCATTGGTGTTTTGCCTGCATGTCTGTGTGAGGGTGTCAGATCTTGGAGTTACAGGCAGTTGTGAGCTGCCACATGCATGCTGGGAATTGAACCTGGGTCCTCTGGAAGAGCAGTCAGTGCTTCTAACCACTGAGCCATCTCTCCAGCCCAAGTGTTTAGTGCTTTAAGAAACTGCCAAATCGTCTTCTAGAGTAGCTGTGTTGTAGCTACTCACAACAGCAATGTCTGTGCACTGCTGCAGCACGTAGTATGCTGGGTTGGTTTTATGGCTGTGATAAACACTTGGGAGAAATGATGTATTTGGGTCCCTGGTTTCAGTCCAAGGTCATCTGGATCCATTGTTGTGAGTCTGAGTTGGAACTATCATGGCAATGGGAGCATGTGGCAGGTTCAGCTCATGGCAACTCATGGTAACTAGGAAGGACAAGGGATGGTGGGGTAGAGGGGAGGGAACAGGGAATGGAAGAGAGAACTATCTTAAAGTAGCACAACTAGAAGGGGACCAAACCTTCAACACAAGAAATATGGCAGACATTTTGTGCTCAAATCATCAAACTTACTGTAGCTATTTTAAAGAGGTTATTTATTTTGTGTGTATAGTATTCGCCCGCACGTAAGTTTATACACCACATGCAAGTGGTGCCTGCAGAGGTCAGAAGAGGCTGTCAGATCCCCTAGATCTGAAGTTATAGACAGTAGTGAGCTGTCACATGGGTGCTGGGAGCCAAAGCCTGGTATCAAGTGCTCTTATCCATTGAGCCATCTCTCCAGCCCTATAACACTGAAAAGTTTTAGTCATTTTAATAAGTGCACAATGATAATCTCATTGTGATTTTATTTAGCATTCCCCTAGTAGCTTACAATTTTGATTGCCTTTTCAATTTCTATATATGGCAAATGCATGTATATGGCATGTATGTATATAAATATGTACACATGAATAATATATATGTATATGAATATGTATGTTAATGTATATAAATATACACACAAACATGTATACATGGCATAAATATGTATACATGTGCATGTACATGTGTGTAAATGTATGTATACATGTACATATATAAGTATATATGTATGTGAAATATCTTTTTCCTATAAATTATTGGATCATCTGGATACTGTCTACTTTTGAGTTTGATATTACTTGTATGTTTTAGATTAGCCCTTTGACAGCTGTTTGCTACAGACATTTTTTTCCATCATCATCTATTTATTATTTCAATTGAGTCTTTGGCAAAGGAAATGTTTTTAACATCAGTCACACACAACTTAAAATTTTTTCTTTTGTGAGTTCCGTTGTCATCCAAGACCTCATTGTCTGGAGCCTAAACCTTATCCCAGGTTTTTGAAGAGTTTTATACTTTCTGCCACACACTGAAGCTTGTGATCCGTCGGGAATTTTATATTTTGTATTGTAAGCTATGAGGCCAAGACCAAGGCTCAGTTTTTAAACGTGTGGCTATCAATGGCTCCGGCCCCATAGGCTGAAGATGATGTCCACGGCCATCAGATTCCACTCATAGTTTTGTTGAAAACCAATTGTTCATATTTATTTAAGTTTGCTTCTGGTTTTTGGTTGGCTGGTTGATTTTGAATTTTTGAGACAGATTCCATAAGCCTGGCTGACCTAACTTGTACAGCAATTGTCCGGCTTCAGCCCCGCTCCCAGTGCTGCTTCAGCCCCGCCCCTAACGCCACTTCAACCCCGCCCCTAATGGGGCAGTGTGATCCACTGGGCAGGGCTTGTTTCTAAGTTGGTTATGCTGTCCATTCATTTATGTGCCTGCCCCTTCACCAAGTATTGCACAGTATTGGTTGGTAACTACAGAACAGTCTGACCCCTTCACAGTTTACTCTTGCTTTCCAAAATGGCTTCACCCACTGTTGTTCCTTTGCTTTTCCATGTGGATTTTATAACACCGTTGGAGTCTGTGAGATGGCTTTCTGGATTTTTTTTTTTGTGGCAATTACATCAGTTTGGAGAGAACTGACATTTTATTTCTGACCTCGGTGCAGGAACACGATCTGCATTTCGTTCTGTTTGCATCATCTTTTCTCTTTTCAGCATGCTGAAAACTTTAGCACACCATTTTATACCATTTTATTGTATTATATCTAATCTTCCATTTTTTAAAGATTTATTCTTATCTCTCTCTATGTGTGTTTGTGAGTCTGTGTGTGTGTGTGTGAGTCTGTGTGTGTGTGTGTGTGTGTGTCTGTATCTGCATGAGTCTACACCACATAACTAATGGGAGCTAAACTCAAGAACTCTGAAAGAGCAGCATTCTTGACCACTGAGCCATCACCCCAGCCCAGCATTTCACTTTGGAGTGACTGTAAATAGCACTGCATCATTAATTTGAATGTGTGCATTTCCATTGTGTAAAGATGTAATCTATCTTTATATGTTTATGGTGTGACCTATGACCTGACCAAACTCACTTATTGCTTCTCAATTTCTTCCTTTAAACCCATCCTTTGTGGTCTACAGTGTAGACAGCCACACCATCTGATTTCTCCTCCTCCTTTCTGATCTGTGTGACATTTCCTTTACTTACCTCAATGCATTGGCAAGTTTCTAGAACCATTCTGAATAAGAGTGGAGAGAGTAGGCACTGTGGCTCTTCCCTGGATCCTGCAGTAGTAACATTGCCCATTAACTTTAAAGGGATGCTTTTATCATTGAGGCTGATGTTTGCTGCGGGGTGGGTGGGTGGGGGGGAGAAACGGGGGGGGGGGGGGGGGAGTGTTTCTCTTCTGTAGATCTTTATGTAATTGAGGAAAATCCCCCATTCCTGTTTTTCTGAGTACTTCCAAAGTTGTGAGTACGTAGTGCACTTTGCCAAGTGCCCTTTCTAAAGGGACTTGACCTCATAGATTTTCTTCATCAGTCTGTTAATTAAGATGACTTATATTGACTTAGTTTTGAATACCAAGCTAGCCTCATATCAACCCTGAAATAAACCACAATGTCACAGAGTCTAATATTTTTATTTTGATAAATTCTATTTCCTCTTCTCTTTTTTCTTTATCTTCTTTTCCTTCTTTTCTTTCTTTTTTTTGGGGGGGGGAGGGTCCTGCTGGGTAGTCCAGGCTAGCCTTGAGCTAACAATGCTAATCTCAAACACATGGTCCACTTGTCTTAGTCTTCCAAGTGCTGGAATTACATCATACCAATGTGAATACTTTGGTAGAAGTTTGTGAACCTACAATCGAACAATATGCATACTGGTTTGTCACTTTCTTCTTTTGTACTATCATAATTTGAGATGACAACTTAAAAAAAAAACAACATAAGAAAATAAATTATCTATTTATTGGAAGGATCTGTAGAAAATTGGTAAATTATAAAACATGTTTTAGATATTCTTTTCACCACAAAACATTTAGGCCTGGAGACTTCTTCGTTAGAATTTTTTTGAGTACGGATTCATTTTCCATTGGTTCTAGAGATAGTCAAAGACCTGCTTCATGTGGGACCAATTATGGTAATTTTCTAATATCTCCTAATGATACCACCTTGTGGACCAAGCTTCGATTCCAGTGGACCCTTGTGGGATACTCAAATTAGCTAATGAAATGATGTCCAACCACAGCACACGCCATCTCCTGACTTACTTCTTCTCCCTTCCCAAGGGAGGTGATCCACACCCTTTCTATCTCTATGTCCATGTGACTTTGGGGAAAGGTGCAGTCCTTTAGGAGGCAGACAAGTTTGGGTTCTAATCTAGGTGTATTAGTCAGGGTTCTCTAGAGTCACAGAACTTACAGGTAGTCTCTATATAGTAATGACTTACAGTCTGTAGTCAAATTCCCCAACAATGGTCAGCAGTAGCTGTGAATGAAAACCCGAGGATCTAGCAGTCACTCAGTCCCACAAGGCTTGCAGGCGAAGAAGATTGAATCTTCCTCCTTCCAATGTCCTTATGTAGATCTCCAGCAGCAGGTGTGGCCCAGATCAGAGGTGTGCATACCACCACACCTGAAACTTGTGTCTTCAGTCTCAAGATCTAGCTCACAGGTGAGCCCTCTAATCCTGGATTGTAACTCACTCCAGATATAGTCAAGTTGACAACCAGAAATAGCCACTACACTAGGCTTCATGTTTTATTGTGATTTTAAGTCATGTGACCTCTTAGAAACCCATGTGACCCATCCATAAATGGGGACAATAATACTTGACCCTCAGGACTGTTGACGGGGTGAGTAACTTAGTTATATGCTTCTGCCTACTCATGCTCCAGCTTTTGCAATAGAAAATTTGCCCCCCCACTTGGGAGATTTCTCTAAGGCTTTTTCAATCTGTTCTTCGTTCATTTCCTTATTCCCACCTCTACTTATCTCCCAAACACCCAGGAGAGAAGATGCTCCTACAACCCCTGAGGAGAGCCTGAGCATCCACAGATAAGGCTGAGACTTCCTGCAGCTCCCGGAGGAGACAGAGGACAACAGGCTCTGCACACAATGTGACTGTCAGAATGCTATATTGTGAAACAAAATCTCTCCCTCCCCGGGAGAGGACAATGTCTCCTTGACTCCATAGTGTTCCCTGCCTATTCTGAGCCCCGCCTTCCAGGGTACCAACACTTTCACAGCAGAACAGGAATGGAGAAAAGGTCTGATTTGCCCAGCCTGGTGAGAACTAGGTGCAATGTCATGGGATAATAAATCGTTTTGTTTTATTTTCATTGTCACAGTGCTAGTAAGATCAATTCTTTGAATCTGAGACTGTCTGCGGGGTTTAAAGTTGTTTGACCTTGAGCAGAGCTCCGGTTGAAACAGGCTTGAGATGTAAAAATCCATGCACTCCCATTCTCCAGGGTAATTCACACCCATAGATGGATCAATACTCCCTCGTGTCAGCCATGAGCAGCGTTTAGGTAGGAGACATGGCCTCTTTTTATTCTTGGGGCCTGCTGGTCTCACTGTGTCCTTGGCTGGTTGAGGCAGATGAGCCTATGCACCCTATAAATAATCATCTTTTTAATTTTAATATTTTTATGTGCTTTTTTTTTTTTTCAGATGGAGTCTTACTAAATAGCCATGCTTGGCCTAGAACAGGCTAGCTTTCAACTCACCTACCTCTACCTCCCACGTGCTGGATTAAAGGTGTGCATCACTACCAACTAGATAATCAGTTTTTTCCTGATGAAGGCAGGGGGTGGGTAAGTGTCCTGTGTCTGCTACAGCAAAATATTGCAAACTTAATGTTCTAAAACCACTCAGCTTTATTGTGTGTGTGTGTGTGTCTGTCTGTCTGTCTGTCTAGAAATCTGAAATGTAACAGGGCTCCCCAGCCTGTTCTAGCCTTTTCTGACCTGTGGTGGCTGTGCTATAGCCTAGGCTTTGGTGAACCACTTCTGCCTCAACCTCTCCTCTGTGTCTGCCTTCCTCCGTCCTGTCTCACATCCCCTCTGCCTCTGTCTTGCAAGGACACTTGCTTTTGGATTCAGGGCCCACCTGGATAATCCTCCCCTCACATCTTAATCACATCTGCAAAGATCTGTTCCTAAATAAAGACAGTCACAGTTCCAGCGAGTTGATGTAAATATGCCTGGGCAGGGACACTCTGTCCTAGCACGGAGGATGACAGCAGATATTGGGTGGTAACTTGTAGATATTTCTCTTTAGCTTTGTAGCTGGGTAGTTTCTGGGAAAATGCAGAAATGCCCGCAGGGCTTTGTATGTGCTTTAAATCTGGTCACTGCTGTCGGCCTAGGAGTCTCATTGATTCTAAATGTTTTCTAATGAGGGGGTGACTTCTAACACTCAAATACACAAAGAGAAACCCCAGTTGTCACCTTGTACTATCTGTCTCAAGCTTCATTAACCTAATAGTAAGCACCAAGTCAAGTTTTTTGTTGTTGTTGCTTTGGTTTGCTTTTTGTTTTTTTAAGGCTCACATTATTCAGTGACTCCCCAGCCCTTTAGGATTTGAAGTTAGTTGAGGGTTCCCTCTGCCCTTTACCTTTCCCTTGTGCTGGTTCTAATTTTCAGCATAGATGGACAGCATTCTCAAACCTAGATACACCTGAGAAGAGGGAGTCTCAGGTGGGGAATGGCTTCCATCAGATAGGCTGGTGGGCATACCTGTGAGACATTATCTCTACTGCTAACTGATGTAGGAAGGCCCAGACCACTGTGAGTGATATTTTCTCTAGGCAGGTGGGTCTGGGCTATATAAGAAAGGTAACTGGGTAAGCCAGAGTAAGTAAGATAGTAAGTAGCATCCTTCAGTGGTCTGTTTCAGTTCCTTCCTTGAGTTTCTGCCTTAGCTTCTCTTGATAGCAGGCTATAACTCATAAGCTGAAATAAAACTTTTTCTCCCCAAGAGGGTTTTAGTCAGTGTTTATCAAAGCAACAGAGAAGAGAGTAGAACATAAATTGGTACCAGAGAGTGAAAGATTGTGTGATAGGCCTGGCTGTGTTACTTGTAAAAGGATCTTGGAATTTAGGGCTGGAAAATCTGCTAGTGCTCAGAGCACACTAGGATGTTCTGTGATTTCTTAGAGGTGACAGTACTGAAAGCAATGCAGAGAGTAGAGGCCATATCTTGAAAGCTTCAGACAGAAGCAAAGACTCTCCTGGAACACTGTGATTTTTCTACTAAAAGGCTGTGGGAGTACATCTGTTCTGTACCGGGACAATGGATGTCAGTTAATAAGATGTCATCAGTAAGAGACCAGCATCACTGAGGCAAATCTTTGAGAAGTATTTACTCAGCAGACATAGAGGGCCAAGACTGCATCTTAAGTTTACAGCTGAACTTGATATGTGAACTTGTCTACTCAGCAGACATAGAGGGCCAAGACTGCATCTCAAGTTTACAGCTGAACCATATGGTACCAGTTTTGAAGGCATGAAGGGATCATGGAGAGTAGTAGAGGCTTGACGCTGTGTGGAAGTGTTAGAGTCCCAGAAGAGAGGCTGGGAGAGGCCGTTGGTGAAGGTGAAACCTCAGTTATTGACCTCAGAATTGAAGGGGTCATGGAGAGAACCTGAGGTTTGGTGTCATGTGGTAGAATCAGAGTCCCCAAAGGGCCAGGGAAGGGCATTGGTGAATGTGGAGCCTCAGTAGCAGTGAGAACCTCTGCATATCAGAGCTGCCAAGAGAATGGTTTTTTTTTGACAGTCATGGACAGCAGAAGGTGTGGGGTGGAGCTGGCCTGAGCCTATGAGATGAACTGTGCATGCTGTGGGTAGCAGAGCCAAAGAAGTGGGATGGCCTAAGCTCTTTGGAGCCTGGAAGATCATATGTGAGTCTCAGATGCCAAACGTTGAGTTATGTTTTGAGTTGTACAGCTGGATGTCGCTTTTGCTATGATCTGAATGTAAATGTAACTGTATCCTGGTCCTTCCCTTTTGGAATAAGAAAGCATATAACTTGTTTTTTTTACTTTACAAGAGCCTACAGTTTGGGTTTCTAAAGAGATCTTAGACTGTTGTGTTGAAAACCTTAAAAGTTAGACAGTCTTTATGTTGAGATCTGAGAAACAAGAAAGGGAAAGGATGTAGCTCAAAGTGATATGTTTTGTGTCAAAGTTGACAAGTTATCTGGCCCCATGGCTTTATGTGTTCGACTGAACTTGATCCTGGAGATCCCTGTTTCCATCAGGTATAGGAATGCCCTACACCAGTCTTGCAAACAGTCCAGCCACTTGAGGTAACTGTACTATCCTGGTTTCCACTTCTCACAGCCTCTCAATGCCTGTTACAGTCAATGCCCATGCTTCATAAGCACGCGCGCG
This sequence comes from Rhynchomys soricoides, assembly GCA_019843965.1. Classification (NCBI taxonomy): domain Eukaryota; kingdom Metazoa; phylum Chordata; class Mammalia; order Rodentia; family Muridae; genus Rhynchomys; species Rhynchomys soricoides. The sequence goes on from JADRCH010000013.1 coordinate 8,135,551, forward strand.
CGCACACACACACGCACAACCAGAAGTGCACATGTACCTGTGCACAGAGAGATCAGAGGTCATTGCTCAGGAATTAGCCACCTGTTTTTTTTGAGACAAGATCTCTTATTGGCCTGGAGCTCACTGATAGACTGTCTACCCAACAGGTCCTAGGGATCCAGATGTTTCTCCCTTCTCAGTGCTAAGATTAGCGGTGTGTGCTATCACTCCTAGACTCAGGTCTTTGTGTTTGCTCTTCGTGACAAGCACTTTACTGACTGGGTCATCTCGCTAGGCCTTGTCCAATTTTTTTTTTCTTCTTCTTATAGTCTTAGCACAAAGAGTAAATCTTGGAATCAGAATTTAATGCAGGTTTTCTAAACTTCAAAAAGAACTTTCTTCTCTAGTTTATCCAGAACCTCTTTTCAATGCCAGCCGGGGATTTCTTTGCCTGAAAAGCAAACTCTGAAAAGGTCAGCAGGGATATTACTCAAACCAAATATTGCTTTACACCACCCTTGTCTGCCCAGCATGCGAGGCACACAGTGTCTCTCATCTTGAGCAGGTTTATTGTCTTCACCAAGGCAGAGACACAGAAGGTCGTGTCAGGGTCAAATTCATTTATCTTGGCTTTATTTGGTGGAGGAAGTTATCCAAACACACACATACAAGTCCTCTGAGAAAGAGAACCTCTCAATTTAAACAACTTTAAAAGCAACCCAAGAGGACCCAGCACTCCTGTGGTTCTTTCCTTTCCAGAAACGAGTTCACCATGCTAGATTCCATGCTGCCTGGGTTTCCAGGTCTCTGTAGCCAGGCATGAACCTTTGTAATGCTGTAGAAGAGATATGTTCAGACTGGCTCCCCATAAATCCTGTGGCTCCTTGGGTAAATAGGCATTTAGGTCCTTTCTTCTGTCTGTAACTGCTCTGGACTGTCACTCCTATTTAGAGGTAAAAATCTCAGCTGCCTTCAGTTATCACTGTCTTCTTGGGTGCTTTGGTGCCATGGACCTCATTGAGGTTTGCTGAAAGCCCATGCTGCTTAAAGTGCTAAAAATCCCACGTTCTATCCAAGTGGAAGCCAAAGCCAGCATCATGTGATTGTGTGTGTGTGTGTATGTGTGTGTGTGTTGTGTGTGTGTGTTTTGTTTTGTTTGAGATAGGCTCTCATGTAGCCTAGGGTAGCCTCAGATTCCCTAGGTAGTCAAGAATGGCTTTGAATTGCTGATCCTCCTACTCCCAGCTCTGAAATGTTGGAATTATAGGCATGCTCTATCATGCCTCCTTTATGAAGTTCTGGGATCAAACTTTGTGTAGGCTGGGTAAGCACTCCTCTGCCCACTGAACAATATCCTCACCCCCACTGCCATTATTAAAAGAGTTTATGGTTTATAAGAACAGGTCTGACATTATATTGAATATTTAAGTTTTTGGCTCTTATAAATGGCCGTAAACAGCATTATTATGTTTACCTCCAGCATGGCCACATAAAAATGCTAGGCACCTCCTTTAAACATGCTTATACTTCCTACCTAGTTACAATTGTGTGTAACATGATTTAGTTTTGGAGAATACATTAAAAAATTCAATAAGTACTTCATTTATGAATCAGCTTGCTGTGGGTTTATCAGGGTCTGCATTAGGCCTCCTGCTCCACAGTCTAAACCATAAATGAGGAATTCAGCCTATAGCGAAAGATATCCATACTTCAGCTTTTGCATTCTAGTGACTCTCCCCTGCCTCTGTGTGTGAAATTTACAAGTAAACCCACTCTAGTACCTGAGCGACCACATTCTGTAGTGTAATAGAATAATACATTAAAATGGGATAAATTTTAGTTATTGTAGTTAATTGGCTTTTTTCTTAACTGTTTTAACGAAGTGGAATGTTAGATTGCAAGCAATACACCCAGACTCGTGAAATCCTCCCTAGTAGTGAGCTTGTATAGTGATGCAGGCCCGAGGTCCTCAGTGAGGGCAACTGTGGCCAACTTTCCTGTGTTTGTAGCTGAATCCGGTGAGGCAGGCTGGCCACTGGCAGTCAGGTGTGTGCCTCAATACTACTGAGCGCCTGCTACGAAGTTGCACCAGCATAGTTTCTGATCATCACAGGTCTTAGATGAATCATTTGAAAATTCCACTTTATCAACTTTTTAAGGCTTTGGAGGGGAATTCCTTTGGTGGCATTTACTCCAATTTCATGCCCCCCTTCACTCCCCAAGGTCCAAACTTGCAATTTTCTGCATCAGCCCTCCCAAGAGCCGAGTTAGCACGTTTGTGTTACCATGCCCACCCACCTCCCCTTGCAGACACCTCTTCCTTCTCCCAAAAGGCATTGCTGCGTCTTTTACCACAGCACCACAGCACATGCGCAGTGCTCTTAACTAGGATTGCCACGGGGAGTGTTACAGTTTGCATGCGAAGTGTCCCTCACTAGCTGCTGTGTTTGAACAGTTGATTTTGACCGAGTGCCGTTGTTTTGAGAGTGTATTCTTTACTTGATTTACTTGACTGTTGTGATGAAACACCCTGACAAAAGCAACTTAAGGGAGAGAAGGTTCATTTGGGTTCATAGTTGTGGGGGAGGTCACGGCTGCAGGAGAAGCAGAGAGTCACATGTATCTACAGTAACAGAGAGCTGTGAACATCTGGAGCCAGTTCCCTGTCTTTTTCCTTCAGTCTGGGACTCTAGTCTGTGGCATAATGCTACACACATTTAGGTTTGGCCTTTGCACTTCAGCTAATCTAATCCAGATAACCCTTCACAGAGAAGCCCAGAGGCTCTTCTCCTGGGCTATTCATCATGTCAAACTGTAAGATTAACGGCCACAGAGAGGTTACGAACCCTTTGGGAGGTAGGGCTGGTAGATTTAGGCCACTAGGGGTGGATGGTGAAGGTTTTATGTACACTTTGCTTCCAGTCCTGTCTCTTCCTGTTCCTCCAGTTCCTGGCCTTCCACGATGTAAACAGAGGCCACCTCAAATTGCTGACATGGAGCTGCTCCAACTTGTGGCCCCACCACGGTGAACTGTTTCCTCCCAAATCCTCAACTGAAATAAACTTCTCTGTCTTGCTTCTGTCGTGTATTTGTCACAGCTTTGACAAAAATACAGAGAGGTTGTCACAATACTTGAAAGTGGTTTTCTTCATCAGGGGAAGGATTTTTCTGGGAACTGTGCTCATGCTGTCTGCCCACACTGTAGGTAGGTAAATCCAGAGGCTCCAAGCACAGTCCATTGGAGCTCCCAAAAGGACATGGAATATTCAGTTGTAAAATGTCCACACATTGAGTGCTTGCCTAGATGAAGTAAGGATATATGTGTATGTGTATATGTGTGTATATATATATGTGTGTGTGTGTGTGTGTGTGTGTACTGAGACTTTGGGGAGTGGAAGGGGGGCATGAAATTGGAGTAAATGCCACCAAAAGAATTCCCCTCCGAAGCCTTAAAAGTAACTATCGTAACTAAAAGTGTTTATATGTATATGTGTGTGTGTATATATATATATATGACACATGTATATAACCTATATAAGTATAAATGTATGCTATAAATATAAACTAATATGTTATAAATATATATTTATATAAATGTAAATTAAGTATAAAACTAAAATATAAGATTATAAATTCTGGGGCTGGCGAGATGACTGAAGAGTGTTTGTTGTCAAGCCTGATGACCTAAGTTTGCTCCTAGGAACCCATGGTGGAAGGTATGAGCCAACCCCCACGAACTGTCCTCTAGTCCTCTGGCCTGTGCCAGCTCAATTGCACATAATATTTTAGTGGCCAAAGGTACCATTTGGGGAAGCCTTACAAATGGCTAGAGTCACTGAGTGATTTCTGTAATATTGAGTACAGTAATATTGATTATAATCACTTCCAGTTAATATCCTAAGTGCCCTGAAACTAACTGGGTGACAACCAACCCATTCTAATCCACTAACAACTCGTTAGCATCCATTTCAATTCAAGATGTGATGTCCGGGGATTTCCTAGGATGTTCTGCGCTGACTGTCTCAGGTTGACTTCCTATGCACACTGCTTCCTCAAGGAGACAGTAGCTCATAGCTTTGGTTGAGACATCTCATAGACACCTCGTGAGTCCTTTTAACCCAAGTAGCTATTTTCAAATTTGATGTTTAAATGTAAGTTCCCTGTGGACACTGAGTTGATGATCCCAAGATGTACTTTAATCAGAGGTAGCAGTAAAAACTTGATATTTTGTCTTCCACTTTGATGACAACCCCTGTGGTGCTGAAGTCTAGGAAGTAAAAAACTAGCTCCTGGATCTGATGCATAATACCATTATATACTAAAGCAGTCGCTGTAAGGCTACTGCTGTTCAAAACTGCACTGACACAGACAGCTCTTGCTTTGGAACCAACAAACAGAAAGACATCTGCTAAGAATATGTTCCTTTGTGAGACTCCTAGGAGGAAAAATACTTAATTACTTTGTTTTTTCTCTCTAAAAACAATTTCAGCAAGTTTTCAAACAAACAGAATTTCAAGTTTAGTGACTGTAGGAGATATTTAATTGTGATGGGGGCTGGCTGAGGCAGTAGGTACCCATGGCACCACAGATCTATATACTAAGCTCATGTGTATGATTTAGGTCTTATAGACAATTCTATGGGATGTTCTGAAATACATTTTCACCATGGTTTCCTCTCTGTGGTGGTTTGAATAAGAATGTCCTCATAAGCTCATATGTTTGATGCTTGGTCCCTAGTTAGTGGAACTGTTTGAGAAGGACTAGGGGGTGTGGCTTTGTTGGATTAAGTACATCACTGGGCATGGACTTAGATGTTTCTAAAGCTCATGTTAGGCACAGTTGCTCTCTCTCTCTCTTTTCTCCTTCTCTCCCTTCCCCCCCCTTTCTGTTGCTTGCAGATCAGGATATAAAGCTCTCAGTTATTATCTCAGTTATCTGTGTGTTTAGCACCACATATTCCTGCCACCATGCTGTAATGATTGTGGACTAATCCTCTGAAATGATAAGCAAGCTTCCGATTAAATGCTTAAAAAAAAAAAGAAAAAGAAAAAGAATTGCCTTGGTCTTGGTGTCTCTTCACAGAAATAGAACAATAAAAAAAACAATCTCAGAAAGAGACTTTATTTGACTGACCTTTAAATCATTCTTAGTAATGACATGGAGCACACTCCCACAGCTTTGCCCTGGATCAACACATTTCTCTCAACAATCAAATTATAGACAATAAGAGTTGGGGATATGAGCTGCTTCTGTGGGTGCCAGATACTGAACCTGATCCTCTGCAAGAGCAGCAAGCGCCCTTAACTGAGTCATCTCTGCAGCACCTCTCTCTTTTTTTAGTGACATCTTTCTAAAATCAGAATATAAGCAGGGGTTGGGGAGCATTAACTTTACAGTGAACAACACTGGAAGACACAGGCTTTCCCAAGGTTCAGGTTGACCTCATCAGGGAAGAGTCATGCCAATCTGGTAAATCTCTTGATGGGAGTTAATTAGGGGAGCATCTTGCTCTATGGTCCTCTTGCAGTAGTCACCCCAGTCTACTGACCTAAGAACATCAGCTGAACATGACTTGAGGGATGCTTTCCAGGGCAGATCCCTTACTGTTCCTCAGAACTCTCAAGGTCACAAGGGTAAGAACAGGTTGAACAATAGTCCTCCATCGGAGGGAACCAGGGAGAGATGGTGAGTGATTTCAAAGCACAGTCCTAGACTGGAAAGCAACATTAATGGAGAAATTAGCGCAATCCACAGAGGGTCTACAGTTTAATTAACTGTATTGCTCCAGTGTTGATTTCTTGCTTTTGATAAATGTGCCACAGTGTGCTGTATGGTGTTACCATTGGGGGATAGTAGGCAGAGCATATACAGGGCTCCACAAACTCTCTCTTTAAAATCTTTTTGTAAATTCAAAAATCATTGAAAAATAAAATATTTAGTGAAAAATATAAATAGTTTTCCTAATCAACCCAACGATCACCCTGATGACTCATTTTTCACTGGTGAAGGCGCTGTAATTTCAGGGTTCTGAGTTCATCAGAAAACCATTTATTTGCTTGCTCTTTTTAAAAATTTATTTACTGCAGTGCTGGGGACCAAATCCAGAGCCTCAAAAGAGATCATCTACCCCTGATCATTAAATGTTTAACGTGGGCTTTCAAAACTATTCATAAAATGATATTAAATGCTCAAAATATCTCCATCTCTGGGCAATAGGCTTACAAATGCAAAGAGTTGAACGGTACAAACGGTCTACCTCACAATGAAGGGGTAGTGTTCCTACCTTCTGGACCAGAAGGTGAACAAGGTCCTGTGGATTAACTGTTGCAGAGAGGGCCCCTAGAAGGATTTCAGAAATGTCTGCACTGGAGCTGCTGCCAGACCATAAGTTAGTTGTTGTTGTTGTTGTTGTTGTTGGTGGTGGTTTATTTGTTTGCTCTTTGTTTGTTTTGAGGCAGAGTTTCTTCTGAGCATGCCTGCAGAGTATGTTCAGTGTCTTCTATAGCTCTCCACCTTACTCCCTGGAGAATGAACCTGGACCTCACCTTTTCCCCTTCCAGCCTCATGGCCAGCAAGCGTCAGTGAGCCTTTAGTTTCCATCCCCACTAGTTGTGGGGTTATAGGCACTCACAGACACACTTGGGTGACAGTCACTTGGATGCTGGGACCAAGCCTCAGATGCTCTTTCCTGCTGGGCTGTCTTCCTGGCCCATAGAGTCTTACCATACTGCACACACTGTGCTTGTATTCCTGGACTCCAGCAATCTTTCTTCTCAAGCCTCCTGAATTAGGACTGCAGTGCTGAGCCACCACACTTGGTTGGTTATAAGTTTTACGGGTGAAAAGTTAGATCGGAGATTTGGCAAACTTAACACGCTGGTGCAGGAATAGTAAGATCTCAGCCCACGGAGCGGGTACACTGTCCCTTTAATTTTCACATTGTTGCATTACTCATTTGCCATATCAAGCAGTGGCTCATTGATACTTTCGACAATATGGTCAATGGGCTGGAGAGATGGCTCAGCAGCTAGGAACATGAATTAGGACCTGTATTTGACTCTCAGAGTTGGGCCAGGTGGCTCACAACCCACCTATAATCACAACTCCAAGTTATTTAATGCCTTCTTTTGCACACATACTCACAATCAGACATACATACAAATAAATCTTTAAAAAAAAAACCCTTGTCACAAATATTGTAGTGTATGATTTCTGAAATTTATATTGCTTCTTTTTCAAGTTAAAATTTTTAGTCCAGTGTAGTGGTGCATGCCTTAAATCCCAGCACTTAGGAGGAAGAGGCAGGCAAGTCTCTTAGTTAAAAGCCAGCCTGGTCTACATTTAGAGTTCCAGGCCAGCCAGAGCAACATAGTCAGACCCTGTCTCATTTTTTATTACATTATTTATTTATGTGTGTGTCTCTCTGTGTGTATGTGAGTTGGTGTATCTCTTCTGGTCTCTGTGAGGTCCTCCATGAATGTTGTACACATAAATTCACAGGGCCACAACATGCACATAAAAACAAGAAAAGAAGAAAGGTTAGGCCATATTATTTTTCTAGTGGCAATTCAATTCCCAAACGTTGTCATATTAACAAAAATGATGATAGCCGCTATCGAATCCTCAAGGGAGGTATTATACTTTCAAGCCAGGTCTCCAAAGTCTGGTGTTTATATTTCCCTAAGTGTGCGTCTTAACTCCCGGGAGTACTGGTACTTGGTCATCTGTGAATGAGGCCTCATGGTTTCAAACACAATTTTCCAGGCGGCCTTCTCCATCTCCCTCACCCTCAAGGCTTCTGCTTTAATTTACTGAGACTGCCTGGCAAACAGGATGTGGGAGAATCTCCCCAGAGTAATTAAGACAAGCTGGTGAATCATGTGAACTCTCACCCCTCATCTTCATGCTTTATCTACCTCTGTGTCTGTTCTCAAGCCCAGCGTTTCTGCCTTGGGCTCAATTCTCTGCAACACCTGCCAAAGGCAACAAATAGGAATTGACACTCTGGCTCATGCAATGTTTTCCAGACTGGAGTGGGCACACAGCCTTACCTTCCAAGTTACTGCAAGTGACAGTTTTACCAAATGACTTGCCGAGGGTTGGCTTGGCCTACTATATCTATTCTCTCATGGCTTGCCCCTCAACTGTCAAACAGCCATCACATCACGTACTCTTGGTTTTATTATTGAGGGTCCCACTTCAAACTAGCAGTTTCAGGATAATGCTAGTTGCTGAGACAGATACACCCCCCCCCACTCCATGGCATCACACAATCAGTTAGATCTTCAGTTTTTTGCTCTGTAACAATCTAGTTCATGGTGATCAGGTACTTTTTGTTTTATAGATCTGGGGCACACTCCCCTCCACCCACCCCCCATGCACACGCACACACACCCCCTGAGTATGCCCCAGAGCCTTTTAGAGCTACCCATTCTGTTCAGTGAACAGAGATAGAGAGTGTATAGGAAATAAAAGCCTTGATCTGAGGTTGGTGAGGAGCTGAGTTGGGATCCCCAGCACCTGTGTGAAAAAACAGGCAGTGCTGATGACCCCCCCCCCCCATGTTGGAGGTCAGAGGGAGGAGACAAGGAGGACCCCTAAGACTTGCTGGTCACTTTAAAAAAATAAGTGAATGCTGGCTTCAGAGAGAGACTCTGTGTTAAAATATAAGGCGGAAAGCAGGAGGAAGACATCAGTACAGCTGCTGGTCTCCACACACGCACCCAAAGAGACTTGGAAGCACAGACATCCTCCAATCAACCCTAGCCCCAGGCTGCAGATTGTGCTCACACCACACTGGTCAGAGCACAGTCCCCCAGCCACACGAACATGACGGGGGCCAGAACGAGAATCAGGAAGCTGCGCTTCACACATTCCTATCACAGTGTTTATAAGAGCAAGACTGGCTCTGACTTTGCTCTTCATGTGCTCCTTCCCTGGGGTTTGATGTCAAGGTTAGACCAGATTACGTCATAGATAAAAGTATATAAATTTGGGTGCGCTTCTCCTTCCCCTTTCAAGGTGTTTGGCTAAGATAAAATTTATCTATTTTTAAAATGCTGGGTGGATTTTTTTTTTTTTTGATGCTATCTGATCGTTTCTTCTGGAAAAGGTTCTTATTCCTCTTGATTTGGTTTCTAGTCATGGGATGCTTCCAGCTTGTTCTTATCAGTTGGGTGGGCCCCACTCTCTTTAAGGAATCAGTTTGTTTCAATGAAGCTTTTAAACGGACAGGGTTTCTTCCCTGCACATTGTTCATCTTGCTATTGTTGCTGTCTGATGGCCTTTGTGTTGTGTTTCCTCTGCTTCAGGCTATCTCTTTACCTTTTTTATTTATTTTTTTTCCTGAAGTTACTCCAAGGTATGGTCCAGCAAAATGAAAGGGTAACCAGGAAAAGAAACATGCAAACACCAATCTAACCTGAGGTGACAGGGCGAGTGAGTTCTGAGACAGCTGTGCGGCCTTAGTGAGACCGTTAGTGGGTGAGGAAATACTCGATGTCCAAGTTCTGAGTTAGATTACTGAAACTCCCATTCAGAAGGAGAGAACTCCCTCCTGAAAGCTGTCCTGCGGTTTCTATGCCCCAGACATGGCATACGCTGACACCTACACTTCACACACACAAATTAATGATAATAACAATATTAATAATAATAGTGAAAACTTTAAAAAATGCTGAAAATTCCTGTCACAAGGAAGAAGAGGAGTAGAAGTCTTCTCTAGAAAAAAGGAAGGGGTAGTGTGATGGTGTGTATGTGCTCTGCCCAGGGAGTGGCACTATTAGAAGGTGTGGCCCTGTTGGAGTAGGTGTGGCCAAGTTGGAGTAGGTGTGTCACTGTGGGTGTGGGCTTTAAGACCCTTTCCCTAGCTGCATGGAAGTGAGTAATCTGCTAGCAGCCTTCAGATGAAGATGTAGAACTCTCAGCTCTGCCTGCACCTTGCCTGCCTACATGCTGCCATGTTCCCGCCTTGATGATAATGGACTGAACCTCTGAACCTGTAAGCCAGCCCCAATTCAATGTTGTCCTTATAAGAATTGTCTTGGTCCACGGTGTCTGCTCACAGCAGTAAAACCCTAACTAAGACAGGTGGGGAGGACGGGGCCACAGAATACAGAGATAACTAAAAGCTTGGAAGAATAGAAAAATAGAATGACAGATAGTGAAGTGATGAAGGAAAGGAAATTAGAAACTAGAACAGAAAACCTGGCCAGGAAATGAAATGTGTACGTTATGAAGTGTAATGTATCTTTAAGGAGTTGGTTATGTATAACAGGAGAGGACCTGTCTGTCCTTCTAGAGATGCCTCTGTCAAGGGCCTTGGAGTAATGAGCTGGATCCAGGGAGAAATAAATGCCACTTGAACATACAAGTGGCCAAACATGGGACACAATTTGCATAAAACAGTAATAAAAGTCTTTTTTCTGTGAGTTTTCACTTGTAGAGGTATCCTATTCGTTAGAAAAGGCTGAAGGATGGGGGTGAGGCTTACTAAGCCTGGGGATATAAACACGTGGGAATACAGCAGGTGCATAGCATGCATTTTTGTCCATGTGTCCCTCCTTCCTTTAGGATAAATCCTCATCTAGTGGGTGGCTCCCAATCTGTGTGTGCACACTTATAATTAATAATGTGTCATATTGCCCCTTGGGAATTGACATCTGTTTAAACCCTGCCAGTCCATTTCCCTGCTCCCATCTGCTTCAGCTCCCCAAGAAGCCCTTGAGCCTCTCACCACTTACAATGTCCTTCTCCAGTGTCTGGCTCAGCTGCTGGTATTTCCTCTGCATTACTGTTTACAGATCATTTCAAAACCTTTTTGTACTGGAGGGGGAAAACACATGGCCTCAAGTTACTCTCTTGAACTGGAAGAGATGGCTCAGTGGTTAAGAGCACATTCTTCTTTTGCAGAAGACCCAAATTTGGTCTCCAGCACCCACAACTCTAACATCCAAAGGATTTGATGCCCTCTTCTGGTCTCTTCAAATACCTGTACTCAGATACACTCACACATATAATTTTAAAAAAATTAAAAATATCTTGAGACCAAGGGTCTCTTGATAGATGTTTTTATTTTTAATTTTATGTATGAGTGTTTTGCCTAAATGTATGTCTGTCTGTGCATCATGCGCATGCATGGTGCCCAAGAAGGATCCCTTTGAACTGGAGTTATAGATGGTTGTGAGACTCCATGTTGGTGAGGAAATTGATCCCGGCTCTTCTGCAAGAGAGCCACTGATTTTCACTACTGAGCCATCTCTCCAGCCCCTCTTGGTAGATTTTTAGATTACGATTTCTAACTTAGTTATGAGAGTTAATGCACACTCCTTGCAGAAACAGTCTGAAGCACAGAAAATGTGTAGCTGGCTGTCAGATTTGGGGAGGGCTGAAAACACAGGCTACATCCTTTCTGTGCCCCATCAGCCAGAACTGGGAGATGAAAAACAACAAAAATGTGTTTCTCCTGTTCACTGTTTGAGAGTCAAGGATCAGGTTTGCCGTGTGATTTTTCTCAAATGGAGCCACAAGGCTTTACCAGGGTGTGTTTCCCCTCGCTGGTACACTTATCTTCTCATTTTCTGTACCATCTTGCCCACCCTCACTTTTGCCATCGAACATCCCAGCAGTCACTTGGGACCCATTGTGTGCTGCTTCTTCATGCGGTGAGATCACTCAGCTGTTTAATTTGAAACTGGTAATGACCTAAAGATCCATGGAGAAAGCACGCCGCACTGATGCTGGGCCAGCTAGTGCCACTCCACGGCCCCCAATGTGCGGGGGTAAAGGAATGCTGCCAAGCTATCTCAAGCCAGGCTTCTAAACACCAGATGTCATGGCAGTGCTCCTCTGTACCCCTTGACAGTTAGCTGAAGCTAACCTAACCTTCTGTCTATAGCCTTCTGTCTATTGCTGAGCTCCCTCCCACCATTGTCTTACTTTACTGTCCTGTCTTGGGCATGTGCACCACCCATATGCATACATGCAGCCAAACACTAACACACAAAATACAAAGAGGTAAAATCTAAAAAAATGGAGAAAAAGTAAAGTCACCCCTGTCAGCTTCCAGACTGCTGGCTGCTTTCTGGTGTTTGGACTTGTCAGCCACACAATCAAAAGAGCCAATTCCTTAAAATAAATCTCAGCACACCCATGTATTTATACACACACCAACACATATATTAGTATATCTGATGGATTCTCTCTGTGTGTGCATCACAGGTTTGTGTGTGTGTGTGTGTGTGTGTGATTGCATGTATGTGTATCTCCAATTGATCCTGTCTCCCTGAGGGAGAAAAACTAGTGTATTTTTTTATTTACATTTGTATCTCATGTATTTTTTAATTTCACAAATAAAACATAATTTAGAAAACTAAATTTACAATTTATAAGAGGCTGGAGAGTTAGCTCAGCAGTTAAGAGCATCTCTAGAGAATCCAACTTTTGTTCCCACCATCCACATCAGGTGTCTGCATGTCTTCTTCTAGTCTTGGCAGGCATCTGAATACACATACACACACACACACACACACACACACACACACACACACATGCAGCTCAAGAAACAAGTGTTTTTTTTTTTAAAAAAATCACAGATGAAGCAAAACTAAACTCTTAGAGCAACTTCACTAACTTCACAACTTCTCAGAGAGAGACACTGTAAAATTTTACAGATGTTCCACTTATGAATAGCTACATCAATAGGTATAGATCTGTATATGACTGTTGAGCATTGCTTTGGGGGGCTATCTCATAGTTTCTTTAATCCTTCTCTTTCTGTTGGAAGACTCCATTGTCTTAGTCAGGGTTTCTATTCCTGCACAAACATTATGACCAAGAAGCAAGTTGGGGAGGAAAGGGTTTATTGAGCTTTTACTTCTATGCTGCTGTTCATCATGAAAGGAAGTCAGGACTGGAACTCAAGCAGGTTAGGAAGCAGGAGCTGATGCAGAGGCCATGGAGGGATGCAGCTTACTGGCTTGCTTGCTTCCCCTGGCTTGCTCAGCTTGCTTTCTTATAGAACCCAAGACTACCAGCCCAGGGATGGCACCACACATAAGGGGCCCTTCCCCCTTGATCACTAATTGAGAAAATGTCTTACCGCTGGATCTCATGGAGGCATTTTCTCAACTGAAACTCCTTTCTCTGTGATAACTCCAGCTTGTGTCAAGTTGACACACAAAACTAGCCAGTACACTCCATTTTTGTGTTTTTGCTTCTACCAACAACACTGGAGAACATCCTCACTCACACCACCTGCTTATTAAGCATGCCTACTGCTTATTGAGGACATGTTCTCCTGAACCCCCTCTTACAGTCTCACAGTTAGATGAGGATGCCTTCAGCACTTAAGAGCACTTTGCTGCTCTTGCAAAGGGAACTGGGTCCAGTTCCCAGCACCTACATTAGGCAGCTTACAACCACCTGTAACTTCAGTTCACTGCCCTCTTCTAGATCCTGCAGGTACTGCATGCACATGGTGCACACACAGACAAGCAGGCAACAGACGCACATAAAATGAATAGATCTTCTTTAAAAGACAGATGCTTTCTACAGAATAATTACTTCTGAGGCTCTCAACCTCTTTGAATGAGGTTCATGGCTTCTGAATGGTAGAAAGACCTTTCGGACCTTGATGAATTTCCTCTCTTTATAAACAGAAGACACTAGAGGGGAGCTGATTGTTCTAACATAACACAGTCAGCTGATAAAAGGGAAAGGCTCAGCATCCACCCAAATATCAGGACTGTGCTTTCAGATGCATGGAATCTACTGGCTCCATGCTGATTTTTTTCTGTCAAGTTCTACATTTTTATGCAGGCCATATCCTTCAGCTTGTAGAAGGCCAACATTCAACATCTTGTCAATGGCCCCTCCCCCAGCATTTTACCTTCTGAGGCTGACTCTGCCTCACATGAAAGACAAAACTTGGAGACTTCGGTGCTTTTGTGTGTGTTTGACTTTTGGACATGGAGAACTATCCTACAGGTAGGGGAGGTGGTTGACACTAAAGCAATGGTTAGGAAGACCGAACTGAGAAGCAGTAGTGGTTATTAACAGCAATAACATGACATTTTATTTGGAGCAAAGATTTGGTAATACATATTGCAGCCATTTCTCCCAGGCGGGACCTGAACATTGCCATCTTAAATCAAAGCGGCTATAATTGCCTGCTGGAGACCTCAAGAAACTGTTAGCATTCCTTCACAAAGAGAGGAGAAGAGCAAAAACAGAAAATGGAGGGAGAAAAAAGAGGAGAGAGAAAGGGGGAACAGGAGAGGAGGAGGGAGAAGAGGGGAAGGAGGAAAAAGGAAGAATGAGGGGGGGAGGGAGAAGGAGGTATAGACTCAAAGGACCGATGACACTCATGAAGCCTTCTGGAGAGCCCAGGATTGCCTCAGGTGGCACTTCTCCATGCTAACTTGCCCTACAACTCACCCAAGGGACTTTTTTTTCAGTGATGCAGCCACCAAAGAGTCACTCATGCCCCTGTAAGTAGCCCCAGTGAGCTGGACTTGGCTGGAATCCTCTCTTTGATCTGTCCATGCTTTCTCTCTCTAGAGTAAATAGACATTTTCCCTTTCTTTTTTCTTTTTCCTTCCTTCGTTCTCTTCTTCTTCTTCTTCTTCTTCTTCTTCTTCTTCTTCTTCTTCTTC
>JADRCH010000013.1:8150193-8170306 GCA_019843965.1 Rhynchomys soricoides
TCTTCTTCTTCTTCTTCTTCTTCTTCTTCTTCTTCTTCTTCTTCTTCTTCTTCTTCTTCTTCTTCTTCTTTCTGTGTGTTTTGTTTGCTTGTTTTTGTTTTTTAGGACAAGGTTTCTGTTTAGCCCTAGCTGTCCTGGAACTCACTCTGTAGATCGGGCTGGTCTCAAACTCAGAGATCCTCTTGCCTCTGCCTCCCAAGTGCTGGGATTAAAGCTGTGCACAGCACTATTTAGCCTAACAAACCTCTACACCTTCTTAGGAAAAGCCACGAACAACACAATATGAAAATAATAAGTAGTCTTTAAAGCCAAGTATTTTAAACAGTTGTGCTGTGCATGGGCAGTCACTGTGAATGCTCTTGGGAATTTCCTTCCAGGCTTTTCTAATTCCTGTCTTACAAAGTCTTGACTAGGGTCTCTACACAATGGATTCCTTAACGCCACATTATCAGCATCACATGTCTTACCGCAGTTTTCATACATATCATTTTGAAATGTGTAATAAGCCATCATGTGAACCTGACAGCTGAGAGTCGCCCTATTACTGAGCATAGAGCTGACTCTGCTATTACTACAGCCATTGCCCTTCAGCAAACCACACATCCTACAAGTGAAAATTGCGGGAGGAAATTCTAGCTGAATGTGGTTGATGCACATTGACGCTCTTTGCCCAGAGTGTCCTTCGGTGGACATATGATGTATTCGGGGGATAATATTCCAAGGCTGGTGGATAGATATTGTTAGGGAAAGCTTCACTTTAGTGGAATAGCAGGATAATACCCAGAAATAAAATGATCAGGATGATTCTAACCTGATAGCAATCCTAAACATCTCCAGGACTATCTGAAGGAGAGAGTCCTAATACAACTATATTTGTTTTCTCAAAGACTTTCAAAACGGTCCCTCTTTCTGTACACTGAATTTGCCTAATCGTTCAGAGGCTATAAAAGCGTTCCTGTTCCATTTTGTCAAGGTTAATTGCCCAGTGAGTGTCAAAATTCACATTCCCAGGTCCACGTGCAGGTGTGTCTGATGCAAGGAAAGCATGATGACCTCACTCCGGTCTGATCTGCAGAAACGGGGCATATGGATGGGTGTGAACCTGGCAGTTCAATTCTGTTGTCTCCTGAGGCCTTGGCATCCAGTAATGAATCAATTCAACCTTTCCCCACAGAAACAGACTTCATAGGAGCCCATACTTTCTATCAAAATTACGGTGTATATGACACTAAAAATTACTAGCCATCTCTTTGGTAAGTGAAAATTTTTATTTTATTTTTTTACAGAGTTTGCTCTATTGAAAGAGGAGGTTTAAGACCTTTTATTTTGCAAAATTAATGTTACTATCCCCTGCATCAGACTCCATTCATGGAGTGATTATACATTGACTAGATCCATCCATCTCTGGCACACAGGGCGATTATTTATCTTTATGCTGTTTTCAAAGGACATAAGAATGACAGATGATGCATGCTTACTGTGTAGTCAGGGACAGCAGTATGGCAGCACTGGTCCAAACTCAATGGGTCCATCTCACTTAGTTATGACATTGGGGATATGAAGTTTAATTTTGTGCTTGCTGGTTTTCTATCAACGTGACACAAGCTAAAGTCATCTGAGAGGAGGGAACCTAGATTAAGAAAATCTATAAGATGGGGCTGTAGGCCAGCCTGTAGGGCATTTTCTTTCTTAGTGATTGATGGGGGAAGCTCCAGTCCATTGTGGATGGTACCACTCCTGGGTTGTGGCTTGGGGTTCTATAAGAAAGCAGGCTGAGCAAAGCAAAGGGAAAAAGCCATGAGGAGCAAGCCAGTAAGCAGCATTCCTCCATGGCCTCTGTATCAGTTCCTGCATCCAGCTTCCTGCCTTGTTCCTGAATTCCTCCAATGATGAGCAGCAACGTGGAAGTGTATGCCAAATAAATCCCTTCTTCCCTCAGTCGTTTGGTCATGGAGTTTCATCTCTGCAATAGTAACTCTAACCAGGAAAACCTGCATGGCTGAACCTTACTAACAGATGTAAGACTACTGGGCTGAAGATGCTCACTAAGGAAAAAAAATGAATTCCACCAAAGAAAGGCAAAGAGCCTGGCTGAAAATGGGTGAAGGGTTTGTGTAAATATTTCCCCCAAAGAAGCCAAGAAGCATATGAGAGATGCTTCATATCTTAGACATTAGGGAGATCCAGACTGAAGCTAAAGGGAGATATGATTTTATACCAGGAAGATGGCTGCAGCTATCCTACCAAAGAAGGGAAGAAATGAGTATTGGTGAGGATGTGGAGAACGTGAATTTGTCACCAGTGGGGATGCCATAGTGGAAAAACAGCTTGATGATTCTTCAAAAGGCCAACTACAGAATCTCCATGTAAGGCAGCCATTCCACGCCTAGGTACATACCCAGAATAAATGAAAACACAGCTCCAAACGCACGCTTGTGTGCCTATGTTCATGGCAACATTGTTTATAATAGCTAAATAGTGGCAAAACCCAAATGTGCATAGATGGGTAAATGAATAAACAATACAGTATATGTAACAGAATATTATTTAACCATATGTACTGATGCATGTCCCACTGTGAATAAACCGCAGTTACAAAAGACCACCTGCTACATAGTCCACACAAATGGAATGTCCAGACTAGTCAAACCTATAGAGGCAGAAATTAGATATGTGTCTGCTTAGGACAAGAGGGGATGTGGGAGATGTGTGTCACAAACTTTCCATGTTAGTTTTTATTGTTAACTCTGACAACCCAGAGTCCGTATAGGAATGGGGAACCTCAGCTGAGGATTGTCTCAGTCAACTTGGTCTGTGTCTGTCTGTGAGTTGTTTTGACTTGTGATTGATCTGAGAGGGCCCAGCCCACTGTGGGAGGCACCATCCTTAGGCAGGTGGGCCTGGGCTTTATAGGAAAGTCAGCTGAGTATGAACCAATGAGCGAGCCAGTAAGCATCCTCCTCCATGGCTTCCTTTTCCTGTTTTTCTTTCCTTAAGTAGTTTCTACTCCATGTCACTGCCTTCAGGCGCCTGCACTGACTTCTCTCGGTGATGGATTGTGACCTGGAAATGTGAGATGAAATAAACCCTCTCCTCTCTAAGTTGCTTTTTGTCATGATCTTTATCATGGCCACAGAAAGCAAACTAGGACAAGAGTTAAAGGCTATGGGGTTTCTGAAATGGATTGTGCTGAAGGCCACATACTCGGAATATACTAAAAGCCACCGAACTGTGCAAGTCAATGACAGAATTGTATGGCAGTTAAGCAATATCCCAATGAAGCTGTTTTTACAAAAGACAATAAAAAATTAATATAGATGCAGTTTTAGGTTACATTCCAGAATCTGAGTGATTTGTAGGTTCAGGCTAATTAGTCACACAGCACTTGGTCTGATTTTACATGTAGCAACAAATTCTTCAAAAGAACAGAACAATAAAAAACCTCTGCTTCGGTGCGGTGCGCACACAACCGTCACCCAAGAAACAGCAGCTGACACTGTGCTGAGTCTCTTTGCTCATAAATATTCATATGCTGAGAACCATGGGGGAGATTAAGGTATTTACGTTCTGGCTGAAGGTACACACCCAGGGGGGATGTTTTCTGGTCTTTTCTATCCATGTGTGCCCTTGAGTGTGTTTCTATTTGTGCTGTGTACATGTATGGCCCGAGACTCATACCAATGCGCACAAGAGTGTGTGACCCTGTGTATATTTTATTCACGTGCATGTGTCTGCTGCCAGAGGCTCTGCCTCTCCCCTGTGGATGCCCTTGTTCTCATCACTCACCTTAGCTGTGTGAGTAATCTCTCTGACCATAAGGAGACATGCAGCTTCCCAGGTGATTCAAACATGTGGTTAAAGTTGGAGTCTTTGGCCCCAGATGTGTGTCCAAGAAGACAAGACATGTGGCCTTGGAACCAGAGTTTAGTCCTTGCTACCTGTTGCAGAAGCCAATCAATGAAGACAGGAGTTGAATCTTAAAACTACTTTATCAGCGAGCCGGCAGTCTGAGAAGATGTGGGTTCATTTTCTCCAGCTCTGTCTGTTATCTTAACCTTAGCCAGCCGATTACCTCGGGAGGGGCTACAAAGACTGTCAATCATTGTAGTCTAGTTTTGCCCTTTTGGTCAGGTGGTTGGTCTTGTCTCTGAGATTCTGGGTGTGATGATGATGATGGTGGTGGTGGTGATGATGATGATGATGATGATGATCACCTGTCTGTGTATGGGGCTTTGGCGTACACCACAATCACCACCTCTTGAATTCCTCATGAGTCCCTGTCTAGATTGCATCTAAATCAAAGGTTAACTTAGGATAGTCAAATAGTAGTAGTATATTCATGTTGGGTTACTTAGCTGTGTTCGTGCAAATGCTTTTTCACAAAGGGCAGCACCAATGTGTTCTCATAACCCAGAACATGGAGTGGCTCCTAACTGCTTCTTGCACACAGCATGCTGTGTCCTCTGGGCTTCATCTTCTGCTTCCGCATGGTTCCTTAGTATGGTCAATGCACTTGCTAATTCAACAACAACAATAACAAACAAACAAACAAAACCTGGGGTTAAAAGTCTATATCCTAAGACCAAGAATGGGGCCTGACAGAAGAGCAAGAAGAAATATAGAGAACCAACCTTTCAGAAACAAAGACCATGCCTCATGTTGAAGGTTTGCATTGAAAGACTGTGGTAGAGGATGCGTGAGCATGCACACACAAACGCACACATACACACACACATGCATGGGACCAAGAGATCGAAGATGCCCTATTTGTATGGCGAACAACTGCATTGTTCCTGAGACCTATTTGTCTCCACCCCAGTGCTGTGGTCACAGGCATGCACAGCTATGGCTAACTTTTAACATGGGTGCTAGGGACTTGAACTCAGGTCCTCACACTTGCTCAGGGACACCTGTTCAGTAGCATTCTTACAGCTGAATCATCCCCCTACTTTTCTGTTGTTGCTCGTGCCTATCAGCAATCGTTACTGTTGATGTTTTGGATTTGGGCCACAGTCACAGGAATGTGGTAGCATCTTGCTATTGGAAAGTTCTTTATGGCCATCCACCCCAGGGGTGGACATTAGGGATCTTTGTTGGAAAGACAAACAGGGCAGGGGAGATGGCTCAGCTGGCAAAGATGCCTGCTGCAAAACCTGATGATCTGAATTTAATTACCAGGACCCACATGGTGGAATGAGAGAACCAGCTCCTTTAAATTGTTCTCTGAAAATACACACACACACACACACACACACACACACACACACACACAGATGTACATGTACCCCTCCTCCACATGTCATACCACCACCACCACCACCACCACCACCACCATCATCATCATCATCATCATCATCAGTATCAGCAACTTTCCTTAATCCCCTATTCATTCTTCCTAATCCTCATAGCTGGTAACTTTTACTGTCTCTTTTGACCTATGTACCTTTGTCAGTGTCATGGAGTGGGACTCCCATCTTATGTAGTCTCCCCAGGTTCACGTTGTGACGTTCTAACACAGATCTGTACCCTCTTCATTCCCACCAGCCCCAAATGAGCTTCCTGTTGTTCCCCACCCCCATCGGCTACTGTCAGTGCTTTGGATTCTGGCCATGCTTGAGGGTATGTGGTGGCACTCACTGCTGTTCTGATTTGCAGGTCCCAGGGGACCCTAAGCATTCTTTCATGTGCTTATCAGCCATCCGTCCATCCTGTTTGCTGAGGTATCTGCTTAGGACTTTGCCTGGATTTTAATGAGGTTCTTCCTTTTCTTGTTGCTTGTAGAGTGTGGACCTAAGACCTTTATCTGGTAGCTTTCTTCCCATCTTGAATTATCATCTGGACATTATCTTTTGCAGACCAGAAGTTTTTAATTTTAGCAAAGACCAACTTATCAATTATTTCCTGCATGGACTGTGGTTTTGCTGATGTATTTGGAAAGCCAGTGTCGTGGTGAAGGTTATCTGCACTATCTCCTAGGAGTCTTCCTTTCATGTCTTGTGTTTAGGTCTGTGATTCATTTAGAGCTCATTTTTTTGGTGACTCGTGGAAGGTCTGGCTTTGTTTGTTTGTGTGCGGATTGCTGGGCATTCTTAACAATTCATATCATCAAAGAGACTTTCACTTCTCCTGTGTGAACCTTTTCCAAGTCACTGGGTTCAGATATCACTCTTAAGCAGTTTTCAAACAGTTAGAGAAAGGCTTTGCTTCTTTGCTTGGCATCTCAGTGTGGGACATGAACCAGTCTCTCATCTATAGACACAGCAAGGGGCTAAGCCCACCCAAATCTCCAGAGCCATCTTTCTTTCTTCTCTTTTCACGTTGGTTAGTAGCCAGGGGAGGAATGGCATTTATCAGTGACAGCCCACATGAGGTCAACAATGAGTTAGAGGAAAGGTCAGTGTTGCTTTTCAGATGGGTGGCTGAACAGAACCTAAACTGCCACCTGGAAGGCAGCTACAAAGCAGAGGGGACCCAGCTGCTAGAGCCGGGCTGGGTGAGTAAGAGGTTTACCATTCCTTCCCTATGAGTCATGTGCAGAGGTAAATGTTCTCCAGGAGATAGAGAGGACTCAGGAGAGAACGGGACCTAGAAGGGAGATAGGACTCAGGAGAGAATGGGACCTGGAAGGTCAAGATGAGCCTACTTCTGCAGAGCTAGTGACACCCAGAGCAGATGGGCCAGGGCAGAGCCCCTTCCTTGAGCTTGGATGAGTGGGCACCTAGAACAGAGCATGGGGCTGTCCCATGGTGGGCTGTCCTTGGCTAACAAATCAGCTTGACTTATTTAACCACGCCCTCTTCTCTCTGCAGGCTCCTTTCACCATCTTTCCTTCTTTACCCCCCTCCATCTTGACGGTTATTTACCAGTTATTCTTAGACCAGACAACTGAATACCTATGCTGAGTCTGGAATCCTAGACTAGCAGCTGGGCCTTGGGGGTTAGGGGGAAGAGAGAGAGAGAGAGAGAGAGAGAGAGAGAGAGAGAGAGAAATGGATTTTTAAATTATTTTTGGGGGTACACATGGTACATTCATTCATTCAACCACTTTTAATCAGGAAGGTGCTTAGGTAAGTGGGTGGGGTTTTGAGGCAGCATTTGGATATGTAGCCCAGGCTGGCCTCCGACTTGAGATCTTCCAGCCTCAGCCTCCTGAGCACTGCATTGTCAGGCATGTACTACTCCACTTAGTTATTAGAATGAGCCTCAATATTTATGTGTCGATCAGCACAATGTCAGAAAATACACAACGAGCACACATGTTACTATGTTTTCCCATGAACTTAACAGTTCTGAGAAGATGAGCAGGTGGGGGCTATGCAGGGTGTATGGGCAAGCGTAAAGGGGACACTCCATGATAAAACTTTTGTGTCTTTGGGATTTTGTACCGTGTATGTGGTATCAACTGCTTTTTGGTTGTGGAGACAAAGTACCCAACCAAAGCAGCTGAAGCAAGAAAAGATGTATCCGACGGGCAGTGGTGGCGCACGCCTTTAATCCCAGCACTTGGGAGGCAGGGGCAGGTGGATTTCTGAGTTTGAGGCCAGCCTGGTCTACAGAGTGAGTTCCAGGACAGCCAGGGCTACACAGAGAAACCCTGTCTTGAAAAACAAAAAGAAAAAGAAAAAAAAAGAAAAAAGAAAAAAAACCAACAAAAACAAAAAAAGAAAAGATGTATCTTGGCTTATGGTTTGAAGAAAAGCCCATCCTGCTGGGGAAGGCAAGGCCACGGGTGAGGGCGACTGATGGTCACATTGCATCGTCAGTCAGGAAGTCCACAGTTAGGGTGAGTTTCCTACCTCAGTCACTCTAATCTAGGCTATTCCTCACAGACATGCCCAGAGCTCTGTGTTTACGGTGATTCTAGATCTTCCCAAGTTGACAAATGATATACATATGTAAGTAAAAGAAATCGCTCAGGAAATAAAAAGGTCAAGCCCTGTGATCTGTCCTGAGAAAAGAAAGGGGCAGGGACAGTTCTTGGTCACTAAGAATAAGATAAAACATAAGAAAGGATGAATGCACTGCATTTTGATATGACTGCAGCCTGTCACCCTAATGTGTCACAGTGCCATGTGAATAAACTAAAGAAAAGGAGGAAGGAGGGAAAGAGGGAGGAAGAGAGGGAGGCAAGTAGCATGTGCTAAAGATTCTACAAGACTAAATGACTGAACTTAGAGATTACGTTTATAAAGTAAGTTATCTTGGGCTACTATCGACTTCCCATACCTGTGTCTGACATAACATCCTCATGAAAATTAAAACCTTACAATGTGTTCTTAGCAGACTGCTGGCTGTTGCCATGTACGGACCTATAGCAGAGTTTCCCCCGCCTTGCTGCAGCCTGCTTACCTATGGGCTCCACCCATGTATTTGGAAAATACTTTGGTTTATGACATTTTTTTGTTGTTGTTCCATAACTGATGACAATCTCACGTAGAACATGTTATTTGGGGGAACCTGAACCTATAGTCTAGGCCACGGTTACTAATATTTACTTTCAAAATAACTCTCTTATTCCTTGTGAGGTGAGAAGTGTATTTCTGTATCGACAGCCATGATGACTCCATCAGAAAGCCATGCCTGAATTCCACTGTGCCTCAGCAGAGGAGGCTCCACTTACCCCCGAGGTCCTGGGCAGCACTGAGGGTGTGGTGGCTGTTGGTGTCACTCACATATATTCAGCTGGAGAATGTCTGGGTGCTTACACTAAAGGAACACCCCAAGTGTAACCATCCTGTCAACTAACAGGAAAGGGCCTGACGAATGCATTAAACAGGAATCGAACCCACCAACCATCTCTAAATTGATGCTACAAATCAAGTTGAGCAAATAGACTCCTCCCATGATCATGAACATGGCTTTATGTCTGCTCCAGTGGAATTCAGTGTTTTGGGCATGCCTGCCAAGAGGGGACAGGAAATGGAAGGATTATTGTTAAACTGCAGGATGAAAAGAAAACCAATGAGAGATGGGAGCTCAGGACCAAATGAACTATCGGACCAAGTTGAGATTTCCAGTTTGACACAGTGGCAATCCATAGCTCCAGATGGCAGTGATGCTCCATACCCGTTTCCTTCTCTGAGTTTCACCTGCAGAGAACAACTGTACAGTCAGGGGAGGCAGAAGTCAAGGTGAGCTCAGCTGGGACCCCAAGAGGCCTGGATGGGGTTGATTGAGTTGCCCTTACAGAGCAGGACAAGAGACTGGGAGAACTGGGGAGGACTGGGGCTGAGTGTGAGCCTGTGTGTAAAGATATTAGTGGTTGCATTCACTACTCTTACTGGAAGATGGATCTTACAGGTCCAATTAACAGCGAGAGGAAACAGGCAACTGATCGGTGCAGAGGAGCAGAGCTAATGGAATAAAAAGCTAAAGTGAGAAGCCAGAGGGAAATGAGTGAAAATGTGAGTCCAGTAGCTGGCCACCCACTCGGGCAGGGAGAAGTGGGAGCAGAGATGAGATGTCTTAGAATTGGACACTGGGTGGCAAGAGGAAGTTAGAGCCATTAGCAGCAATGGGAGTCACAGAGGGCAGTGAGTTTGTGGGGGTGGAGGGAGCAGAGCTTAATTTTAGATGACTTTGAAGTGACAGTGGGACATTACAGTAGAAATGTCAAGTGTGCAATTGGAAATGGGTGACTGGCACTCATGCTGAGGGGACAGAGTTGTCACTGACAGATGGACGACTCATCTTAGGGTGGCATCATCCAGGTAGCAAGGAAGGCAATCTCCTGATGAGGAGGAAGGGAGGAGGAGAGTGTAGAAGGAATGGAGGAACAGAAAGAGGGGGAGGAGGAGACAGAGGCAGAGGAAGGAAGGGGAGAGGGAGAGGGAGGAGACGAGGAGGGGAGGGGAGGAGAAAAAGGAAGCCAAGGGGCAGGAGAGGGGGGGGGGAGAGAAAGAATAGAAAAGGGAAGAGAGGAACAAGATGAGAGGAGGTAGAAGGATGCTCATGAGTAACATCACAGAAACCAGAAAGCGGCAGAAGAAGCTGGGATACTTGGGCTCAGATGCCCATGAGAACCGAAAACCAAAACCAGGAGACAGAGACCCCGGGCTTTTAAACATCAGGTTGCTATCGAGTTTTAAAGTACAGAAAAGTTTCTTGTTTTGACATTTATGGTAAGGACATTAAAGGCAAGCTAACAATGTGGAGTGGGGTAGGAGGGGCCACGGGGTGGGGTAGGAGGGGCCACGGGCCACACTACACTTGCGGTGCTCAGCTTCTACCTCCGTGTTTCTGTATCCCACCACAGGAGGACACGGCGTTTTCTCTAGATCCCTCCATTCTTGCTGACTTTCTCTAAGCTTTGTCAGAGTGCCTGATGAAATCCAGAACCAAGGGGAACAGGTGAGTGCCAGACTGGAGCAGTTGCCACAAATGGCCTGTGGTCTTTCTTGTGTGTGCCATTCTGTATGGCCTGACTTCTGTGCTGAAGTCTAGCAAAACAGGCTTCAAGACATTGTGCACTGCGGGGTTCCTCTCTCCCCACCTCCCCTTTGCCCATTTGCTTCCGTTCGTATCTCTTAGAGGCCCCATCACCTCTCACATAGCCATATAAAGCATCTAGCCACATGTCTTCGGGGTGTGGAAACCTCAACCTCAGCCCTCCCCACAGAGGTCTTCAGGTTCCTTCACCAAGGGTACCACTTCTGTTCTGTATGTTCTTTTGCTGTGGTCAGTTCTGGCAATACATGAGTGGAGTCTGAGCCTTCATGGAGCAGGTATGTCAGGGGCTTTATCTGGAGATAGCTAGCCTTGCTGGTTGCCTCCCAAAGCCTGAGAGACACAAATATCACCAGAGCCTACAGCACTGTGGCTCCCAGACCTCCTTAGAGTTTGCATGGGTTTAAGCATGAGTTAAGAAGCAGGCCCATTTACAAAGTCGTTAACACATTTCCTTGACTGCTTCAAAGCACACTAATGGACTCCTTTCCATCGATATGCATGGTTTTGTTTTTAAGCTCTTGAGATGCTTGGCTGGGCCTTTATGACTTCAGTAAGTAAACCGTTTCTCAGTAGTTTTCTTAAGCCTTATAAATCAGTCTATCAGCATTCTAAATGACAAAAATCCCCATTCCTTAACACCCAGGCAGATATCAAAATCTTAGATTTTTTTTTCAGTGTAAAAGTCCAATCTGTATTCACATTGAGTGTGCATTTTGTTTTTTTGTTTTGTTTTGTTTTTTGTTTTTTTTTTCGAGACAGTGTTTCTCTGTGTGTAGCCCTGGCTGTCTGGAACTCACTCTGTAGACCAGGCTGGCCTCGAACTCAGAAATCCGCCTGCCTCTGCCTCCCAAGTGCTGGGATTAAAGGCATGTGCCACCACTGCCCCACTTGAGTGTGCATTTTAAATTGGAATCACAGTGGATTTGTAGGATGGGGGCTCAGAACTCCATACCTAAGCACGGTGTTCTGGAAGGCTGAGGAAGGCCTCTGAAGATGGCCTTCCCTTACTAGCCCTCTCTCTATTCATAAGCAAGTTATAGACATCAGAGTTGCTAGGCACCAGCATCCTTCCTTCTGCAGAGCAAGCCTAAGGCCTGTCTCTCTCATGACTTGAAGACTTTTGTTTTGGAGAAACCCTGGCTATAGCCAGGAAGGAGAATGACCACACTGAGGCCAAGAAGAATCTGTGGACAGTCTTTCTGGGGCCCACTGGACTCCTTCCAGAATATCATATCTCTAGTCTTCTTACGTCTCTATATGGCTGCCCGTCTTCCACCAAGTTTAAGTGTGAAAGCCTTCCTCAGTCTGTGGGTCTGCTCTTTCTGTTTATGTGAGTTCACCTCCTCAGGTGAAGGAAGCACATGTCTGGCTCCCACAAATAAGTATCTAAAATGTCAAGAGCCATGAACATTATTTGTTGGTGGTATGTGTTTGTGAGTGTGGGGGTGTATCTGTGTGTGTGCACTATGTGTGAGGCACACGTGGAATCCAGAGGGCAACCTTTAGTATCCTCAGAAGCTGTCTACCTTGCTTAATTCAGTCAGGGTTTCTCTCTGGCCTGCAACATGCCAGGTAGGTTAGTGTGCTGGCCACGCCAGAGGTCCACCTGTCCTCTGCTTCCCACGCTGGTATTACAGACGCACACCACCCCCACTCCTTTTAATGTAGGGTCTGAGGCTTGAACTTGGATCCTTATGCTTGCACAACAAGCACTTACAGGCTGAGCCATTTTCCCCCGCTTCTGAGGAACACTTTAAGCACCACATACACAGATGTTCTCCGTGTAGTGTGGGAATTTCTGTGATGCTGGGAATTTTCCTTCATTTATTCCAGACTTTCCTAGGCTGAGAACCTCACCTGCCATACAATCCCAAGTGAAGGAAGATCAGAGGTTTCAGCCCCTTAGTTCCCAGAGAGAGAAATATCAAATTCCATCTGCACGCAAACCTGATTACAGAACAACATGTGTGCCTTCAAATGGGTTTTGTTGTTTGTTAAAACAACAAAACATTCAGTATAATTCCATTAATTTTCAATTTAAAGTAGAATCTAGTATCATTCATATGGAAGCTATTCACTGGGTGGGCTGAGGGGATAGGAGGCACACAACATGTCACTGCCATTTAAAGAAACTCAGCCCATGCTAGGTTCTTGACTCTACTCCCTCCTTCACATGGAGACCATCACCTCGTGGGTTCTGGGAGGGAGCAAAGGGAGACTTGTATTCAGTTCCTGGAAGTGTCCATCCCTGCCCGAGACAACAGTCAGTCAGTTCTCTGACTAGGCCACCTCCTCACAGCCTTCTCTGCACCACCGTCTCCCACCTGCTGCATTCAGCTGCCTTTCTTGGGGCAAATCTTTATGAAGGAGTGTTTCAAAGAACTCATGGCACAGGGCGTGCCGAGTAGGACTTGGGCAGAGGGTGTGGGGGCCATCTGGTAGGCCAATGTGAAGTCCAGACCAACTCCTTTCTAACTCAACTGCTAGCCCCAACCCTTGTTATTGTCAATTCTAAAGCCATCGTGGCTCACAGGGATGGGTGTTGCCTCCATACCCAACTCCGTAGTGACTATTTTGGGGTCTCAGCTAACTTGCTTCCTGTTATGATTGGCAGATTCTCCTATGGAAGGGAGACAGATCCTGTTGCCCAGACTCAGCTGCCCAACATACCTCCTTAGGCCCCTCCCCCTCTCATTTTCTCTCTTCAGGTAGACATAGGTAGGCCAGCAGTTTGCACACCAGATTGTTCTTCCAGGAGTAGGGGAGGGAATCCAGGTGATGAGAGCCTTTGTCCTGCTTGACCTGGTGGTGGCTGCTAGTCAAGTCTCTCTGGAGCTCAGTTTTCAATCATGCAGACCAGAGAGGGGGCCTTGAGGCAGGAGGATGAATGTCTCTTCAGGGCCTCAGCTGGTGTGGACTATGTTTCCATGCAGCACCTTATATCAGGGTGGGAGAGACAAGGTATGGTCACCTCCGACCTCAATAACGGATGTTCACGCTCCAGTGCCTCCAGCAAACAGGCCGCTTGACATTTGTTATGATGAGATTGTTCACAATCGAATATACTGCTACGGTGGAATGAAAAAGGCCAAGCTCTAGACAGGTCTCCCCTGTAACCTTCACAGGAGTGGCGCATGGGTGGGAAAGTGTGGTGGCAAAGCCACTGGGAGGAAACCATTCAGCCCCATTTTTAATGCCCAATTCTAGGTATCATTGAGAATCCAAAGGATTTAAGATGCATAAGACCTGCTTACATAGATCACGGCACCTCATCCCAGTTTGTTCTCTGTTTTGTAACAGAAGACCTGAGGCTGGGCAATATGTGAGCAGTGAAGATCTGTCAGTGATTCTCAATCCATGGGTCATGACCCCATTGGGGGTCAAATGACCCTTTCACAGGGGTGGCCCAAAACCATCAGAAAACACAGATATTTACATTATGACTCATACTAGCAAAATTGCAGTTATGAAGTAGCAACAAAATAATTTTATGCGGGGGGAGGATCATCACAACTGTATTGAAGGTTCCAGCATTAGGAAGGTTGAGAACCACTGCTCTATATGTCTGCTTCTTTGGGGTGGTGGTGTGAGGTCTAACCTAGGGCCTCACTTGTGTGTTCTAGTGCTGAGTCATACTTCTAGGTCTAGAGATATCTTATGCTTCTGTAGGACGTATGTCTGAGATTAAAAGGCTTGTACCTGAGGGGCCTTCTTACAGGGAGTACCTGTGTTACCAGGAACCTTCTGTATGATAACCAACCCACTTTTACCACAGAACATTAATCTATTAGAAAGACAGCCCACAATACAGTCACCCCTCACAGGGCTCAGGTCTCTTAATACTGATGTTCTGGGGACTCTGTTTCCAACAAGAGCCCCTGCAGATAGACACACATGTTGGTGTGCAAACCTCTTCCATGGAACAAGGCCATCTATTATTAAAATCCCAGGAAAGTGGGATGGGTCCTGTCAGGGAAATTTCATAAGCTTAGCTCAGACTTTCCAAACAAATCCTCCAACCAAACTGCTGACTGGGAATGCTAACTGGAGACCAACCAACCAGGACCACCCTGATTTGCAACTGAACAAGTATGTCTTAGTTTGGGTTTTACTGCTGTGAAGAGACACCATGACCACAGTGACTCTTATAAGGACAACATTTAATTGGGGCTGGCTTACAAGTTCAGAGGTTCAGTCCATTATCATCAAGGCCGGAGCATGGTGGCATCCAGGCAGGCATGGTGCACGAGGAGCTGAGAGTTCTACATCTTTATCTGAAGGCCTCTAGGAGAATGCTGACTTCCAGGCAGCCACGATGAGGGTCTTAAAGCCCACACAGTGACACACCTACTCCAACAAGGCCACACCTCCAAATATTGCCACTCCTTGGCCCAAACATGTTCAAACCACCACAAAGTATAAGATGTCTTCAAAATGGAGACCTTAGCAGCCCACTGCCCCACACTGCGCACAGGACCCTTGTGACTGTTTAGCCCTGTTTCCTGCAAGGTTCTCAGTAAAACTCAGTTTTCTTTCTATCTTGGCTTACATGGTCAATTCATTCACAGTCACCCATCTTTTTCCCACAACCGAGGTGGCCAGTCCACATCTACTATTTAGAAATATGTATGTCCCAACCACAAAAGGCTGTCACACTCCCTAAGGAGCTCCTCAGTATGACACACCAGCCAGCTCCACAGCAGACACCTGGCTACTTCCCAGACAGCCCTCAGAATGACAGCTACATTCTCAAATACTTCTGTTGCTCCTCTTGTACACTCTATGGAATCATGTGAATGAAAGGGAGGGTGCATCTGGACAGCAGAGGCAGCTGCCTGGACACTGGACACACATGTAGAAACTATCTTTGTGACACTTGGAGAACGCCCAGCAAAACACTGGAGTCTAGTGTCACCTAAGAACCTCTCTTGCTGGGGATGTGGGCCTGACAGTGTTCCTTGCTAGATATTAGTAATGCCAGCTGATTTTCCTTGTGCTTGTCACATAGGTGTGGTTCTAAGAGGGTGGTGAACATGGGCTCATCTGAACCTTGTAAGCACCACTGAAGGGAGTCAAGCTATTCCCACTGGTTTTCCAGTCCAAGGCACCCATGATGGGGCTTCATCCGTGCAGTGACTGACCTCATGATGCCTGGCTGCTGTGACAGGCAGGACCTCATCCTCCACCCATGCCTTCCTGTGGCAATGGCTGCTTATTTCAAGGTACACAGGAAAACTGAAGCTCAGAAAGTGGAGGAGACCCTGCCCTGAGCTCTGCAAGGTCTTGAGCCATTTCCAGCCTGCCCAGCTCCTCTCAGTAACTCAGGCTCTCTGTGAGTCAAGGACAACATTTGTGTTTCTTATTGGGTGATAACCTTAAAAAAATACCCTGAACACCTTTGATTAAAATATATTTTTTAAAGTACATTTTGCTCAGCAGGGGTGGGAAATAGAAAAGAGACTCAACTTTTCCCCAAATTAAAGAAACAGTGAGCTGTACCAGGCTTGGGACAATGAGCTTTAACGTGTTTCTCTCCAGAAAATTTTCAGTATGCTTTTGGTACAGCTTGGTTTTTAAAAAGTTTGTGAGCGTGTGTGTTGTGCAGGACAACTTGGAGTTTCTTACCTTCCACTTTGTTGAGATTGAGGCTCTGGTTTTGGCTGGGCTGCGTATGCCAGGCTGCTTAATCTGAGCTTCTGGGTGATTCCTGTCTCTGTCTCCCAACACCGTGGGAGTATGGAATTAGAGCTGAAGGATCCCATAGCTGACTTTTTACATACATTTTTTAAAACTCAGAGATGCCAGGTTTGCACAAGTGTTGTTTTACCCTCTGAGCTATCTCCCTAGTCCGCAGCTTGATTCAACACCAAAGTTGAAGTCAGGAGAGCACACCTGAGTGTGCTCAAGCCATTGGCAAGCTGTCCAGTACAGATTAGAAACGAGTCACAGGTTGGGCAGGCCTGTGCCAAGGTGGCAGGAGCAAGCCAGCTCATCTTTCTCAGGAGGTGGCCTTGGCCTGAACAACAGAGGTCACTGTGGCAACTATGCCAAGTGCTACATAGGCCAGGAACCCTGGAGGTCACAAGAGAAGCTGGGTCAGGAGCTGTGATACCTGGTAAAGCTCAGCACCTTCTGTGGACTTGTGCAGCCTTCAGAGACTTTGTGCCAAGGTGGGCTAAGGGAGAGCTGGGAAGGGGAACCTAGGATTGTGGGGCCAAGTGTCTAGGCTGGGCACTGAGATCCATAAAGATGGAGGGGTAGGGTAGCACAGGCCCCTTGGCAGTCTGATTTAAATTCTTGCTTTAAAAACAAACATTGTACACGCTTGCCTTTCTTATAGCTTCGTTGTGTATTCTGATTGATTTAGGTGAGAACACATGTATGCTAGGCACGCTGCAGGTAGGGAGTCCTAGCCCTCTGCTGGCCCAGCATGCACTGGCTCCAGTAGCAAGTGTGAAGGCTGGGGGTGCTCACTTCATTAGCTCAATGCTTTTGTATTTTATGGAGGAAATCTCTAACTAAGAAATAGCTAAATTCCCCCAACTACATTTTTGGAAAGGGGATGGAGGGCCAGTGTGCCTTCCAAGAAGCTGCAGCCACTTGCTCTCAGCAGTGTAATGAGATGGGAATGGCACCGAGGGAGACAGCCAGTGTCACAGGCAGGGAGCGAAACCAGTAAATTCCTGACAAATGCCATCACATTTACAGGACGGGGAAAAAAAGCGCCACACGACTTTCCTTTTATGCTAAAGACTTTATTTTTCAGAGCTTTTAGAGAACAGCTTTCACTAAACACTGCTGGAAATGACAGATGCCCAGGTGAGGCAGGCTGTCTCTCAGAGCCTGGTCTCCTCGGTGGACAAGCTGGATGGTGAAGCCGCCTCCGGAAAGCTCCATCCCTCCTTGCAGGTCAGACAGGCCTGCGTTCACACACTAGCCTAACTCCTACCTTCTTCATGCAGCACCACCAACACCACCTACCTTACAGAATTAACATGCAGAGACGATTCTGAGCATGGACTAGTCCTGACCAGGGCCATGAGGCTCTAGCTATGCATACTGGACCATGCCTGCTAAAGACAGATGAACTGGCTGGCACAAGCTAGCCCAGCACACTGGAAGTAGTTCACACTGCCTGCAGGTATCAGGGGTATGGACATACAGACATTCACAGACATGAGACAAAGGAAAGGCTTCTGAGAAGGCCTGGGTCAGGGCAGGCTTCTGACAGGAAGGGCTGGGGACAGCTGGTGTCAAGCTTAACACAACCCACCGCCTCAGCTCTTCTTTCCCCAGACACAGCACATTTCAAGACACTGCACAGCCACTGAGCTCTCCGGCGCAAAGCTCATTTTCTCAATTCCTGCGTAAATGTGCATGTAGCTAAAGGGCAGAGTCAGGTCTGACAGCTTCTCTTGCTGCTGTCCGGCTCTCATCTTTGGATGTATAAATAATCTCCCGAGGATGCCCCTCAGATGACAATCACAAGTGATGATGGCCGAAGGAGTTGATTTACTCTGGTCACAGCCTGTGAACCCAAATGGGTCACCTGCAGCCTTCATGCAGAATTTAGAAACTGGAAAAATCATTTAAGCCTCAAAACTAGAAGTGGCTCCACGGCACATAAAGAGCTGGGTTGGCCTGTCACAGGGTCAGAGCTGTGAGTGGTAGCCGCAGGGGAGGGCAGAGTACTGTCCAGGGGTGTGTAGGCCATTTACCTCCTCTGCATTCAGGAGACTGCATTTGAATCTTCTGTCAGAGAGGATGCTGCATGAAGGTGGACTGGGGTGCTCATAATTTTAGCATCTTTACCATGTACGGGCCTTGCAATCTATAGCCAATCTTTTGGTAGTAATTTCTTGTGCCAACTCCTGCAAAGGAAACAAAGTACCAGAGCTCTAGTCAGCCCAATGTTAGTAGCCCTCAGAAGTTAGCCATGAACCCCTCAGCCTCGTGGCCTGTCTCTTAATCAGACTGCACTACTGTCCAAACCGAATCTCATGAAAACTTGCCTCATTTCTATTATGCTGGCTTCTATGAACAGACTCTGCTGTGTGGGAGAAACGTCCTTCCTGCTAGTCATGTTATTATGACTTCTGTCTGCCATGAGCATGTGCGGGACAAGGGGATGATAGACATATGACTATCAGGCATGGACAGCTGCTCAGACTTAGCAGGAACAGGAAGGCTCAGACCTCCAGAGGAACAATTTCCCCAAGTTTTAGATCACAGACACACTCCAAGAACCAGCAGATCTCCACCTTAGTGAAAAGAGAAATGCTATGTCCAACAAGTGACATAACATTCTAACACTCCAAGATAGGAGAGAACTCAAGTATCTATGAACCTCAGGTGCGATACTCACAAGGGAATATAACAGCAGTAAAAAAGCAACATTGGTCTATGTACCCATGTGGAGAGATTTCTCTCAGAACTGTGCAGATAGAGCCAGATCTAAAACTTCCATTTACACAAAATTCAGGTATAGGAAAGACTCCAAAATTTAGTCAGATAATGGTTACATTTGAGAGATGCTAAGGGTTCACAGCCCACGGTGCTGAGAATGCTGTTAGTGATCTAGGCAGTGGCTACACTTGTTAATGAAGCCACCTTCTTGGCACCTCATTTTACTACATATGTCACCTCATTACGAAACCTCAGGGGCACAGCCATTTAATACATTAAAGTGTTTCAAGAGCTCAAACTGTCCGAAGGACTCAGGAAACTAAGGCAGAGTGGGTCCGGAGAGGAGGCAGCTAAGAAGCTGGGACCAGGACAACCCAGAGTGTTCCAGGTACAGACATGGTCTCCTGTGCCCAGTTCCTTCTAGAACACCATTCACCAGAAACTGAACAGCAAATTTTATACCTGACTCACTCTCACTAGACAAAAGACTTTTTGTAGGTGGCACAACTTTTGGTCAAAGCCAGAGCAGGTAAGACCTATGTAGAAAGTCAGTGTTGTTCCTTGTGACCCATGTGCATGTGTGAGGACAAGAAGAGATAATCCCGTCAAGCCATCAGAAAGAAATCTGAATTCAAAGCCTAGGATCACTAATGTGTCCTAAAGATTGAAATATAATACAAGGTCTTTTACACCCCAATACTTTGGCTTTAACCCCTGCCTATATGGTCCTTTTACTAAAGGACAGAACTGGCTGATCAGGCTAACCCCCTACCATGCTACCTACCAGCTACCCCATCTGCAGCCCTTGTTCACTTGCCTTCCACTCCCAGCTCAGGTACCGGAGACCCTGGGGGTTTCTTTCCTCTAGGCAGAGGCTACCCCCAGTTATCAGGACTAACGCCTCTCCCTGCTGGCTAAAAGGACAGACTTTAATCACCGTGACATTGTTTCAGTACTGAATGCTCTATGCTGCTGTGTCTCTGTCTCCCCTCCTGGAGTGTCAGATCTTTAAGCCAATGGCTTGTGTCACTGGGGTTATTACAATGACTAGCACATAATCAGGATGCAGTAAATGTCTGGGGACCTATTATTATACACTCGTTATTTTCATGCTGTGTACACACAGAGCAGTATGTTCCTGCAGGACACACTGTAGAAAAACGAGAACTGGGTTGGCATTATGAGCCAGACGGTGGGAGACAACACACAGAAGGTGGGAGGACTCCACACAGCAGGTGGGAGGACTCCACACAGAAGG